>JAULUF010000130.1:407500-417500 GCA_031834385.1 Semotilus atromaculatus | reverse complement strand
ATAGTGGTCCCAACAGCTGGACCGCCTAGGCACGGAGACTCCACTCTCCCTGGACACAGGCTGTCGTGAGGCTAGTCAGCGGCACGATTGAGCCAGAAGTAATGAGTGCAATGAAGCGACATCAGAAGCTTCTGACTCCGAGGAGGAGGTGGCGGGCGAGTTGTGACATGCGAGGGAACGGTCGCAATGTCTTTTCAGACCAGTACAGGTTCGCTGAGTAGCGAGATGAACTGCGAGCAGCTCAAGGCAATGGATGCCAATGCAGTCGGAGGGACGCCCAGATCTCCGTTACTCAGTGCCCTAGTACGTGGCCCCTCAGCCGGTATTGATGGACACTCGTTCTAGGGATCGTTGGCCCGGAGAAACAAAAGGTCTGTTATGGACTGAGGGTTTGGCGGCAGGCCGGAGTGCTTTCACACGGAGCGTGCCGCTCTGCCACAGCCACCTCGGGACTCGGCCGTGTAGTCAGCGCTGAAGCGGTCTTCGTATGGAGGAAGCCGAGCGGCTGCGTCTCCAGGAGCCTCAGTGGGACCCTTTCTCACCTCTATACAGCACTAACCATCCACACTAGCCTGACGTCGTCATACTCAGATTCTAGTCAGAATGTGAGTCTGATGCTGCTCCATTGGGCTGTGATTATATACACGCCTTGATTATTGTAATGCTCTGTATGTAGGTGTTAGCCAGACCTCCCTTTCTCGTCTACAACTGGTTCAAAATGCTGCCGCTTGTCACCTTACTGGAACTCGTAAGCGAGATCATATCACCCCTGTCCTTGCCTCTCTTCACTGGCTCCGTTAATTTTAGGATTGATTTTAAGATTCTATTGTTTGTTTTTAAAGCCCTTCATGAACTAGCTCCTGTTTATATCACTGTTCTGTTGAAGCCACATGCTCCTTCTAGGTCTTTAAGGTCTGCAAACCAGTCTCTTCTTGTTGTCCCAAAAACACGGCTCAGGAGCAGAGGGGATCGAGCTTTTTCAGTCGCAGCCCAGAGACTGTGGAATAAATTGCCTCTTCATGTCAGAATAGCTCCCAGCCTTCCGGTTTTTAAATCGCGACTAAAAACACATTTTTATTCCTTGGCTTTTAATCCAGCATGATAATTGTTGTAATTTGTCTGGTGTTGTGTCTTGTGTATTTACTGTTTCATGTCAATGTACAGCACTTTGGTCAAACTGTTTGTCGCTATGTCCGACAAGCTACGCCGCTCTCACACACACACACACACACCATGTTCTCACGCAGTGAAAAATACATCGCGGAGCAGAGAGGAGACTGACAACACGCTGACAGACAGGACAGACCAGGTACTTTTCGGTTACTTTTGATATTAAACATATTAAACAAAGTCTCACCTTTCAAATGTGGTCATTTTTTAAAAGAAATGTAAACAATAAATACCGTTTTGTGGCTCTTTAATGTGTCGTGACAGATCGCTGTACAGCATCAGTTAAAGCTGCTTGTGAACCGATCATCTCTTCCTTCTAGTTCATTTATAGCATCAAATAAACATGAATGAACATCAGAAGGAATGTTGTTTTAACCGCGGAAAGGCGTCAGTACACTCCGTTTTTCAAGTTCAAATCCTCCCATGTTAATCTCCTGACTGCTTTGTCGGACAAAATGGCGGATGGCGAAGTATGATTGGTCAGATTACCTGTCAATCAAGCTCCCTGCGAAGGGTCAATTGGATCGACAAATGCCTCGATCGCAGTTCTCTGTTCCTCTATTAAAATGAATGCATTGTCTACATCTTCTATAACAGACGCTATGGCTGAATCTACACATCTAAACTCTCCAGCGGCAACCATTCTTTGTTGTAAACGAATTCAACCCAAGTGCTCATTGGTGATGTGGATGATTACGTTCCTGTTGATCATCTGTCCATCATCGTATAAACCCCGCCCTGACAATCTGATTGGTCCGAACAGCTTTGGTTCGGCATACTTGCTTCACAACGGATCAAGTCCAGACCGAACTTCCCGACCTCAAATGTTGTGGGCGGGGCTAAGCTCAGCTGACATCCAGGCTACATCCACACACTGAGATGTTGTGACCGAATCCCTCTGCTATAGAGATCTGCTAAATATCTGATTTAAACTTCTAATTTTCATGTTTGCCTGAACTTTTATTTTAAAGTGAAGAGAGTAAGACAGAAATATGGCATATGTTATCAGGGTATTGCGTCACATGTTCTGTCACAACATACTAAAAGATTGACATTTGCTGAAGTCTGCAGTGATTATAATGTGGTTTGAGGCGTATCCTCCTCGTTCATTATACATGTGCATGCGTTTCAATCTGTTTTTTACTCTCAATCACACGCAGTCTCTCATTATCTCCTCGTTCAGGAATGTTGTTCTGCTGTGTTAAAATCACAATGCTCTCCTATAAATGCAGATATTGCATGTAAGCATATTAATAATGCAATCTCTGCAGTGGTTTTGAACACATCACAGCAGATAATAATTAAAGCGCTAGCCGAGCACAGCGGTGGTTATGCAAGTAAATTGAGATTTTTAATTGAATCAGGAGTCCTTATTCTGAATGTCTGTAAAGCTCCTCATCGTGCAGTTCAGGATTGCATGAGTTTTTCAGAGCTGAAAGCTGATGTGTGTCATGATGCACTGAGACTGCACTAAAACTGCAGCTTTATTTTTGATTCATGAAGAGATTTCTAATGAAGAGAAGCCTATTAGTCTAATTTCTCCCTGAATATTCCCAAAACATGTCATCACTTACAACGTGTAGACTTGGTATCTTTACTGTGAGGAAAGAAAAAAACATGATTTTATGTTCACAGAATATCCAGGGATTTGAAATGTAGCTTAAAACATTAAATAAATGTAAAAAAAAAAATATATATATATTTATTTTTTATTTTTATTTTTATTTTCTTTGTAACATTTTACTGTCACTTTTTATCAATTTATCGAATTTACTGAAGTGTTGATTTCTTTTAAAAAAAAATTACTGACTTCAATATTTTAAATTGTTGTTTATTTAATGGATGTTTTAGATGTTCAAAACTTGATGAACTTATGACAATTTTTTTAAATCTTTTTACTTTATTTTTAAGTGTCACTGTTGCTGTAAGAGCAGTGGCACACTTTACCCCAGTCTCCTGCTTTGCCTCATCTGTACTGGAGTTTTAGGGTCCAAACTGTTATGAGAGAGAGAGAGAGAGAGAGAGAGAGAGAGAGAGAGAGAGAGAGAGAGAGAGACTGTAGACTGAATCACACAGAGCATTATCTCATCATGTCCCAGTAATTCATAGAGACACACACTGAGCATCTGACAGTCAGCTCACGGTCCAGCAGCAGATGTGGAGAAATGTCCAGAAATACACACACACACACACACACACCTCTGATCTTGTTCAAACACGTCCACATAAACAGTAACTGATGAAGTTACAATAACAGTAACTTCCTGTTGTGGACTCATTAGCATATGCTAATGAGACAGTGGTCAACTCACGGTCCAGCAGCAGATGTGGACAGATGTCCAGAAATACACACACACACACCTCTGATCACTGCAGATGGAGACAGACAACAGGGACACAAATGATAAAACTCAACACACTATAGGATCATGTAGCAATATAAATAGACTGAACAGAACACCCTGATGAACACAACTACAACAAAACACGACTGCCTTAAACGGTTAGTTCACCCAAAAATGAAAATTCTGTCATAAACACAACATTTTGTTCATCATTGAAACAAACACAAATGAAGATATTTTTAATGAAGTCTGAGAGATTTCTGTCCCTCCATTGACATTTAAAAGATCGTTATATAAATCTGGACTTCTTTTTCAAATTTAGACTATTTGGTCTATGAACTTTTGATCAACAAACATTTCATGTATGTTTGAACACCAAATGTAGCCCCAGTGGGAAGGAAAAAATGTGTGTGTGAGTGTAGAAAAGATGATGAATTTATTTTACAGACGTAATTTGAGACAAATCTAATCTAGAAATAAAAATCAGCATTATTTAGTGTAAAGCAGTTACACACTCGGGTCAAAAAAGACCTGAATGCAATAAAAGGGTTAAAAACAAGATACAACGATGTTTCATTCTTGAATATTAGTTACCTTAAATTAATGTGAACAACATTTACTTACATTTTAAATGTTAAATTTTACTAATACAAATCTGTTAACCTTAGTTAAATGCAACAAAAATGAACAATGAATCGTACTTTAATTAAATAACATTAACAATATAGCCTATTGTTCATTGCTAGTTCATGCATCAACTATTGCTTTTGTATAAAATCAACCCTCCTTCATGGCAATATTAATAAATCAACATTACTAATGAAATAGTTATACATGTTTTTCATTTGGTACTTACTCTGTGCCTTGAGTGGAGAAGGAGAGCCAGAGGTGAGGCTCTGCTCTCCTCAATCCCAGCATGCATCAGTGTTGAAATCCCAGATCTCACGGAGAACTTCACAGAGCGCTTCCTCTGACGCCATTACACGAACTCTTCACGCTACAATCACTCAGTCTCGGGAAACTGACAGATATCCACGATCGGCCAGTTCCTCGACCAGCCCAGACTGCGGATTCAACAACATCCAGACACTTTATTAACACCGTGACGGAGGAAACGCTGCAGCTTTAAACTCTTCAGAAATAAACGGAAAACTCTGACATAGGGCCGGGGGATGCACAGAATATGTACCATATCATTCTAGCCTATTGGCAATACAAAATTAACCAAGATACATAAATATTGCAATGGTTTTAAATGCCTTATATGAAAGAGTCGAGAGAAAGAGAGAATTCTCAATAGCAAACACTGATCGAGTTCATTTACACGATCACTGACTTCTCAACGCTTCACTTCAACGAATCAAGTCAGAACTGCATCATCGCTTCAAAATCTGTGCCATTTAACATGCTTTAACATGTTTCAGTACAAATATAGTTTAATATTGTTAGCCTATTTAGTCCTATCCCAGATAGCGGACCAACACTGAATCAACATTGAATCAATGTTAATGCATTAACCAAAAGATCATTGAATCAATGTTGCAATTTAACATTGATTTTTCATCAGGTTTGCACCCTGAAATAATGTTATTGTAACTGATGAATATAATATTTTTCTGGTCAAAGAGTGTGGAAAACATGCCTTGATTATTTAAACTAAATTTTCTTCTGGAAACAATGAAAAGATGGAACATTTCAGAGCAAATCCATAAATATTGGAAGTTTTTATTTCCTATATCATGAAATGGCTTAAAGAAAGTCACATTTTGAATGAAAAATGTGCGTGTTTTGTCGTTGTCAATGATCTGCTCAGAATCCTCTCATAGATCCTGCGCTCCAGTAAACTGATCTGATCACAGCAGGAGATTTGCAATAAGGACACTAAAAGACTGTATGAATTTAAATGCAATCATGCAAATTAATGTGCACTGAGAGTCCTTCACAAACGAATCAGCTGTGCAAATGAGAAACAAAATCAGCGAAGTCATTTCCCCGACCTGCCTCCGTTTCAGCAGAAACATCATCGTACACTCGGGTAGACTTTCCTGCAAGTGTTTCTGACAGAACAGCACATCCCTGTTCAACACGAGATGAACAACCATATATATCAATTCTTGATCTGGAAGAGAAAACTGACCGCAGAAGAAGAAGAGAGCAATGCTGAAATTGCAACTCAAACTTGCATGAATGCATATAATTGATAAGGAAAATGTCACGTATAGAAGAGTGTGTTCTTATACAGCATGTTATGGGCCTAAGACTTCATCATCCTACAAATGTGATTTTATGTTTAGTGAGTCTTTTATACAAAATGCAAAAGTGGAAGACAGAGACGTAATATGCAAGAAGAAGAATGACATTTCACTTAATACTTTCAAAATAAAACACTTTACCATCTTCACAGTGCAGTGACATCATCTCTCGTGCACGTTTTCCAGAGACAATATCAGCTCTAATCCGAACCAATATTATCTGAACTGAAACACTCATGCAATACTAATGAACACAAACAATACAGCACACACACTGGCCTTCATTCATGAAACTTTCATAAATATGATAAATACATTTCAAGTGAATTGTGCATAAAATGGACCTTCACAAAAACTCTTCTCCAGATTTACAAATGCTTCGTAATCTTAAAATGTGATTTGTAAACTGGCTTCACACCTAATCACAATTAGCATAATCCAGCCCATGAATTACACATGTGCGTTTCGCATCACGCGCACAATTTTACCCGGTTGGATGATGAAACTTGATGAAAAATGTCAGAGCAACTCCAATGCACTTCTCAGAGTTTCGTGAGAAGTAAAGCTGAAGATGTTTTAGACTCAGATCAGAGCTCATGTTTCTGTTTCTACCATCATTATTCTAGCAACACAGAACATCCAAAAACAAACCCTCAAGTCGATGTTCCTAACTACCATCACACATGTATAAATCACTAGCACTAATGATCAGTGGGCGGCTGCTAAAACTCAATCCTCCTACATGAGAACGAAGCGAAAGGCGCAGCGCTGTTTGCCTCGCGCGCGTCATGCCAGAATTACTGCACGCGATCACAATGAGCTCATCTATTATACGCTTTATTATAGAGCAACAATCAGCTTGATGATGCTTCTTTTGTGTCTGTGGCTCATTTTCAAATGGTCTTTAAAAAGAAAGGAAGTATCAATTGGAACCAAACAGTGCCATTTTGTTTTTTACACAAACATTTTTCAGTTCACTACAAAAAGTATGAATGTATGATACCTACAAAAAGTATGAAAGTATGATACCAACTACCTCCCTAATATATAGTAAACGAAAAACAGTACTAGGTAGGGTCCAAATTTGTAAAACTGAATCATAGGACCTATTACTTCCGATGAGATTCTGTGCATGTCCGATCCGATAAATAAAAATAAAAACAATGGATGGAAACACCAAGATGCACATATATGTAAAATGTGCATAAACTTATATGCTGAGGAGTATACATTTATCCGATAAGAAGACATGCACAAAATACGATGGAAACACATTTAATGAATAAATCCCTCCATGTGCAACAATAAACTTTGCCTCAGCGTCAGCTGTGATTGGATAACTGGAGTAACCAGTGGACCAATGGCGTCGCAGCGTCTCTAATGTTGGTTTGGTGTTTCTGAAACGCCGGAGTGGAAGTGTGTGATGATCAGAATGATGTGTATAATTCCCTCCAGAAGCGTCTCACACACACGAGTGTGTTCCCGAACACCAGCATCTGCACGCTAGAGAACACGACAGCGCTTACTGTGTTTCTGACGCTCTGACACACTCGTTTATGACGGAGGGAACAACAGCCAGAATGCAGAAACTAACAGTTTATTACTGATATTTAGTGCCAATTTCTCAGGAAGTGACGATTTTGTTCTCTTGAACAGATGGGATGGAAATTATGCTTTATTCGCAAATGTTTTATGCGATATTCCAATTTTGCACACAAGTTAAATTCGCAACATTGGATGGAAACACAGCTAATGACAACATGGCATGTATTACATCCGAATTGTTTTGATTTATACTTCATTTTAAATACTCTCAAAGTACATTTCCTATCAAATACAGTACTTGGTATAAGATTTCAGAAGCACCTCTTGTCTTGTTCAGTATTTTTGCTTGATTCCCAGTACAAGCATCTAAAACATCCTTCAGAGAAAGGTCAATACAAACTTATTAGTCAACTTTATGCTTTAAACAATTTGCCAACAAACAATTTGCCAACAAATTTCAACTGATAATCTCTGAAAACAGTCTTATCCTACACAGTGGCTACGTTTACATGCACAACTTTTGTTTCAATCGGACTGAATTTATTCCGATTCATTAATCCGAACGTAGTGTTTACATGAACGCTAAACATGTGATCGGGTTCAAATCGGAATATACTTTTTGACACGCGTACACTGCACGAGTTTCCTTCTGTTTGCGCATAATAAACATTCTCCTACATTGGTTCTGTATTTGTTTTAAACAGCAGATTTAATATTTTCCCATTTCTTGTCCTAATTTGGAGACAATGCGCATATGAACTAGCCTAGAAATCTAGACTCCCCCTAGCGGCAGCTAAATTTATTTTGCAGCAAGTGTAGTCTAGGAACTCTCCGTTGACTTTCGAGCTGGAAAAACCAAACTCTAGTCAGGCCAATCACATCGTGTATAGAGTCGGCGGGCGGGCTTAACATAATGACGACAGAGTTGCGGCGGTTCACTGCTGGCGAACAGCTGTCGTTCGATTCGCCTCTGGTCGTGACTCTGGATGATTTGAAGTTAAGTTTTTCTGTGAAACAAGAACAAAGAACGGCACTTGAGTAATTTTTAAAAAAGGAAGATATAAAAGACGTCACCTTCTTCGTTGCTCTGGTTGGTTGTAGCGCTATCCTATTGCGTGCAGAGGGAATCTGAAAGACAACCGTTTATCCGGCCCTCGTATTGAGCCCTGCCAATGGTGAGTTCCCAGACCTAACATCCTGATGTAGTCTGGCATACCAGGCTGCATATGAACCATTGTGCCGCTGCTTTTATTTATCATGCAGTAAAAACGCCCAAACCCAGTCGTGTGTGGCTGAGAGTCTGAAGCAGCGCTGGCGGCCGTCGTCCTGCTGCACTTCACACACGATGAGGAGTGAAAGGAGGATTATGGAATTTATGACACCTTATTCAACCGGAATAACAGCTCGTTCCCCGCGTCACACGTCGTTACGCTATTTCTACATCATTGCGCTATTTCTACATCATTACGCTATTTCTACATCATTGCGCTATTTCTACATCATTACGCTATTTCTACGTCATTACGCTATTTCTACATCATTACGCTATTTCTACATCATTACGCTATTTCTACGTCATTACGCTATTTCTACATCATTACGCTATTTCTACGTCATTACGCTATTTCATTACGCTATTTCTACGTCATTACGCTATTTCTACGTCCTTACGCTATTTCATTACGCTATTTCTACATCATTACGCTATTTCTACATCATTACGCTATTTCTACATCATTACGCTATTTCTACATCACTATGCTATTTCTACATCATTACGCTATTTCTACATCACTATGCTATTTCTACGTCACTACGCTATTTTTACGTCATTACGCTATCTCTACATCATTACGTTATCTCTACATCCTTCAATCCGATTACTAACGGATTATTTGGTTGCGTGTAAACATAGCCAGTGTCTCACTTTTACTGTATGCAAGACAAAAATGCTGAAGAAGAAAATGATTTTCGTAACCACAGTACAGAACAATGGCAGTAATTTCGACATGACACAAACGCGGCTTCATACATCAGCTTTCAGCGTTTGAATGCGTCACATGCTACACGCCCAGTGTGACCTAGAGTTCGCTACAGCTCCGGCTGGTGGGATAGATAAGTCTGTTTTTTGCCTATGAGTTCCTCAGTTGATGTTGCAGAACATTTTACAGTACGCTACTCCATGTCTACTGCATCTCCTCTGAGGCGTCCAGTGTAATGCCCTGAAGAAGAACCAAAACCGAATTTTGGCTGGTCTTTAATCGGATTTGTGTCACTCAAGAGAAAAGTGGAGACGAGTTCAGAAAACAGATCATACATCATCCCATGCCTGGAGCAAAACGTGCATTTCATCTGTTCTTACGCCAGCTAGAACCCACAGTCTGTCTACACGTCTTGGTCTCAGTTTCCTCACTTGTCGCGTCAGTCCAGGGGTTGAATCCGATTAAGCATCTCCCATCTTTATTCTGGGCCGCTAAACTCCCAGTGCTGTTGCACTTCTTGGCCAGTGGCGGCGCTAGAGAGTCGGGCGGGTGCAGAGACGTCAGAGAGAAGCTACTCAAGTTATCCGATAACTGTTCAGGATTACCAGCCTGACCGGGTCTAACTCCTGTATCCTCATCGGATGGTTCTGTGGAGTCCCGTCGGATCCAGTTAGGGTTTGTGCAGTCACTGTGTCTGCTCCGAGTC
>JAULUF010000130.1:400000-405000 GCA_031834385.1 Semotilus atromaculatus | reverse complement strand
ATAATCTTTTCTAACATTATAAATATCTTTACTGCAACTTTTGATCAATTTAACTCATCCTTGATGAATAAAAGTATTTTCTAATTTCTTTCCCCCAAAAATAAATAATAAATTTTTACTGACCCCAAACTTTTGAATGGTAGTGATTAATGTTACAAAAGCTTTCCATTTCAGATCAATGCTGTTCTTTTGAACTTTCTATTCATCAAAGAATCCTGAAATAAAAATGTAAAAAACTGTTTTCAACATGGATAATAATCATAAATGTTTCTTGAGCATCATATTATAATAATTTCATATTATAATAATTTAAAAAATGTGACACTGAAGACTGGAGTAATGATGATGATAAATTCAGCTTTGATCACAGGAATAAATTACACTTTACTATATATTCACATAGAAAACCGCTGTTTTAAATTGTAATAATATTTCACAATATTACTGTTTTTTTGTATTTTTTATCAAATAATTGCAGCCTTGGTGAGCAGAAGAGACTTCATTTAAAAACATAAAAAATCTTACTGATCTAAAACTTTTGACCGGTAGTGTATATATTTTATACAGTTTTTCAGGAGTACTTTGATGTTGGCTTGAGAAAGACTAACCAGAAAGTTTGAAGTTTTAATAGCTTTTATTGCCATGCAGTCTCAAACAGACAGATAAACATATTTGCAAGGTGATGCTAGGGTGATATAGGTGATTGCAAAAGTGTTGCTCATGGTTGCCTGGTTATCCCGGGTGGTTGCTATGGAGTTGCTAGGGTGTTATGGCTGGTTGCTAGGGTTTTGCTATGGAGATGGTAGGGCGCTCTGGGGGGTAGGTTGTTCTAGGTTGCTGTTAGAAGTTTGCAATATGGTTGCTGGGGTGTTGCTAAGGTGTTGCTAAGGTGTTCTGACCATTTTCCAAGGTGTTGCTATGGTGTTGTAGGTGGTTGGAAAATGCATACTAGGGTGTTCTGGATGGTTGCTAGGGTGATCTGGGTGGTTGCTAGGGTGTTCTGGATGGTTGCTAGGGTGATCTGGGTGGTTGCCTGATTTTCCCAGGTGGTTGCTATGGAGTTGCTAGGGTGTTGCTTTGGAGATGGTAGGGCGCTTTGGGGGGTTGCAAGGTTGTTTGATCTGGTTGCAAGATGTTACCTAGGTTGTTCTATGTTGCAGTTAGAAGTTTGCAATATGGTTGCTAGAGTGTTGCTAGGGTGTTCTGACCATTTCCCAAGGTGTTGCTATGCAGTTGTTATGGTGTTGTAGGTGGTTGGAAGATGCTTACTATGGTGCTGGCATTGCTAGGGTGTTCTGGGTGGTTGCAAAAGTGTTGCTGGTGGTTGCCTGGTTTTACCAGGTGGTTGTTATGGAGGTGGTTGCTAGGGTGTTGCTATGGAGATGGTAGAGCGCTCTGGATGTTTGTAAGGGTGTTTGCTCTGGTTGCAAGACGTTAACTAGGTTGTTGCTATGGTGTTATGGGTGGTTGCTAGGGTGTTGCTATGGAGATGGTAAGGCACTCTGGATGTTTGCAAAGGGTTTTGGACTAGTTGCAAAACGTTAACTAGGTTGTTGCTATGGTATTTTAGGTGGTTGCATGATGCTTACTAGGGTGCTGGAATTGCTAGGGTGTTAATGGATTAATGGAACATAACACAAGATGTATGTTAACTCGACACAACCTCTTAAAGAGTAAGAACACATCTAATGTAAACAGCCCTGCAGAGAGATGAGAGAACACAGACCTCCGGTGTGAGCTGGAGACTGGAGCCGATGACCTCCGACCTCACGCCTCACTTCCTGTTTCTGTCTTCCTCTTCCTGGGCTGGATCCCTCGCTTCTGCTCACGACCTCTTTTGTGCTCAAGCCCCCGCTGCCCTCTTCCTCCTACACACACACACGCACGCACACGCACACACACACACACACACACACACACACACACACACACACACGTCTTTGGTTAGTGTGTCTCATCACTATTATCATGCTTTACTACAGTGTGACGCTGCACATTAGGACTGAATGAGATTTGAGAGTGAAAGTTTTTCCCCTATTAAAAACAAAAACAAACACAAAGGACATCAATTGAGTGCAATCAAACTGAGTGCAGATTCAAAAAAAGCAAAAGCTAATCAATTAATTTTCCCTGCCACACTTGATGTAAAAGTCTTTATTTTTGCATGGCTATAAACAACAGATAAACAGAGACCGCTCCCTTCAGGCCTTTGCCCAAACACAGAGGGGAGACTCTTTTTATCTTTTCTTATAGTCATATTAAAAAAAGCCTTTTAGAAGTAAATTATAAATATGGCAATGACAGATTTACAGAACTTTGAGTTATTATTATTATTTATACACTACACACACACGCGCACACACACTCGCGCACACACGCACACACACTCGTGCACACACACACACACACACACACACACACACACACGCACACGCACGCACGCACACACACACACACACACACACACACACACACACACGCACACACACACACACACACACACACACACACACACACACACCTTACAGTCTCTGTCCAGTAGCTGGTACACACTGTGGTCCTCCAGGCTGATGTCAGTGAGTGCCGGTGATGAGGATTTATCCGACATCAGAGACGTTTGTTCAACCTCCGCCAGCCGGATCTACAACACACACACACACACACCGCCGCAGGTGTCAAATACTGATACATGCAGGGATCAGAATTATCACATGACCTACTTCACACACACACACACACACACACACACTCACTCTACCCCTATCCCTAAACCTGCCCATCTCACACACACACACACACATACACACACACACACACACACTCACTCTACCCCTATCCCTAAACCTGCCCATCTCACACACACACACACACACACACACTGCCCCCATCCCTAAACCTGCCCATCACAGGAAACATTCTGCAGTTTTACATTTTTAATAAAAAAAAATGTTTTATGTTTTTTAAGCGATTTGAATTACGAGGACTCACGAAATGTCCTCATAAACCACGTTTAAGTTGTAATACCATTGTAATACGCATGTCATTATACACATTTGTGTACTCATAAATCACATAAACAAGCACACACACTCACACACACACACACACACACACACACACACACACATACACACACACACACTAAATATCCAGCTGTGAATCCTCATGTTTTAGACGCTGTTTCCACGTGTGTTTCATTTAGAATTACTCTTACATATAATATATTCGAGCCTGACCCGATATAGCGAGCGTGATGTTCCACAAGCTCATGTTCTGCCATGAGGGATGAGAAGCACGAGAATCAAACGATTCTGACTCTGGATGATTCATTAGCACAGAAAGGTCTTCAACACGTGTCAATACATACATCTGTTTTTCTAGAGTACTCTGACAACTCTGGTCACAGGGGCCAATGAAGTCTATAGTTTAAGGGACCGTTTCTTTCCAGTTGGATTAAAAGTGTCTCTCCTTGAGGGAAAGAACATATTATCTTGATGTTTTGAGAAGACTCTCCTGTTTATCGTTAGAGCCTGGCCTAAGAAACTAACCCTTGAAGAAGCTGTGTGTCGGTGTGTGTGTGTGTGTGTGTGTGTGTGTGTGTGTGTTAAACGGGCCTGACAACAGGAGACGACCGACTGAACCGGAGAAGATTCACACCTCAAAGAAGGCGGGGCCTCAGAGCCACACCCACCATTACATCATCATGCAAGGACCAATGGGAGTTCAGAGGCGTTTCCCAGCTGGAATTCATTTTTCCGGAAAGTTCACTTTAACATGCGGTTTCAAACTCCACAAACAAACTTTTATTTTTTTAACAGCAGTTCATTCTTTGATTTCGTTTGAAGTATATCAGGGCCTTAATAAATAATATTGAATGTAAAATTGTAATAAATGAATTGGGCTGCACGATAATCGCGATATAACTTATAGGGCCCTATCTTGCACTCAGCGCAATTGACTTTGTACACTGACGAATGTATAATTCCTATTTTGCACCCGCGCAAAGCGGACTTTTCCCTCCACAGACGCACGTCGGTAAACTAGGAAATTAACTTGCGCTCTCTGGGCGGGTCGGCGCAAAAAAAGAGGCGTGTTTCGGCGCAAACACTCCCTGGTGCTATTTTGCAGTTCCAGAAAACAATTGCGCCACTGACCAGAAAAAACCTAGTCAAAAGTCAGTGGCGCGTTGCGCGTTGTTCATAATGCTATTTTAAGCGCGCATGCTTGGCCATAATGTAGCGGGTGCACAACGCGCATACACTTTGATTCTCTCATCAACACAGATGCAGCAGTTTTTATTTTTGCAAATCATACATTATAACAAGGAAAAATATTAGCCTAACACATGAGGGAAATCATTGTGGTGTCCATGAAGATGTAAGAAATATGTAGTAAGCCTAAATCTAGCTTACATTTACCCAATTTTTTCAGGCTAATTGTAGTAATGACATGGCTGATGACACAATTTTTGATGCCAGCAACAATGAGTGAAATACGGTTTAATCGAAAACACACAAACACGCTGTGTAATTGAACGAACGTTCGGCATACTGAAACTGCGCTTCAGGTGTTTGGATAGGTCAGGAGGCACTTTACAGTAGCCTACAGTCCTCAAAAAGTTGTAGCATTCTTTGTGGCATGTTGTGTTTTACACAACATTTCCATAAATCAAGGTTGTGTTGTTGACATAGATGAGGAAACATTAGAGGACTTAAGGAGACGTGATGGTGAACTGCATGTGCCGATGCCACTTAACCCAAATGCCCCAGCAGCAGCACGGGACAGGAGAGCGTATTTGGCAGAAGAGCTGCTGCGTCATCTACAGTATAGTGAGGTAAAGCTAATTAATATCGGTCTAATGTTCGACTACATTTAAAAAATATAACCATGCATATATTCGTGATTCAGAGAGAACGAGTCCAAAACATCCGAGAGTGTTTGTTTGTGACATTTCTTTATTTACATTTGTCAAAATGAAAAATCAATATCAAACAGTATAT
>JAULUF010000130.1:355000-392500 GCA_031834385.1 Semotilus atromaculatus | reverse complement strand
GTTTTCCGACATCTCAGTGTGGATGAGAAACTTTTGGAAAACGCTAAATTCCCCTTTACTGCGCATGCGTAAACCGTCACAAGAGCTCACTAAGACGATACAGACGGAAAAATTAATAATAAAGTTATCACGCAATTCTTCTGATGGGATCATTTTATTTAGCAGAATATCTCTTCATTCACTGATGGTCCAAGTCAATACCGGTATAAACATGAATATATATTGGTACAAAATGCGTCACACTTACGACATCGTTTTTAAATACCTTGTTTTGACACTCCACACTACAACGCCAAAACTGCGTTTTCAAATGTATCCACTTTGGAGAGTGTTTCATCAATAAAAACGCCGTTTCACTGTGAACGGAAGGCCAAACCGGAGAGAAAAAGATGCGTTTTCAAATGAAAATATATTAGTGTGGACAAGGCCTCAAACTCTGGTTCAGACCAAACAGCTGATTGGCTGCAGTGGGTCATGTGACGGTGCTGCTCACCTGTGGTTGGCTGTAGTGCTCCAGGCTCATGGTGACCACATTGATGCAGATGATGAGGGTGATGAAGAGGTCCAGATAATGACTGGTGCAGAACGAGTGAATCATCAGACGAATGCGGCCATACGAAGCGTAATACGGCAGACGCTGGGCCTCTGCACACACACAATGTTTATTGTTATTAATATCATCATAACTGGCACCTTTACTTCACATTCATGTTTCTCGACACTGATTTTTAATGAAGCTTGTTTCCGCCACGGAGTAAAAAAAAAGGCCATTGAACATTTTTTATCTTGCAAATCTGACTTTTTTCTCGCAATTGCAATTTATATTTTTTTTCTCAGAATTGTCAGATATAAACTCGCAATTGCAAGAAAATTCTGAATTATGTGTCCTGATGCTTTGACAAGAATCACAACCAATAAAGCACAATAGAGTGATGGACTGATGGAGTGATGGACTGATAGACTGATGGAGTGATGGACTGATGGAGTGATGGACTGATAGACTGATGGAGTGATGGACTGATAGACTGATGGAGTGATGGACTGATGGAGTGATGGACTGATGGAGTGATGGACTGATAGACTGATGGAGTGATGGACTGATAGACTGATGGAGTGATGGACTGATAGAGTGATGGACTGATAAAGTGATAGAGTGATGGACTGATGGAGTGATGGACTGATGGAGTGATGGACTGATAGACTGATGGAGTGATGGACTGATAGACTGATGGGGTGATAGACTGATAGAGTGATGGACTGATAAAGTGATAGAGTGATGGACTGATGGAGTGATGGACTGATGGAGTGATGGACTGATAGACTGATGGAGTGATGGACTGATAGACTGATGGAGTGATAGACTGATAGAGTGATGGACTGATAGAGATGGAGTGATAGAGTGATGGACTGAGTGATGAACTGGACTGATAGAGTGATAGAGTGATAGAATGATAGAATGATAGACTGATAGAGTGATGGACTGATAGACTGATGGAGTGATGGACTGATAGAGTGATGGACTGATGGAGTGATGGACTGATGGAGTGATGGACTGATGGAGTGATGGACTGATAGACTGATGGAGTGATGGACTGATAGACTGATGGAGTGATGGACTGATAGACTGATGGAGTGATAGACTGATAGAGTGATGGACTGATAAAGTGATAGAGTGATGGATTGATGGAGTGATGGAGTGATGGACTGATAGACTGATGGAGTGATGGACTGATAGACTGATGGAGTGATAGACTGATAGAGTGATGGACTGATAGAGATGGAGTGATAGAGTGATGGACTGATAAAGTGATAGAGTGATGGACTGAGTGATGAACTGGACTGATAGAGTGATAGAGTGATAGAATGATAGAATGATAGACTGATAGAGTGATGGACTGATAGACTGATGGAGTGATGGACTGATAGAGTGATGGACTGATGGAGTGATGGACTGATGGAGTGATGGACTGATGGAGTGATGGACTGATAGACTGATGGAGTGATGGACTGATAGACTGATGGAGTGATGGACTGATAGACTGATGGAGTGATAGACTGATAGAGTGATGGACTGATAAAGTGATAGAGTGATGGATTGATGGAGTGATGGAGTGATGGACTGATAGACTGATGGAGTGATGGACTGATAGACTGATGGAGTGATAGACTGATAGAGTGATGGACTGATAGAGATGGAGTGATAGAATGATAGAATGATAGAATGATAGACTGATAGAGTGATGGACTGATAGACTGATGGAGTGATGGACTGATAGAGTGATGGACTGATGGAGTGATGGACTGATGGAGTGATGGACTGATGGAGTGATGGACTGATAGACTGATGGAGTGATGGACTGATAGACTGATGGAGTGATGGACTGATAGACTGATGGAGTGATAGACTGATAGAGTGATGGACTGATAAAGTGATAGAGTGATGGATTGATGGAGTGATGGACTGATAGACTGATGGAGTGATGGACTGATAGACTGATGGAGTGATAGACTGATAGAGTGATGGACTGATAGAGATGGAGTGATAGAGTGATGGACTGATAAAGTGATAGAGTGATGGACTGAGTGATGAACTGGACTGATAGAGTGATAGAGTGATAGAATGATAGAATGATAGACTGATAGAGTGATGGACTGATGGAGTGATGGACTGATAGAGTGATGGACTGATAGAGATGGAGTGATAGAGTGATGGACTGGACTGATAGAGTGATAGAGTGATAGAATGATAGAATGATAGACTGATAGAGTGATCGACTGATAGACTGATAGAGTGATGGAGTGATAGAGTGATGGACTGATGGAGTGATGGACTGATAGAGTGATGGACTGATGGAGTGATGGACTGATAGAGTGATGGACTGATAGAGTGATGGACTGATAGAGATGGAGGGATAGAGTGATGGACTGATGGAGTGATGGACTGATAGAGTGATGGACTGATAGAGATGGAGTGATAGAGTGATGGACTGATAGAGTGATGGACTGATAGAGATGGACTGATAGAGTGATAGACTGATAGAGATGGAGTGATAGAGTGATGCACTGATAAAGTGATAGAGTGATGGACTGGACTGATAGAGTGATAGAATGATAGAATGATAGACTGATAGAGTGATGGACTGATAGAGTGATGGACTGATAGACTGATGGAGTGATGGACTGATAGACTGATGGAGTGATGGACTGATGGAGTGATGGACTGATAGACTGATGGAGTGATGGACTGATAGACTGATGGAGTGATAGACTGATAGAGTGATGGACTGATAAAGTGATAGAGTGATGGACTGATGGAGTGATGGACTGATGGAGTGATGGACTGATAGACTGATGGAGTGATGGACTGATAGACTGATGGAGTGATAGACTGATAGAGTGATGGACTGATAGAGATGGAGTGATAGAGTGATGGACTGATAAAGTGATAGAGTGATGGACTGAGTGATGAACTGGACTGATAGAGTGATAGAGTGATAGAATGATAGAATGATAGACTGATAGAGTGATGGACTGATAGACTGATGGAGTGATGGACTGATAGAGTGATGGACTGATGGAGTGATGGACTGATAGACTGATGGAGTGATGGACTGATGGAGTGATGGACTGATAGACCGATGGAGTGATGGACTGATAGACTGATGGAGTGATGGACTGATAGACTGATGGAGTGATAGACTGATAGAGTGATGGACTGATAAAGTGATAGAGTGATGGATTGATGGAGTGATGGACTGATAGACTGATGGAGTGATGGACTGATAGACTGATGGAGTGATAGACTGATAGAGTGATGGACTGATAGAGATGGAGTGATAGAGTGATGGACTGATAAAGTGATAGAGTGATGGACTGAGTGATGAACTGGACTGATAGAGTGATAGAGTGATAGAATGATAGACTGATAGACTGATAGAGTGATGGAGTGATGGACTGATAGACTGATGGAGTGATGGACTGATAGACTGATGGAGTGATAGACTGATAGAGTGATGGACTGATAGAGATGGAGTGATAGAGTGATGGACTGATAAAGTGATAGAGTGATGGACTGAGTGATGAACTGGACTGATAGAGTGATAGAGTGATGGACTGGACTGATAGAGTGATAGAGTGATATAATGATAGAATGATAGACTGATAGAGTGATCGACTGATAGACTGATAGAGTGATGGAGTGATAGAGTGATGGACTGATGGAGTGATGGACTGATAGAGTGATGGACTGATGGAGTGATGGACTGATAGAGTGATGGACTGATGGAGTGATGGACTGATGGAGTGATGGACTGATGGAGTGATGGACTGATAGACTGATGGAGTGATGGACTGATAGACTGATGGAGTGATGGACTGATAGACTGATGGAGTGATAGAGATGGAGTGATAGAGTGATGGACTGATAGAGTGATGGACTGATAGAGATGGACTGATAGAGTGATAGACTGATAGAGATGGAGTGATAGAGTGATGCACTGATAAAGTGATAGAGTGATGGACTGGACTGATAGAGTGATAGAATGATAGAATGATAGAATGATAGACTGATAGAGTGATGGACTGATAGACTGATAGAGTGATGAGTGATAGAGTGATAGAATGATAGACTGATAGAGTGATGGACTGATAGACTGATAGAGTGATGGACTGATAGACTGATAGAGTGATAGAATGATAGAATGATAGACTGATAGAGTGATGAACTGATAGAGTGATATACTGATGGAGTGATAGAGTGATAGACTGATAGAGTGATGGAGTGGTGGAGTGATAGACTGCTGAACTGATAGAGTGATGGAGTGATAGACTGATGGAGTGATAGAGTGATGGACTGATAGACTGATGGAGTAATAGACTGATAGAGTGATGGAGTGATAGACTGCTGGAGAGATAGAGAGATGGACAGATAGACTGCTGGAGTGATAGAGTGATGACTGATGGAGTGATAGAGTGATGACTGATGGAGTGATAGAGTGATAGACTGCTGGAGTGATAGAGTGATGGAGTAACAGAGTGATGGACTGATAGACTGCTAGAGTGATAGACTGCTGGAGAGATAGAGTGGGTAGACTGATGGAGTGATAGACTACTAGAGTGATATACTGATGGAGTGATAGACTGATGGAGTTATAGAGTGATAGACTAATAGAGTGATAGACTGCTGGAGTGATTGAGTGGTAGACTGATGGAGTGATAGATTGATAGAGTGATATACTGATGGAATGATATACTGCTGGAGTGATAGAGTGATAGACTGCTGTAGTGTTAGAGAGATATAATGATGGAGTGATATAGTGATGGAGTGATAGAGTGATAGACTGCTGTAGTGTTAGAGAGATTTACTGATGGAGTGATAGAGTGATATAGTGATATACTGATGGAGTGATATACTGCTGGAGTGATAGACTGCTGGAGTGATAGAGTGATGGAGTGATAGACTGATGGAGTGATAGAGTGATAGAGTGATAGACTGATGGAGTGATAGACTGCTGGAGTGATAGAGTGATGGAGTGATAGACTGATGGAGTGATAGACTGCTGGAGTGATATACTGCTGTAGTGATAGAGTGATGGAGTGATAGACTGATGGAGTGATATAGTGATAGAGTGATAGACTGATGGAGTGATAGACTGCTGGAGTGATAGACTGATGGAGTGATATAGTGATAGAGTGATAGACTGATGGAGTGATAGACTGCTGGAGTGATAGACTGCTGGAGTGATAGACTGATGGAATGATAGAGTGATAGACTGCTGGAGGGATAGAGTGATAGACTGATGGAGTGATAGACTGCTGGAGTAATAGAGTGATGGACTGATGGAGTGATAGACTGCTAGAGTGATAGACTGCTGGAGAGATAGAGTGGATAGACTGATGGAGTGATAGACTGATGGAATGATAGAGTGATAGACTGCTGGAGGGATAGAGTGATAGACTGCTGGAGTGATAGACTGCTGGAGTTATAGACTGCTGGAGTGATAGACTGATGGAGTGATGGACTGATGGAGTTATAGGGCCCTATTTTAACGATCTGAAACGCAAGTGTCAAAGCGCAAAGTGCAAGTAACTTTGTGGGCGGATCCCGGCGCTGTTGCTATTTTCCCGGCGGGATAAATGCCTCTTGCGCAAATCTAAAAGGGGTTGGTCTAAAGTAGCTTCATTATTCATAGGTGTGGTTTGGGCGTAACGTGAAATAAACCAATCAGAGCGTCATATCACATTCCCTTTAAGAGCATGATGAACGAGGTGCGCTTGTTCCATGGCGCAATACTATTATAACGGCGCATTTACCAGGAGCGCTTCAGAATCGGTTCACAGCCGAGTAGATGTTCTCGTCAGGGCCGTAAAAGGAAGAGAAGTGACATTGGGGATGGGACAAACCCACCCAAATTAGTTTGGTTATACATGCATATAATAATTTGGGTAAATATATAAGCTTTATGCCCATTTTTCCCCTCGTCATGGACACAACAATGATTTCCCTCGTGTTTTAATATTTTTACTTATAAAATGTATCATTTGCAAAAAGGAAAATGCATCTGTGTAGATGAGAGAATCATCTACAGTGTATGCGCGTTGTTCACACTCTGTATTATGACCAAGCACGCGCGCTTAAAATAGCATCTGAATGTACGCTCAACGCGCCAGTGACTTTAGACTAGGTTTTTTCTGGTCAGTGGCGCAATTGTTTTCTGGAACTGCAAAATAGCATGAGGGAAAATTTGCGCCGGAACACGCCTCCTCTTTACGCTGAACCGCCCCGGGGAGCGCAAGTGTATTTCTTAGTTAACCGACGTGTGTCTGTGGAGGGAAAAGTCCGCTTTGCGCGGGTGCAAAATAGGAATGATACATGCATCGGTGTACAAAGTCATTTGCGCCGGGTGCAAGATAGGGCCCATAGAGTGATAGACTAATAGAGTGATAGACTGCTGGAGTGATTGAGTGGTAGACTGATGGAGTGATGGAGTGATAGATTGATAGAGTGATATACTGATGGAATGATATACTGCTGGAGTGATAGACTGCTGGAGTGATAGAGTGATGGAGTGATAGAGTGATAGACTGCTGTAGTGTTAGAGAGATATACTGATGGAGTGATATAGTGATGGAGTGATAGAGTGATAGACTGCTGTAGTGTTAGAGAGATATACTTATGGAGTGATATAGTGATGGAGTGATAGAGTGATAGACTGCTGTAGTGTTAGAGAGATTTACTGATGGAGTGATATAGTGATAGAGTGATATAGTGATATACTGATGGAGTGATAGACTGCTGGAGTGATAGACTGCTGGAGTGATAGAGTGATAGACTGCTGTAGTGATAGAGTGATGGAGTGATAGACTGATGGAGTGATATAGTGATAGAGTGATAGACTGCTGGAGTGATAGAGCGATAGACTGATGGAGTGATAGACTGCTGGAGTGATAGAGTGATAGACTGATGGAGGGATAGAGTGATAGACTGATGGAGTGATAGACTGCTGGAGTGATAGAGTGATAGACTGCTGGAGTGATAGAGTGATAAGAGTGATATACTGATGGAGTGATAGAGTGATAGACTGATGGAGTAATAGACAGCTGGAGTGATAGAGTGATGGACTGCTGGAGTGATAGAGTGATAGAGTGATAGATTGATGGAGTGATAGAGTGATAGACTGCTGGAGTGATAGAGTGATAGACTGCTGGAGTGATAGAGTGATAGACTGATGGAGTGATAGACTGATGGAGAGATAGAGTGATAGACTGATGGAGTGATAGAGTGATAGACTGCTGGAGTGATGGAGTGATAGAGTGATAGACTGCTGGAGTGATAGAGTGATAGACTAATGGAGTGATAGACTGCTGGAGTGATAGACTGCTGGAGTGATAGAGTGATAGACTGATGCAGTGATAGACTGATAGAGTGATAGACTGATGGAGTGATGGAGTGAAAGACTGATGCAGTGATAGACTGATAGAGTGATAGACTGCTGGAGTGATAGACTGCTGGAGTGATAGAGTGATAGACTGCTGGAGTGATAGAGTGATAGACTGATGGAGTGATAGACTGCTGGAGTGATAGAGTGATAGACTGCTGGAGTGATAGACTGATGCAGTGATAGACTGCTGGAGTGATAGAGTGATAGACTGATGGAGTGATAGACTGCTGGAGTGATAGAGTGATAGACTGATGGAGTGATAGACTGCTGGAGTGATAGAGTGATGGGTGGATGAGCTCTCACTGCGCCTCCTCCTGTCGAGCCGCTGCTGCCGCTTCTCCTGCCGCCGCTGGAACTCCTCCACCTCCTGATGCTGACGGCACTTGTGGAAGTTCTCCACCACCACTCCCACAAACATGTTCAGCACGAAGAAGCTGACGATCAGCAGGAACGAGATGAAGTACAGCAGCATCCAGGGGCTGTTGTTTTTGACGGGCTGAACAGAGACACACAAGAGAATCATATGAATCCTGATCGGGCGAGCGAATATTACAATACAATTATTATATAATTTCATCAATCCACATCATGAATTACAGTTCCCTATCAGGAACTCGAGCTGCGTGGAAAACGCTGCAGGAACGCTTCTTGCGTTGTGCGTCATGAAGCCAGTATGAAATCAGTCCAATGGTGAGACGGAACGTCATAGGCGGGTGATGTCATCGACCAGGAAACTATAAAGCACCCCAAAATCACACACGCGCCAGCTTCTGTTGTCTTCAGCAAGCGCTCTATCTGAAATCATTGTCTGAAAGTGTTTTTGTCTGTCCTTAGTTGCTACTAGGCAGGAGTTTTTCACTATATATAAAACTATTTCACATCTATATACTATATATATATATATATATATATATATATATATATATATATATATATATATATATATATATCATGGCGAGCGAGCAGCAATATAAGAAGTGTGTTCCTCCCTGCACACGCTGTCTTACTCTATCTTACTGTTGTTTGTTTGGGAGATTTTTTGGCAGAGTGGAAAAGCCTTCCAAATGTATCTCAGTGGGTCCTGCAGACAGTCGAAAAAGGTTACGCTATTCAGTTCAGGTCTCGTCCACCTCGATTCAGGGGGGTCCTACGGAGCAGGCTCTGGTAATGGAACAGGAGGTAAAAACTCTTCTGCTGAAGGAGGCTATAGAACGAGTTCTCCCTCCCAGCAGGGAGTCAGGTTATTACAGCCGGTACTTCATAGTTCCGAAGAAGGATGGGGAGTTGCGTCCAATTTTAGATCTGCACCTGCTAAATCATACAGTAGGGAAGCTCAAGTTCAAGATGCTTACTCTCAAACAGATCGTGTCACAAATCAGATCCGAGGACTGGTTTGTCACGATAGATCTAAAGGACGCTTACTTCCATGTGTCCATCCTTCCACAACACAGGAAGTTCCTGAGGTTCGCTTTCGGGGGCGAAGCATACCAATATCGGGTTCTTCCGTTCGGCCTAGCTCTCTCTCCCAGATAATTCACGAAATGCATGGATGCAGCTCTGGCTCCGCTGCGACTCGATAAATTATATCGACGATTGGTTGATTCTAGCTCAATCGGAGCTTCAGGCGGTTCGACATCAAGATGTCGTTCTCGCTAATATCAAGAGACTGGGGTTGAGGCTCAATACCAAGAAAAGTGTGCTATCTCCACTACAGAGTACCACCTTTCTGGGTGTAATTTGGGAGTCGACGACGAAGCGGGCTCACCTGTCTCCTGCTCGTATCGCTTTGATTCTCACGGCCGTCAAACAAGTGAAGCTAGGCCAGTCGCTCACTGTGAAACAGTTTCAGAGACTGTTAGGTCTAATGGCAGCAGCCTCCAACGTTATACCCTGTGGCCTTTTGTACATGAGACCGTTGCAGTGGTGGCTCAGGACCAAGGGGTTCTCCCCGAGGGGAAACCCGCTCCGCATCATCAACGTTACGCGACGGTGTCTCCGTGCCCTGGCCATGTGGAAAGAACATTGGTTCCTGTCCCAGGGTCCCGTGTTGGGAGCTCCTTGTCGTCATGTAACGCTAACGACGGATGCATCCCTCACGGGCTGGGGGGCGATCACGACCACCATCTCTCATGGCATATAAATTGTCTAGAAATGTTGGCAGTGTTTCAGGCTCTGAAACACTTTCTCCCAGACCTGAGAGGCCATCATGTTCTTGTCCGGTCAGACAACACATCGGTGGTCTCCTACATAAATCACCAGGGAGGGCTGCGTTCGCGCCCGTTATACAAGCTGGCTCGCCAGATCCTCCTGTGGTCCCAGGGGAACCTTCTTTCATTGAGGGCGATTTATATCCCGGGGTATTTAAATCAGGGGGCAGACTTCCTGTCGAAGCAGGCACCGAGGCCCGGGGAATGGAGACTCCAGCCCGAGGTGGTGGAGCTCCTTTTGAATCATTTCGGTCGTGCCGAGGTAAACCTATTTGCATCCAGGGAGACAACACACTGTCCACTGTGGTTCTCTCTGAGTCATCCAGCCCTGCTGGGGTTGGACGCTATGGTGCAGACATGGCCGAGGTCACGTCTGTACGCATTTCCCCCGATTGCTCTGCTCCCAGGAGTTCTGGAGAGGGTTCGCCGCCGGGACGGGGTCAGTCTACTGTTGGTAGCCCCGTACTGGCCGGCCCGAGTATGGTTTGCGGACCTAATATCTCTCCTCGTCGGCTTCCTCTGGAGATTCTGATCAGGACGGACCTTCTATCTCAGGCGAGCGGGTCGATCTTTCACCCCCGCCCAGAGTTGTGGAAGTTATGGGCTTGGCCTCTGAGGGGGCCCAGCTCATAGAAGCTGGTCTCTCAACTCTTTCCGTTGGGTGCAGTGCTGGAATTCCTGCAGGAGCGTTTCTCTACAGGGTTATCCCACTCCACACTGAAGGTGTACGTGGCGGCCTTATCTGCTTACCATGTCCCTTTAAGTGGAGCCTCTCTAGGGAGACACCCACTGATATCACGTTTCCTCCGTGGCACTTTGAGGCTGAGGCCAGCAGCTCGCACGAGGGTGTCGACCTGGGACCTGGCCATAGTATGACAGGGCCTCTCCCTTGCTCCATTCGAGCCCATTGAAGAGGTTACTGAGAAATTTATTACTCTCATAACCATCTTTTTGCTTGCTATTTCCTCTTTAAAAATAATCAGGGATATTCAAGCTCTCTCGGTTTCTCCCTCGTGCTTGGAATTCTCACCCGGCATGGTAAAAGCTTTCCTTCTCCCTAGACCGGGTTACGTTCCTAAGGTCCTAACTAATCCTGTTAGGCCTGTTGTGCTGCAAGCTTTCTGTCCTCCTCCTTTTCTGACGTCAGAGAAACCAAGAGAAACCAAGAGAAACTCAATCTGCTCTGCCCTGTTAGGGCCTTAGACGCTTATGTCCACAGAGCTGCCCTGTGGAGAAAGTCTGAACAGTTCTTCATTTGTTTTGGGCCACCTAAGAAGGGGTCTCCAGTGTCTAAGCAGAGGATGAGCAAGTGGGTGGTTGAGGCCATCTCACTTGCTTACGAGTCGGCTGGTCAGCCTTCACCTTTGGCTGCACAAGCTCACTCTACTCGGAGTATGGCTGCTTCTAAAGCTCTTTTGTCAGGAGTTTCACTCCAGGATGTTTGTGATGCGGCAGGCTGGTCCTCGCCGCATACTTTCGTAAAGTTTTACCAACTTGACTTTGGCTCCACTCCAGGGGTGCAGGTGCTTTCGTCAGCTTGTGCGCTCTGATTTCACACTACGAACACTTGCTCGTATGGCGACGTGGGTATTTGCGTTCCCGCAGCGTTTTCCACGCAGCTCGAGTTCCTCATAGGGAACGTCTCAGGTTACGTGTGTAATCCTAGTTCCCTGAAGGAACGAGATCACTTGCTTCAGACTTTTTCCAGAAGCTGGCGCGTGTGTGATTTTGGGATGCTTTATAGTTTCCTGGCCGATGACGTCACCCGCCTATGACGTTCCGTCTCGCCATTGGACTGATTTCATACTGGCTTCATGACGCACAACGCAAGAAGCGTTCCCGCAGCGTTTTCCACGCAGCGTCTCGTTCCTTCAGGGAACTAGGGTTACATACGTAACCTGAGACGTTTTTCTGAATGGCTAAAAACACTAAATCTCGTTCTCTAAACCAAATTCTCAATAACCTAAACCAATTGTAGAATAAATCACTCTTTCTGTAAAAGAGCAGTGTTTACAACAAACACACACACACTCACACGCTCTCACACACACACAGGCACACACACATGTTCACACACACAGGTTGCCCTCTCCGTGTCAATTTACAGTTTTTCTGAATTTCTAAAACATTCTCTGAACCAAATTCTCAATAGCCGAAACTAATTTGTCGAATAAATCACTCTTTCTGTAAAACATTGAACAAGTTCAGGTAGTTTGCAAATCTCATCCAAAATTCTAAACACATTCTCACACACTAAAACAGATTTTGCACTGTGATGCATTTATGTTTCAAAACGCTAAACACACGCAGGCAAAAGTTAAACACAAGTACAACACAGTTGTCTTCGTTTACACACAACGACTCAAAATTGTTCACACTTATTTCTAATCAGAGCCAAAACTGACTCAAAATGTTGCACTGAAAGTTAATGCCAACAATGGATGGAAACAATATAAGAGTGAGAGAAGGAAGAGGGAAAGGAGGAAGAGGAAGAGGGAAAGGAGGAAGAGGAAGAGGGAAAAGAGGAAGAGGGAGAGGAGGGAGAGGGAAAGGAGAAAGAGGAAGAGGGAAAGGAGGAAGAGGGAGAGGAGGAAGAGGGAGAGGAGGGAGAGGAAGAGGACAGGAGGAAGAGGGAAAGGAGGAAGAGGAAGAGGGAAAGGAGGAAGAGGAAGAGGGAAAAGAGGAAGAGGGAGAGGAGGGAGAGGGAAAGGAGAAAGAGGAAGAGGGAAAGGAGGAAGAGGGAGAGGAGGAAGAGGGAGAGGAGGGAGAGGAAGAGGACAGGAGGAAGAGGAAAAGGGAGAGGAGGAAGAGGGAGAGGAGGGAGAGGAAGAGGACAGGAGGAAGAGGAAAAGGGAGAGGAGGAAGAGGGAAAGGAGGAAGAGGAGGAAGAGGACAAGGAGGAAGAGGAAGAAGAGGACAAGGAGGCAGAGGAAGAAGAGGACAAGGAGGCAGAGGAAAAGGGAAAGGAGGAAGAGGATGAGGAGGAAGAGGGAAAAGAGGAAGAGGGAGAGAAGGAAGAGGGAAAGGAGGAAGAGGAGGAAGAGGGTGAGGAGGAGGAAGAGGGAGAGAAGGAAGAGGGAAAGGAGGAAGAGGAGGAAGAGGGAAAGGAGGAAGAGGAGGAAGAGGGTGAGGAGGAGGAAGAGGGAGAGAAGGAAGAGGGAAAGGAGGAAGAGAAGGAAGAGGGAAAGGAGGAAGAGGAGGAAGAGGGTGAGGAGGAGGAAGAGGGAGAGAAGGAAGAGGGAAAGGAGGAAGAGGAGGAAGAGGACAAGGAGGAAGAGGAAGAAGAGGACAAGGAGGCAGAGGAAGAAGAGGACAAGGAGGCAGAGGAAAAGGGAAAGGAGGAAGAGGATGAGGAGGAAGAGGGAAAACAGGAAGAGGGAGAGAAGGAAGAGGGAAAGGAGGAAGAGGAGGAGGAGGAGGAAGAGGAAGAAGAGGACAAGGAGGCAGAGGATGAGGAGGAAAAGGGAAAAGAGGAAGAGGGAGAGAAGGAAAAGGGAAAGGAGGAAGAGGGAAAGAGGAAGAGGGAAAGGAGGAAGAGGATGAGGATGAGGAAGAGGGAGAGGAGGAAGAGGACAAGGAGGAAGAGGAAGAGGGAGAGGAGGAAGAGGAAGAAGAGCACAAGGAGGCAGAGGAAGAGGAAGAGGGAGAGGAGGAAGAGGAAGAAGAGCACAAGGAGGCAGAGGAAGAGGGAAAGGAGGAAGAGGGAAAAGAGGAAGAGGGAGAGAAGGAAGAGGATGAGGGACAGGAGGAAGAGGGAGAGAAAGAAGAAGAGGACGAGGAGGAAGAGGAAGAGGGAGAGGAGGGAGAGGGAGAGGAGGGAGAGGGAGAGGAGGGAGAGGGAGAGGAGGGAGAGGGAGAGGGAGAAGAAGAGGACGAGGGAGAGGAGGAAGAGGAAGAAGAGTACAATGAGGCAGAGGAAGAGGGAAAGGAGGAAGAGGATGAGAAGGAAGAGGGAAAGGAGGAAGAGGAAGAAGAGGGTGAGGAGGAGGAAGAGGAAGAAGAGGACAATGAGGCAGAGGAAGAGGGAAAGGAGGAAGAGGATGAGAAGGAAGAGGGAAAGGAGGAAGAGGAGGAAGAGGGTGAGGAGGAGGAAGAGGAAGAAGAGGACAAGGAGGCAGAGGATGAGGAGGAAAAGGGAAAAGAGGAAGAGGGAGAGAAGGAAAAGGGAAAGGAGGAAGAGGGAAAGAGGAAGAGGGAAAGGAGGAAGAGGATGAGGAAGAGGGAGAGGAGGAAGAGGACAAGGAGGAAGAGGAAGAGGGAGAGGAGGAAGAGGAAGAAGAGGACAAGGAGGAAGAGGAAGAGGGAAAGGAGGAAGAGGGAAAAGAGGAAGAGGGAGAGAAGGAAGAGGATGAGGGACAGGAGGAAGAGGGAGAGAAAGAAGAAGAGGACGAGGAGGAAGAGGAAGAGGGAGAGGGAGAGGAGGGAGAGGGAGAGGAGGGAGAGGGAGAGGAGGGAGAGGGAGAGGGAGAAGAAGAGGACGAGGGAGAGGAGGAAGAGGAAGAAGAGTACAATGAGGCAGAGGAAGAGGGAAAGGAGGAAGAGGATGAGGAGGAAGAGGGAGAGGAGGAAGAGGATGAGGGAGAGGAGGAAGCGGGAAAGGAGGAAGAGGCGGAAGAGGAAGAGGGAGGGGAAGAAGAGGGAGAGGGTGAGGAGGAGGAAGATGAGGAAGATGACGAGGGAGAGGAGGAAGAGGGAGAGGTGTGTGTGTGTGTGTGTGTGTGTGTGTGTGTGTGTGTGTGTGTGTGTGTGTGTGTGTGTGTGTGTGTATGAGCGAGCGCGTGTTTGTGTGTGTGTGTGTGTGTGTGTGTGTGTGTGTGTGTGTGTGTGTGTGAGCGAGTGTATGTGCGTGCGCGCGCGCGTGCATGTGTGTGTGTTCTACCTGTTGGTCGATCCCGACAGCATCCAGCCCGTGGTACATGATATTTACCCATCCATCTTTAGATGCCAACACAAACAGTGACATCAGAGCCTGAAATGGAAAACCACCGAACAAACAGTCACACGCACGCACGCACACACACACACACACACACACACACACGCGCGCACACACACACACTTAAATATTATTATCTTTAATCACACTCCAATGATGCACTATGAATGATGTCATCAAGTTGTTTTCAACAATCTCAAACCATTTATTTTATTTTTATGAAAATTTATACTAACATAAAATTTTAACGATATTATTTTAATCTTGTACTTGTATTTTCTGGATTTGTTAAAGGATTTATTGTGGAGTGATGGAAACTAAGGAACATATAAAAACATAAATGAATTCAACATACTGATAATAACTATTATAGTATCTCAATGATACTACAACAACACTGGTTCAAATATGGCCGTTCAGCTCAAAACTCTATATTGGAGAATATTTAGTAATGTCTATAGAGAAAGAAAGACTTCGGGAATCATGAAGAGATAATCGGACCCTCACCTGTCCCAGGTTGTCAAAGTTGTACTTGTGATGAACCCAGCGGTAATTCATAGAAAGACAGTCGGATTTATTGGTGATGTTCTTCACATCCAAACCAACACAGTAAAAGAACTTTCCTTTGAAGAGCTGTCACACACAGACACACACACAGAGAGAGAGAGAGAGAGATCAGTGTCTGACGGAGCAGGGCGAGAGATGCCTGAGTGTGAGTGAGATTAACCTGAACTCCCAGGATGCCGAAGATGATGAAGAAAGCGCAGCAGATCAAGACGATGTTCCCGATGGGCTTCAGTGACGTGATCAGAGTCTCCACCACCAGCTTCAGTCCTGGAGCGCGACTGATCACCCTGAGGAACCATGGAGAACACAGTCAGAACCGCACAGAACTACACAGAACCGCACAGAACCGCACAGAACTACACAGAACTGCACAGAACCGCACAGAACCGCACAAAACCGCACAGAACCGCACAGAACCACACAGAACCGCACAAAACCACACAGAACCGCACAGAACCGCACAGAACCGCACAGAACTACACAGAACCGCACAGAACCGCACAGAACTACACAGAACTGCACAGAACCGCACAGAACCGCACAAAACCGCACAAAACCGCACAGAACCGCACAGAACCACACAGAACTGCACAAAACCACACAGAACCGCACAGAACCGCACAGAACCGCACAGAACTACACAGAACCACACAGAACCGCACAGAACCGCACAAAACCACACAGAACCGCACAGATCGAACCACACAGAACCACACAGAACCGCACAGAACCGCACAGAACCACACAAAACCGCACAGAACCGCACAGAACCACACAAAACCGCACAGAACCGCACAGAACCGCACAGAACCACACCGAACCAGCCCAGACCGCCGGACCACGAACCGCATAGACTCGACAGCCAAAAACAGGGTATTTTCATGGTAACACTTGTAATCCTATATAATCCTATTCATAACCCACTTACAGCCACTGAGTTAGAAGCACTGAAATGAAAATGAATCAATTTAATCATCTGTGGAACTGGTGACGGGCAGGACTCGAAAAACTCCAGCCAATCATTTCCAAGACCACCTAGAATCATTGGACAGTAAGTCCGTCAATCAAACTCGTATCTGCTAATAAAGCATGAGCACAGACTGAACCTGCAGTCAGTGTGGGTCAGTGTGTTGCGCTGCTCTATAGAAAGTGTGTGTTGTCATCGTGACCTGAGCGGGCGTAATGTCCTCAGCAGTCGCAGCACCCGCAGCACGCCCAGGATCTTCGCTCCGCCCGCCATCGACACCACAATGTCAATCAGAGACACGAAGACGAGAAAACCATCCAGAACATTCCAGCTGCTGCGCAGATACGCTCGATCGCCCAGATACAGGCCCTTAGACACCACCTGACACACACACACAGATAGAGAGAGAGAGAGAGAGAGAGAGAGAGAGATCTGCTTTTATAAACAAAACAGTTTATCGAACCTTTACCTCAAAGTATTGAATTGTATTAGATTTGTATTAGAAGCCTTTGAAACGGGAATTACCTTGAGATACTGTAGTATTGTATTGATACTGTAGTATTGTATTGATACTTGATACTGTAGTATTGTATTGATATTGGTAGTGTAGTATTGTATTGATACTGTAGTATTGTATTGATACTGTAGTATTGTATTGGTGCTGTAGTTTTGTATTGGTACTGCAGTATTGTATTGATATTGGTGGTGTAGTATTGTATTGATACTGTAGTATTGTATTGATACAGTAGTATTTTATTGATACTGTAGTATTGATATTGATACTGTAGTGTTGTATTGATACTGTAGTAATGTATTGATACTTGATACTGTAGTATTGTATTGATACTGTAGTAATGTATTGATACCTGATACTGTAGTATTGTATTGATACTGTAGTATTTTATTGGTACTGTAGTATTGATATTGATACTGTAGTATTGTATTGATACTGTAGTAATGTATTGATACTTGATACTGTAGTATTGTATTGGTACTGTAGTATTGTGTTGGTACTGTAGTATTTTATTGGTACTGTAGTATTGTATTGGTACTGTAGTATTGTATTGATATTGATACTGTAGTAATGTATTGATACTTGATACTGTAGTATTTTATTGGTACTGTAGTATTGTATTGATACTTGATACTGTAGTATTGTATTGATACTGTAGTAGTGTATTGATACCTGATACTGTAGTATTGTATTGATACTGTAGTATTTTATTGGTACTGTAGTATTGATATTGATACTGTAGTATTGTATTGATACTGTAGTAATGTATTGATACTTGATACTGTAGTATTGTATTGATACTGTAGTAATGTATTGATACCTGATACTGTAGTATTGTATTGATACTGTAGTATTTTATTGGTACTGTAGTATTGATATTGATACTGTAGTATTGTATTGATACTGTAGTAATGTACTGATACTTGATACTGTAGTAATGTATTGATACTTGATACTGTAGTATTGTATTGGTACTGTAGTATTTTATTGGTACTGTAGTATTGTATTGGTACTGTAGTATTGTATTGGTATTGATACTGTAGTAATGTATTGATACTTGATACTGTAGTATTTTATTGGTACTGTAGTATTGTATTGATACTTGATACTGTAGTATTTTATTGGTACTGTAGTATTGTATTGATACTGTAGTAATGTATTGATACCTAATACTGTAGTATTGTATTGATACTGTAGTATTTTATTGGTACTGTAGTATTGATATTGATACTGTAGTAATGTATTGATACTGTAGTAATGTATTGATACTTGATACTGTAGCATTGTATTGATACTGTAGTAATGTATTGATACCTGATACTGTAGTATTGTATTGGTACTGTAGTATTTTATTGGTACTGTAGTATTTTATTGGTACTGTAGTATGTAGTATTGTATTGGTACTGTAGTATTTTATTGGTACTGTAGTATTGTATTGATACTGTAGTATTGTATTGGTACTGTAGTAATGTATTGATACCTGATACTGTAGTATTGTATTGGTACTGTAGTATTTTATTGGTACTGTAGTATTGTATTGATACTGTAGTATTGTATTGGTACTGTAGTATTTTATTGGTACTGTAGTATTGTATTGGTACTGTAGTATTGTATTGATATTGATACTGTATAATTGGTAACACTTTACAATACGGGTGCACTAATATGCATTAATTCATTAACTAATGCACAGATAATCATGTGTTAATGAGAAACTGAACCATTAATTAATGATTACTGCATCAGCAACTAATACAGATTCTATATGGTTAATACATTAAGTAATATATGAATTGTTATGAATTAAATGTGTCATAATGTATTAATTCCTTAATAACATATTTTATTAAAGGTGGGGTATGTGATTACCTTTTTTGTCCATTTTTTCAAAATCACTTGAAATCCTATTCTTAACCCACTTACAGCCACTGAGTTAGAAGCACTAAAATGAAAATTAAGCAATTTAATCATCTGTGGAACTGGTGACGGGCAGGACTCGAAAAACTCCAGCCAATCATTTCCAAGACCACCTAGAATCATTGGACAGTAAGTCCGTCAATCAAACGGTTGTACCATCCCCCCCCACCCACGCGAATCAGAGACAGCGTTGGAGAAAAGAAGGGAGGACCATTTGAGTTGTGTATTTTCCAAGTCGTTTTCCAAATCACACACCCCACCTTTAACTAAAAGTGTAAATTAATGCGTTAATTACCACAATTGGTCAAAGCAATGTACTTCAACTTCGAATTGTCTGCTTTAATTAATCATTAGGTAATGATTTGTAAATGTACCATTATGTTATGACTTTACTTGTTGAGGCACATGACTATTAACTAATTGTTAAGTGTTACATATTACTTAACAGTTAGTTAAGTTAATAGTCATATATTACTATTATACACTATTCTGGTGTTCAGGACACACACACATGAAGTGCTCAGGTGAGATGTTACCTTGACGGTCATCTCGGCCACAAAGATAGCAGTGAAAACATAGTTGGAGATGGTGAGGAAGACTCGCTCCTGACGAGAGAGAGAGAGAGAGAGAGAGAGAGAGAGAGAGAGAGAGTATATTTTTATAATATTTTTAAGCATTTGTTTGATTTCAGTCTTATTTGTACCAGACATGATGGTGTACTAACAGTATTGTTTTACATAATTAATGTTCATATAATCTCTGAAATGCTTATAGATTATTAAAGTCCCCCTGTGGTGTAAATCCATAGTTTAATGTTGTTTATGTGTCTATGTGGTGTTTTTAATACAAAGTACGCTTTAAGACACACATGTGTAAGTTCATAAGTCGACAGCATTGCTGAGTATTTCCTCCTTAAAACTGCAGTGAACCAAAGACAGTCTCAAAAACACGGTGTGAAATCGCTGGTGTTTCTGACGTCACAAACGACCTTGTAACCAATCAGATCAACGTGTGATCGACAACCAGTGGATCTCTGAGTGTGTGAGTGAGTGGAGGCGGGGATCATTTGCATATTCATAGAACCACGCATACTAAATGAGGCAAAGGTGTCGAGTTACATTCAAGATATTTTGAGACATTTAAAAAACATTTAAATATGTAATTTTTGTGATCAAAGATGGATTTCAAGGGATCAAATGTTTGACCACAGGGGGACTTTAAATGTTTTTCTGTCAGTTTCCATCATTGTGAATGGAAATAAATGCATTGATCTGGTTCTAGTTCATTGTATAACTGGTGTACTGACAGTAATGTTTCACATACTTAATGTACATAGAATCTGTGCTTTTGTAGACCTCAAAACATATTTATGTTTATACTATTCAGACATATACTGATTTCCAATTAAAAGGAAGAGGCAATTTGATATTTTTTAAGAAACTATATATTATAAACCAGATCCCTGCGGTGGAATTAAACCTGCCGTCTCTCCTCTATGAAGCTCCAGCACAGTGACAGTGTTCGTGCGGAGCTGCAAATCAGTGTGTCACTATGACGAGACGAGTCGCGTTGACTCAAGCTGTGAGCGGTGTGTGTGTGTGTGTGTGTGTGTGAATCTGAGTGATGAAACGTACCAGACTGCCCTGGTGGATTCTGGGTCTCTCCAGAGCCACTGTGATGCAGTTGAGGAAGATGAAAGCAAGAACCACATAGTCAAAGAGCTTATGAGCGATGATAGTCTGACACATCAGACGAAACCTGCAGAGAGAGAGAGAGAGAGAGAGAGAGTGTGTGAGAGAGAGAGACTTGAGATTTACAAACATTTATCAAATTCACAAATAAATATATTGAGATTCACAAATAAATGTTAAAAGTTTCACAAAAAATAATAAAATTCACAAATGAATAAATGAGATTTGCAATTTTTTTTTTTTTTACAAATGTGTTTTATGTCACAAACACAAGTCTGCCTGGCATTGATTTGTGAATCGTAAAAAAAAATTTATTTGCAAATCTCATTTAATTTATTTTTAAATTTTACTTATTTTAAAAAAAAAAATTACATTTATTTGAGGATCTCAATCTATTATTTGGAATAATGCAACAATTCTAACCCCATATCTTCCCTCCACCAGTGCATCTGCACAGATGGTGAGTCGCTCTGCTCATATGAGCATTAGTGCACACATGCTGTGCGTCAGGCCTGAGACTCTCAGTGTGTGTGTGTGTGTGTGTGTGTGTGTGAAGTCTCGAAGACCTCCCCATGTGAGTTGTGTCATGAGCCGCAGCAGGAGAGGAGCTCCAGCGCACTGAAGGACATACAAGACATGATCACATTTGAGAGTCTCAGTGTGTGTGTGTGTGTGTGTGTGTGTGTGAGAGACAAAGTCTCAGGCCTCGTCCACACTCACAAGTTTTTGTTTGAAAACGCATGTCTTTCTCTGTTCTGGCCTTCCGTTCACACTGAGACGCCGTTTTTATCAATGAAAACTACGCTTTTTGAAAACACTCTCCAAAGTGGATACATTTAAAAACGCAGTTTTGGCGTTGTAGTGTGAAGTGTCAAAACGAGGTATTTAAAAACAATTATGTAAGTTTAGTCATGTGACCCATATTGTACCAATAGATATTGATGTTTATGCTGGTATTGTGCCTGTTATGTGCTGTTCACTTTCACACTGTTGCAGAAATATGTGACTTCACACACTCTTCATATCACAGTCCGGCACAGATGACAGAACACCTGCGGAATCTTTTCCTGCGGTGAAACATGAGCAGTTTTAGCGTTTTAGAGCAGATATATAATGTTGAGTGAGCGACCTGGACCAGCAGTGAATGAAGAGATATTCTGCTAAATAAAATGATCCTGTCAAAAGAATTGGGCATAACTATTTATATTTCCGTCTGTATCATCAGGGTTTACGCATGCGCAGTAAAGGGGAATTTGGTGATTTCAGGCTTTTTCCAAAAGTTTCTCCTCCACACTGAGACGTATGAAAACGCCTGAAAACGCTTGAGTGGAAGAAGAGCGTTTGAAACGAAAACGCTGTTTTCAAACGTATCCGGGTTAATAGACGTCGCCTGAACCCAGACAGGACAGAGAGCTGGTGGAGTACAGTGTGTACAGTGGCTTCTGAAAGGTGTTTACACACGACGACACACAGATAACGATTCACTAGTTCAGATCAAGCGTCGCACTGATTTAGAAAACATCAGGGCTGTAAAATCCTTTTCACATTTTACTCCATTACAAGTAATCTGATCAGATCTGAGTCTGTAGTTCAAAGTCTGTGTCTGAAAGGACTAGTTAGTTCTGTCATCATCTACTAACTGAGTAACTAAATAATTAAGAATGATTTAAGACGTGTACTTTAAAGTCTATGTGAAATTCTACTGTCAGGCGAGTTAAAAGTATGATTTTCATAGTGAGTAAAGATACAAGTGTTCAGTTTTACTCTCATCGTTCAGACAATCACAACGATTGAACAGAGTTGAACAGAATGAGAGTCTGTCAGTAAACACGTACTTGTTATGGGGGGAAAATAAGTAAATGGACCAATCCTCTCTCTTCTCACACCAGCCTGGACGATAAACCTCCATCATCTTCTGGATACGGAAACACAGGCTCTGCGTAACACACACACACACACACACACGCACACAAACACAAACACACACACAGACATACACGAACACAACCACACGCACACAAACACACACATACACACACGCACACAAACACACACGCACACACACACACACACACACACACGCACACCCACACACACGCACACACACAAACATACACACACACGTGCACACACACACACACACCTCTGGTTATCTGAGATGAAGGTAACACTTTCCAATTAACTTTGAATAACAGTTTCAATTTCCCTGGGAGACATTTCCAATAAGCGGAGTAATATCTGCGCATTAATACACCCGTCTGCCGTCCCCGCTCATGCGATCGGACAGTTGCGGTGCCCAGAGGAGTTCGGCTAGTGTTTTTGCTGTCACTGTTCATAATGAGCTTCTTCATGTTGTTTATTCTCCACATCAACCGCTGCTGGATTTCACTGATGAGACGTTTATTAAAAGCTGGAATGAGCCGAGGTTCTCTGTCAGACGGGATGATTCCCGCTCCCGGTGAAGCGCTCTTCTAATGACACGCTCAGACTGATTCACAAAGCGTTTTTAAATCCCTCCACTGAAAGGAACGCCTCACTCAAGAACTTTTAATATGTGAGAGCGTCTGACTTTATTCCACTTCTTCTGTACTTCTTCTCAGAGACAATCATCAGAATTCAGCATAATGGATTCAACAGCAGAGCTGTGAGATGTGCATCCCTCCATCCATCCCTCCATCCATTCCTCCATCCCTCCCTCCATCCCTCCATCCATCCATCCCTCCATCCCTCCATCCCTCCATCCATCCATCCATCCCTCCATCCATCCCTCCATCCCTCCCTCCATCCATCCATCCATCCATCCCTCCATCCATCCATCCCTCCATCCATCCATCCCTCCCTCCATCCCTCCATCCATCCCTCCATCCATCCATCCCTCCATCCCTCCATCCATCCATCCCTCCATCCATCCATCCATCCATCCCTCCATCCATCCATCCCTCCATCCATCCATCCATCCCTCCATCCCTCCATCCCTCCATCCATCCATCCCTCCATCCATCCATCCATCCATCCCTCCATCCATCCATCCCTCCATCCCTCCATCCCTCCCTCCATCCCTCCATCCATCCCTCCATCCATCCATCCCTCCATCCCTCCATCCATCCATCCATCCCTCCCTCCCTCCCTCCCTCCATCCATCCATCCATCCATCCCTCCATCCATCCATCCATCCATCCATCCATCCCTCCATCCATCCATCCATCCCTCCATCCCTCCATCCCTCCCTCCATCCATCCATCCCTCCCTCCCTCCATCCATCCCTCCATCCCTCCATCCATCCATCCATCCCTCCATCCCTCCATCCATCCATCCCTCCATCCATCCCTCCATCCATCCCTCCATCCATCCCTCCCTCCATCCATCCCTCCCTCCATCCATCCATCCCTCCATCCATCCATCCCTCCATCCCTCCATCCATCCCTCCATCCCTCCATCCATCTCTCCATCCATCCATCCCTCCATCCCTCCCTCCATCCATCCGTCCATTAGTCCATTCATCAGTCTATCCCTCCATCCATCAGTCCATTCATCAGTATATCCCTCCATCCATCCCTCCATCTATCAGTCTATCTATCCATCCATCAGTCCATTCAACAGTCTATCCATCATCCATCCATCCCTCCATCCATCAGTCTATCCATCCATCAGTCCATTCATCAGTCTATCCATCATCCATCTCTCCATCCATTCATCCATCCATCCCTCCATCTATCAGTCTATCTATCCATCCATCCATCCATTCCTCCATCCATCCATCCATCCCTCTATCTATCAGTCTATCTATCCATCCATCCATCTATCCCTCCATCTATCAGTCTATCTATCCATCCATCCATTCATTCCTCCATCCATCCATCCATCCCTCCATCTATCAGTCTATCTATCCATCCATCCATCCATTCCTCCATCCATCCATCCCTCCATCTATCAGTCTGTATATCCATCCGTCAGTCTATCCATCCATCCCTCCATCTATCAGTCTATCCATCCATCAGTCCATTCATCAGTCTATCCATCATCCATCTCTCAATCCATCCATCTATCCCTCCATCTATCGGTCTATCTATCCATCCATCCATCCATTCCTCCATCCATCCATCCATCCATCCCTCCATCTATCAGTCTATCTATCCATCCATCCATTCCTCCATCCATCCATCCCTCCATCTATCAGTCTATCTATCCATCCATCCATCCATCCATCCATCGATTCCTCCATCCATCCCTCCATTTATCAGTCTATCTATCCATCCATCCATCCATCCATTCCTCCATCCATCCATCCATCCATCCATCCATCCATCCATCCATCCCTCCATCTATCAGTCTATCTATCCATCCATCCATCCATTCCTCCATCCATCCATCCATCCATCCCTCCATCTATCAGTCTGTATATCCATCCGTCAGTCTATCCATCCATCCCTCCATCTATCAGTTTATCCATCCATCAGTCCATTCATCAGTCTATCCATCATCCATCTCTCAATCCATCCATCTATCCCTCCATCTATCAGTCTATCTATCCATACATCCATCCATTCCTCCATCCATCCATCCATACATCCATCCATCCATCCCTCCATCTATCAGTCTATCTATCCATCCATCCCTCCATATATCAGTCTATCCATCCATCAGTCCATTCATCAGTCTATCCATCCATCCATCCATCCATCCATCAGTTTATCCATCATTCCATCCATCCATCAATCTATCCATCCATCAGTCCATTCATCAGTTTATCCATCCATCAGTCTATCCATCCATCAGTCCATTCATCAGTTTATCCATCAATCCATCCATCAGTCTATCCATTCATCAGTTCATTCATCAGTCTATCCATCCATCAGTCCATCCATCAGTCTATCCATCAATCAGTTCATTCATCAGTCTATCCATCCATCCATCCATCCATCCATCGATTCCTCCATCCATCCCTCCATTTATCAGTCTATCTATCCATCCATCCATCCATCCATTCCTCCATCCATCCATCCATCCATCCATCCATCCATCCCTCCATCTATCAGTCTATCTATCCATCCATCCATCCATTCCTCCATCCATCCATCCATCCATCCCTCCATCTATCAGTCTGTATATCCATCCGTCAGTCTATCCATCCATCCCTCCATCTATCAGTTTATCCATCCATCAGTCCATTCATCAGTCTATCCATCATCCATCTCTCAATCCATCCATCTATCCCTCCATCTATCAGTCTATCTATCCATACATCCATCCATTCCTCCATCCATCCATCCATACATCCATCCATCCATCCCTCCATCTATCAGTCTATCTATCCATCCATCCCTCCATATATCAGTCTATCCATCCATCAGTCCATTCATCAGTCTATCCATCCATCCATCCATCCATCAGTTTATCCATCATTCCATCCATCCATCAATCTATCCATCCATCAGTCCATTCATCAGTTTATCCATCCATCAGTCTATCCATCCATCAGTCCATTCATCAGTTTATCCATCAATCCATCCATCAGTCTATCCATTCATCAGTTCATTCATCAGTCTATCCATCCATCAGTCCATCCATCAGTCTATCCATCAATCAGTTCATTCATCAGTCTATCCATCCATCAGTCCATTCATCAGTTTATCCATCCATCAGTCTATCCATCCATCAGTCCATTCATCAGTTTATCCATCAATCCATCCATCCATCAGTCTATCCATCCATCAGTCTATCCATCCATCAGTCCATCCATCCATCAGTCCATTCATCAGTCCATTCATCAGTTTATCCATCAATCCATCCATCCATCAGTCTATCCATCCATCAGTCCATCCATCAGTCTATCCATCCATCAGTCCATTCATCAGTTTATCCATCAATCCATCCATCCATCAGTCTATCCATCCATCAGTCCATTCATCAGTTTATCCATCAATCCATCCATCCATCAGTCTATCCATTCATCAGTTCATTCATCAGTCTATCCATCAATCAGTTCATTCATCAGTCTATCCATCCATCCCTCCATCCATCAGTCTATCCATCCATCAGTCCATTCATCAGTCTATCCACCCATCCATTCATCAGTTTATCCATCAATCCATCCATCCATCAGTCCATTCATCAGTCTATCCACCCATCCATTCATCAGTTTATCCATCAATCCATCCATCCATCAGTCCATTCATCAGTCTATCCACCCATCCATCCATCAGTCTATCCATCCATCAGTCCATTCATCAGTTTATCCATCAATCCATCCATCCATCAGTCTATCCATTCATCAGTTCATTCATCAGTCTATCCATCAATCAGTTCATTCATCAGTCTATCCATCAATCAGTTCATTCATCAGTTTATCCATCAATCCATCCATCCATCAGTCTATCCATTCATCAGTTCATTCATCAGTCTATCCATCCATCAGTCCATTCATCAGTTTATCCATCAATCCATCCATCCATCAGTCTATCCATTCATCAGTTCATTCATCAGTCTATCCATCCATCAGTCCATTCATCAGTTTATCCATCAATCCATCCATCCATCAGTCTATCCATCCATCAGTCCATTCATCAGTCTATCCACCCATCCATCCATCAGTCTATCCATTCATCAGTTCATTCATCAGTCTATCCATCAATCAGTTCATTCATCTGTCTATCCACCCATCCCTCCATCCATCAGTCTATCCATCCATCATCCATCCATCAGTCCATTCATCCATCAGTCCATTCATCAGTCTATCCACCCATCCATCCATCAGTCTATCCATCCATCAGTCCATTCATCAGTCTATCCACCCATCCATCCATCAGTCCATTCATCAGTCCATTCATCAGTCTATCCACCCATCCATCCATCAGTCTATCCATCCATCCCTCCATCCATCAGTCTATCCATCCATCCCTCCATCCATCAGTCTATCCATCCATCCCTCCATCCATCAGTTTATCCATCAATCCATCCATCCATCAGTCTATCCATCCATCAGTCCATTCATCAGTCTATCCACCCATCCATCCATCAGTCTATCCATTCATCAGTTCATTCATTAGTCTATCCATCAATCAGTTCATTCATCAGTCTATCCATCAATCAGTTCATTCATCAGTCTATCCACCCATCCCTCCATCCATCAGTCTATCCATCCATCATCCATCCATCAGTCCATTCATCCATCAGTCCATTCATCAGTCTATCCACCCATCCATCCATCAGTCTATCCATCCATCAGTCCATTCATCAGTCTATCCATCCATCATCCATCCATCAGTCCATTCATCCATCAGTCCATTCATCAGTCTATCCACCCATCCATCCATCAGTCTATCCATCCATCAGTCCATTCATCAGTCTATCCATCCATCATCCATCCATCAGTCCATTCATCCATCAGTCCATTCATCAGTCTATCCACCCATCCATCCATCAGTCTATCCATCCATCAGTCCATTCATCAGTCTATCCACCCATCCATCCATCAGTCCATTCATCAGTCCATTCATCAGTCTATCCACCCATCCATCCATCAGTCTATCTATCCACCCATCCATCCATCAGTCTATCCATCCATCAGTCCATTCATCAGTCTATCCACCCATCCATCCATCAGTCTATCCATCCATCCCTCCATCCATCAGTCTATCCATCAATCAGTTCATTCATCAGTCTATCCATCAATCAGTTCATTCATCAGTTTATCCATCAATCCATCCATCCATCAGTCTATCCATCCATCAGTCCATTCATCAGTCTATCCACCCATCCATCCATCAGTCTATCCATTCATCAGTTCATTCATCAGTCTATCCATCCATCAGTCCATCCATCAGTCTATCCATCAATCAGTTCATTCATCAGTCTATCCATCCATCAGTCCATTCATCAGTTTATCCATCCATCAGTCTATCCATCCATCAGTCCATTCATCAGTTTATCCATCAATCCATCCATCCATCAGTCTATCCATCCATCAGTCTATCCATCCATCAGTCCATCCATCCATCAGTCCATCCATCAGTCCATTCATCAGTTTATCCATCAATCCATCCATCCATCAGTCTATCCATCCATCAGTCCATCCATCAGTCTATCCATCCATCAGTCCATTCATCAGTTTATCCATCAATCCATCCATCCATCAGTCTATCCATCCATCAGTCCATTCATCAGTTTATCCATCAATCCATCCATCCATCAGTCTATCCATCCATCAGTCCATTCATCAGTTTATCCATCAATCCATCCATCCATCAGTCTATCCATCCATCAGTCTATCCATCCATCAGTCCATCCATCAGTCTATCCATCCATCAGTCCATTCATCAGTCTATCCACCCATCCATTCATCAGTTTATCCATCAATCCATCCATCCATCAGTCCATTCATCAGTCTATCCACCCATCCATCCATCAGTCTATCCATCCATCAGTCCATTCATCAGTTTATCCATCAATCCATCCATCCATCAGTCTATCCATTCATCAGTTCATTCATCAGTCTATCCATCAATCAGTTCATTCATCAGTCTATCCATCAATCAGTTCATTCATCAGTTTATCCATCAATCCATCCATCCATCAGTCTATCCATTCATCAGTTCATTCATCAGTCTATCCATCCATCAGTCCATTCATCAGTTTATCCATCAATCCATCCATCCATCAGTCTATCCATTCATCAGTTCATTCATCAGTCTATCCATCCATCAGTCCATTCATCAGTTTATCCATCAATCCATCCATCCATCAGTCTATCCATCCATCAGTCCATTCATCAGTCTATCCACCCATCCATCCATCAGTCTATCCATTCATCAGTTCATTCATCAGTCTATCCATCAATCAGTTCATTCATCAGTCTATCCACCCATCCCTCCATCCATCAGTCTATCCATCCATCATCCATCCATCAGTCCATTCATCCATCAGTCCATTCATCAGTCTATCCACCCATCCATCCATCAGTCTATCCATCCATCAGTCCATTCATCAGTCTATCCACCCATCCATCCATCAGTCCATTCATCAGTCCATTCATCAGTCTATCCACCCATCCATCCATCAGTCTATCCATCCATCCCTCCATCCATCAGTCTATCCATCCATCCCTCCATCCATCAGTCTATCCATCCATCCCTCCATCCATCAGTTTATCCATCAATCCATCCATCCATCAGTCTATCCATCCATCAGTCCATTCATCAGTCTATCCACCCATCCATCCATCAGTCTATCCATTCATCAGTTCATTCATCAGTCTATCCATCAATCAGTTCATTCATCAGTCTATCCACCCATCCCTCCATCCATCAGTCTATCCATCCATCATCCATCCATCAGTCCATTCATCCATCAGTCCATTCATCAGTCTATCCACCCATCCATCCATCAGTCTATCCATCCATCAGTCCATTCATCAGTCTATCCACCCATCAGTCCATCAGTCCATTCATCAGTCCATTCATCAGTCTATCCACCCATCCATCCATCAGTCTATCTATCCACCCATCCATCCATCAGTCTATCCATCCATCAGTCCATTCATCAGTCTATCCACCCATCCATCCATCAGTCTATCCATCCATCCCTCCATCCATCAGTCTATCCATCCATCCCTCCATCCATCAGTCTATCCATCAATCAGTTCATTCATCAGTCTATCCATCAATCAGTTCATTCATCAGTTTATCCATCAATCCATCCATCCATCAGTCTATCCATCCATCAGTCCATTCATCAGTCTATCCACTCATCCATCCATCAGTCTATCCATTCATCAGTTCATTCATCAGTCTATCCATCAATCAGTTCATTCATCAGTCTATCCACCCATCCCTCCATCCATCAGTCCATTCATCCATCAGTCCATTCATCAGTCTATCCACCCATCCATCCATCAGTCTATCCATCCATCAGTCCATTCATCAGTCTATCCACCCATCCATCCATCAGTCTATCCACCCATCCATCCATCAGTCTATCCATCCATCCCTCCATCCATCAGTCTATCCATCCATCAGTCCATTCATCAGTCTATCCACCCATCCATCCATCAGTCTATCCATCCATCAGTCCATTCATCAGTCTATCCACCCATCCATCCATCAGTCTATCCATCCATCAGTCCATTCATCAGTCTATCCACCCATCCATCCATCAGTCCATTCATCAGTCTATCCACCCATCCATCCATCAGTCCATTCATCAGTCTATCCATCCATCAGTCTATCCACCCATCCATCCATCAGTCTATCCATCCATCCCTCCATCCATCAGTCTATCCATCCATCAGTCCATTCATCAGTCTATCCATCCATCCCTCCATCCTTCAGTCTATCCATCCATCCCTCCATATATCAGTCTATCCATCCATCAGTCCATTCATCAGTCTATCCATCCATCCATCCATCCATCAGTTTATCCATCAATCCATCCATCCATCAGTCTATCCATCCATCAGTCCATTCATCAGTTTATCCATCAATCCATCCATCCATCAGTCTATCCATTCATCAGTTCATTCATCAGTCTATCCATCAATCAGTTCATTCATCAGTCTATCCACCCATCCATCCATCCATCCATCCATCCATCCATCCATCCATCCATCAGTCTATCCATCCCTCCATCTATCAGTCTATCCATCAGTCCATTCATCAGTCTATCTAAAGAACATATTATCTTGATGTTTTGAGAAGACTCTCCTGTTTATCGTTAGAGCCTGGCCTAAGAAACTAACCCTTGAAGAAGCTGTGTGTCGGTGTGTGTGTGTGTGTGTTAGTATTCTTGGTTACAGGGTAAAGGAACAAGTGGCATTATTGTAGATTGGCTGACTTGTTTTCTTCACATGCTGGCGCCCAACAACCCAAATCTGCGACCCGGAAGGTCACGACGTGCCTAACTTCAGGGTCCGAGTGTCAGCCACAAAACCGATGGAGATGTGCTTCAGTCTATCTGTACATGTGTGGAAAATTACTATGTTTATCTATTACTTAGCCAAAAAGAATCATTCAATCTGAAGTAATGACGTAGTTTAGACCTCGGTGTAGGGTATAATTACTGTGATCTTTGTAACTGAACGGTTATGGCCTACAAACTCCTTGTGCGTCTTGAAGCTGATTTCTGCTGATGAAACTGCTAACTATCTTCAGTAAAACTTTTCTCTCATGTATTATAATTCTGACTCCGGGTCTTCATTAATCATACAGTATCTGGTGCTTGGGTCCTTAACTGTAAATCCCTTAACACAATCCACCTATCTATCTAACCTATCTATCCATCCATCCATCTATTCATCCATCTATCCATCTATCTATTCATCCACCTATCCATCTACCTTTCTACCAACATATCTATCCACCAATCCATCCATTCATCCATCCATCCTTCCATCCATCAGTCAGTTTGTATATCCATCTACACTCACATAGTCAGCGTCTTCCTCCAGGTTGTTCTTGTCCTTGCATGCATTGAGCTGTGGATAAACCTCTCCCAGCAGTGGCCCCTGAGGGCCCGGGGTCTTCCCATTACAGTCCTGGTGTTCGGCAGACTCGCTCTTCATCCGGGCCAGAGGGGGGCGCTGCAGGACCTCGCTCTTCATCCGGGTCAAAGGGGGGCGCTGCAGGACCTCGCTCTTCATCCGGGTCAAAGGGGGGCGCTGCAAGACCTCGCTCTTCATCCGGGCCAGAGGGGGGCGCTGCAGGACCTCGGGCAGCTCGAGCGAGAGAGAGAGAGAGAGACGGGCCCGACGGGACAGGGAGGGTGGGGGGGGCAGGAGAGACTCGTGCTCCGCGGAGTGAGAGTGAACACTGCGCACACGCAAACTGCCCCCGATGCCTCCCCCGGCCCTCGGGCCTCCACTGTTCCAGCTGCACCGGCGGCTCCAGGACGGGTGAGCGGGAGGACGCCCCCAGTGGTGGTACTGGGAACTGCGGCTGTGGCGCTACAGAGAGAGGAAAATATTAATTCATTTGAAAAATATTTGGAAAAATGAAAAAACATTTGATTCCTAATGACATCTGTCTGTCTATCCATCTATCCATTTAACTATCTGCCTCTATCCATCTTCCAGTTTTTCTATCTGTTTATCTATCCATCTGTCTCTTCCTTTCCATCTGTCCATCTGCCTTTCTATCCATCTATTTGTCTATATCTGCCTATTTATACATCAGTCTGGCCGTCAACCCATCTACCTTTCTATCTGTCTATCTATCCATCTTTGTTTGAGCTCTCGTGTTTTCTTTCGTTTATAGCCCTCTTTTACTTTTAACTTTGTCATTATATATTTAGTATAGTGCTGTTCTATCATACTTTTATTCTATCCTATGGATATGGACTTTTTATTATTGAATAACGGCCATGGACATCCTCGATCTCCTTCACCAGTGTTTTTTGTACCCGAATAGGGGTGGTAGCGCTGTGAGAATCATGTTTTTGGATTTCTCCAGCGCATTAAAAACCATCCAGCCCCAACTACTGAAAGACAAACTGATGGGCTTGAGCGTGGACTTAAACCTAATGAAGTGCGTTCGGCTGAGAGACTTCACCTCTGAGACAGCACAGGGGACAGTGCTCTCGCCGGGCTTGGTCACCCTGTACACCTCTGATCTTAAAGGATTAGTTCACTTTTAAAAAAACTTTTGCTGATAATTTACTCACCCCCGTGTCATCCAAGATGTCCATGTCTTTCTTTCTTCAGTCGAAAAGAAATGAAGGTTTTTGATGAAAACATTCCAGGATTTTTCTCCATATAATGGACTTCAACAGGACCCAAACGGTTCAAGGTCCAAATGACAGTTTCAGTGCAGCTTCAAAGGGCTTTAAACGACACCAGACGATGAATAAGGGTCTTATCTAGACAAACCATCGGCATTTCACAAATAAATAAAAAAGTTTAAGTTTTATAAGCACAAATGCTGGCCTTGCTCTGTTCTGTGATGCGCGTTCGCGACTCACGTAATACACAATTACGTTGAAAAGGTCACGCTTCTGTCCTGACGAAAATTTTCTTTTAGCCTTTTTAATATTACAGTTTTTGCCCGTTGCTTGAACACATTATGCAAAACTTGGCTCATTGTGTCAAAACTCTACACACAAACAAATAAGACACAACACTGGGAAATAAACCATTCACATCTATGTCAAATTGAAGCTCTGCTATCAAAACCTAACAATCCTTTGTCAAAATTTCACTCTGATGACAAAATTATACCCACTTGCATCAAATGAATACACTTTCAGATCAGCAGCAACACACTAGTCTACTTTATATACTGTAAAACACTGCAGACTTTTGTTTTCACTGTTTTATTCAGTTCCACAGAGGGCATGTTTTCACAACAACCAAAAAATGAAATACTGAATTCAAAATCATTACATTACAGTAGTATATTTTACAGAACAGTAAATTCAGTTAAATCAAACGAAGAAAAACACAATTGTGAGCAAAGGATCTCATCATTCTCTCGCTAAGCATCGGGGACAATATCCCCTTGTGTGCCGAATCCATCCCTGGACTGACCTCACCTCAGTGTCTCCGCAGAAGAGGCATTCGGGCATGTGGTTGGCGGTCATATAAGCGCCATCTCCAAACGGAAAAAAATTCCTCTATATGATTTACAAATGGCGAGTAAGGGGGCAAGAACAGAACTTCAAATTGATCATGGTTGGTGAACCAGTTCTGGACCAGAGTAGCCCGATGGAAACTAACATTATCCCTGTATTATCCCTAACTTTACTGTATTTACCATACACAGTACTGAAACATCTCAAGACGTTATCAAGGTACTGTATATTTCACAAAATTACCACTTTTGTTGGAAAGGAGCATTAGCCACCCTGGAATACAATACATGTGATACAGTAACGTGATATGGTACAGTACTGTAAATACTCTAGATACAGTCTGAGTAGAGAGTTGAAGACATTCCTGTTTTCCAGTCGGAATGTCCTTATTATGACTGAAACTTAGATTAGGATGGACTCTCTGCCCAGATTCCCTCATAGTCAGGCCATGGTTTATGTTATGACATGGTCCACCAAAGTTCCTCTTATGTCATCCGAAATAATGGTCCTTGCGTGGCCTCTGTGGCCTCTTTGACGACCATCTCTCTCTCTCTCTCTCTCTCTCTCTCTCTCTCTCTCTCTCTCTCTCTCTCTCTCTCTCTCTCTCTCTCTCTCTCTCTCTTTCTCTCTCTCTATGCTTGCAAAGTTCTCAAAATGGCTTAACGGAGGCCTTTTTGTAGCTGGCTGATTGGTGTTCAGTTTTGTAAGTATTTTCAAGTGTGTGTCCATGTCTTTTCAATTAACCAATGTGTGTTGCATTTTAAATAGATGTGTTTTCCCAATGGTACCCTGAGATTTCATTTTTGAACTAAGTGTCTTATGTATGAAATAGTGTGTAGTGTCTAGGAGCAAGTGTGTTCCAGAATTGCAACTAAAGTGCAAAGCAGCGCTTTTGTTTAAGGTATGGTTACACTTTGTTTAAGGTATAGGAACAACAACTTCAAGTTATGTTACTTTGGTTTAAGCATGTGTCTATAGTGTTCAAGCAATGGGCAAAAACTGTAAAACACCCAGGACACGCACACGAAATTGGTATTTAAACGATAAACTGACACAAAGACATTTGATGTATATGGTCCTCCTTCCTCACATTCGTAAACACTGACTCGGTGCGAGCATTTGTGCTTATAAAACTTCAACTTTTTCATTTATTTGTGAAATGCCGATGGTTTGTCTAGATAAGACCCTTATTCATCGTCTGGTGTCGTTTAAAGCCCTTTGAAGCTGCACTGAAACTGTCATTTGGACCTTGAACCGTTTGGGTCCTGTTGAAGTCCATTATATGGAGAAAAATCCTGGAATGGTTTCATCAAAAACCTTCATTTCTTTTCGACTGAAGAAAGAAAGACATGGACATCTTGGATGACACGGGGGTGAGGAAATTATCAGCAAAAGTTTTTTTTAAAGTGAACTAATCCTTTAAGTACAACTCGGAATAGAGTCACGTGTGTCACTGCAATCGTGGGGTGTATGAAGAATGCAGATGACGGGGAGTAGCGGACCCTGATCGAGGACGTTGTGAGGTGGTGTAGCTATAACCATCTACAGCTCAACTCTACAAAAGCCCGAGACCGAGGCCTCATCTGGAGCCTGTGCTCGTCGAGGCGGTCCACACACACCAATACCTGGATCTGCCCTTACGGAACAAAATATATGGGAATATACTGCAATATATAATGCGATATATTACATAATACCTTTCCATATATGGGAAACTAGTACTTATATATTTTTAATTTACTGCAATATGCATTGACAATGTATGGACATTGACATTGTGCTGCTATATTAATACATATAAAATAATTATAAATTAAGACAAAAATTGCCTTGCATGTTATATTCACAAAGTTTTATCCTTTAATGTTGCACATACATGTTCCCATATAAATGTGAATGTATGTTCACACATATACACACATTCACGGAATCTATCTATCTATCAATCTATCATCTATCTATCTATCTATCTATCTATCTATCATCTATATATCTATCATCTATATATCTATCTATCTATCTATCTATCTATCTATCTATCTATCTATCTATCTATCATCTATATATCTATCATATATATATCTATCATCTATATATCTATCATCTAAATATCTATCTATCTATCTATCTATCTATCTATCTATCTATCTATCTATCTATCTATCATCTATATATCTATCATCTATATATCTATCATCTATATATCTATCATCTAAACATCTATCTATCTATATATCTATCATCTATCTATCTATCTATCTATCTATCTATCTATCTATCTATCTATTTATCTATCATCTATCTATCTATCTATCTACCTATCCATCCATCCATCCACCTGTCTATCTATGTGAACTGCGACTGTGGCGCTACAGAGAGAGGGAATCTGAAGAAACATTTGACTCCTAACGACACGAGCTGTTTAAACACTGAAGATGAGTTAACTTTACGCAGTCACGTGTGTGTGTGTGTGTGTGTGTGTGTGTGGTAATTGCAGTCAACGTGTTTCTGATCTTGCTGACTGCATCCGCTCATTTTTAGCAGCATGAGCGGTAAAAGCAGTTTCCATAGAAACTTGTGTTCTCTGCCGCTAATCTCTAATGTTGACCTCACTCACACACACACACACACACACACACACAGAGTCCAGCTCAAGCGCATCAGGTGATGTAGCATCAGCGTTCACATCTAACGTCATTAACGTGAGATTCAGACGTCCTCAAGATGAGGGATTCAGGTGTGAAACATTTTAATTGAACACTCGTGCATCTGTGTGATTTTCTGCCTGTTTTTTTACAGTATTCCCACAGACTCTTTCCCACCACAATCTCCCGACAGCACGTGACTTCAAGAACAACAGCTCAACACACTATATTTAACCCAAGCGTTCGCTCGCCCGTCTCTCTCCCCGATACACACGGCTGCCTCAATTAAAAGAGGGGTTGCTATGGAAACCCCAAAAGCCTTGGCTGAGCGTCCACCGCACATTATCAAGAGAATTTTAGTCTCTCACAGTCGCAAACACACACACACACACACACACACACACACACACACGTCTGGTTCGCTATCTTTGTGGGGACTCTCCATAGGCGTAATGGTTTTTATACTGTACAAACTGTATAATCTGTCCCCTTACACTGCCCCTGTCCCTAAACCTACCCATCACAGGAGACATTCTGCATTTTTACATTTTCAAAAAAC
>JAULUF010000130.1:330000-345000 GCA_031834385.1 Semotilus atromaculatus | reverse complement strand
ATACCCTTTTATTTACAGGGCCAAACTGGACACAATATTAACTTAAATAGGCTATTTAAAGATTTTCTGATTAAATGAAAAATTGCGCCGTTTAATAGGCTACTGATGTAAAATACTTAAGTTAAGATCAACATTTTGTCTTCACATATTATGACTACTTCAAGCAGAGAAATATCTGACACTGAGCAGAAATATTTAACACACACAGTAGCCTATAGCCTCGTATAAAGAAGTGTTGGAACTTTGTTAAAACATTTTGCACACGTTGTCACACTCGCTGTTTAATGGCAACTGTGTTTGCTAGCCTACTTGATATGCAAGGTTTGCAGTTGGCATTAAAATAGGCCTAATAGACTTGTCCGAAGAGGAACGGCTGCTGTTATCATCGTCTGTGATGTCGCAACCCGATCGCACTAGATCGTCTCAAGCACGCAGTGTGTTTATCGTGTAATTTATACGCGAAAATTAGTTTTTACGTGCATAGGATACGCATGGGTTGGTTATATGTTTAGTAGTGGTGTGGGGTGCGTGTGTATAATACATTTGGCTTTGGGTAGAATTAGTGGTGTGGGATGCGTGTGTATTACACGCAATGAAGTGCGCATCAAATGGACGCGAAAACCATATCATATGCAAATCATATGCACATAAAATCTAATTTTCGCATATAAATTGCACGATAAACACACTGCGTGCTATAGAGACACTGGCAGCTGCTGAACTTGAACTTTCGTCAAGCGTGTCAGAGGATCTGAGTTGTAATCCGCATTCGTACAGTTTTTTTCTTTTTTTTTTTTGTTCTCATCAAAACCAATTATGCTCATCAGTGGTTGTATACCAAGCAGGGACACGTTTTTGTGAATTATATTTTGTGAGTTCACTGGAACGAATAGAGAGTCTCGATTGAAGCGCGCGTCCGAGTGAAGACAATGCTGGGTGGGCGAGCCATCCGCGCCACTGATCGCAGAGGCAAAGAGCACTTTGATCACTTGATTAAAAAAACACATTTCAGTGCTAGATCGCCTCTTATTTAACAAACGAACGAAATGAATGCTCTGCTGGTTAACTAGAGATGTTTTATTTATATGTATTGGATCATTCGTGCCGTGAGATGTTTTACAGGCACCGAAATCAGGCACCGAAATTGTCCTTCTTATTCGGTCTGGTTACTACCGTTTACGTCGGAACCGGTTCCCTATTGGAACCGAGTTTCGGTACCCAACCCTACATATAAATGTGAATGTATGTTCACACACATATATATATATACACACACATTCACAGAATGAGTTACAACAGATTTCTAGTTCCCAGCATGCTTTGCTTTTGACTGTTAAAGGAGAGCACATGTTAAGATTAAGTAATATAATCAATATAGAGGGCCTTCCTTATGTATTATTCAATCAATATTAGCACAATATTTTATTCAGTATATTTTCAAACATACTGTTATATCATTTAATTTGTTGATTATTCATATATTGGGAAATATATTTTCTTTTGGTAAGTGTCCTCACACACTCCATCATGTGACTGTCCAGGGCCTGTCCTCTTCTCACCGTGTGTCTGGAGGCGGTTCTTCCCCCCGTTGGCGTGTGTTTTCTGGAGTGTGTGTTTTCGGCAGAGCGCTCTGAGGAACGCCGCGAGGCGCCGGCGAGTCTTGCGGAGCACGTGGCAGACGAGCAGGAAGATCTCCTCGTAGCAGTCGCCGGGCTCGGCCCGCGAGGCCAGAGTGCTGGAGGACAGACAGGCGTCTCGCTGCTCCTGCATCAGCTGGTGCTCGCGCTGAGGCAGAGATCCAGAGAGAAAGACATTGAAAACACACACCTGTCTCACTGCAGACACACTCACACTGCAAACACACACCTGTCTCACTGCAGACACACTCACACTACAAACACACACCTGTCTCACTGCAGACACACTCACACTGCAAACACACACCTGTCTCACTGCAAACACACTCCCACTGCAAACACACACCTGTCTCACTGCAGACACTCACACTACAAACACACACCTGTCTCACTGCAGACACACTCACACTACAAACACACACCTGTCTCACTGCAGACACACTCACACTACAAACACACACCTGTCTCACTGCAGACACACTCACACTACAAACACACACCTGTCTCACTGCAAACACACTCCCACTGCAAACACACACCTGTCTCACTGCAGACACTCACACTGCAAACACACACCTGTCTCACTGCAAACACACTCACACTACAAACACACACCTGTCTCACTGCAGACACTCACACTGCAAACACACACCTGTCTCACTGCAAACACACTCACACTGCAAACACACACCTGTCTCACTGCAGACACACTCACACTGCAAACACACACCTGTCTCACTGCAAACACACTCCCACTGCAAACACACACCTGTCTCACTGCAGACACTCACACTGCAAACGCAGACCTGTCTCACTGCAGACACACTCACACTGCAAACACACACCTGTCTCACTGCAAACACACTCACACTGCAAACACACACCTGTCTCACTGCAGACACACTCACACTGCAAACACACACCTGTCTCACTGCAGACACACTCACACTGCAAACACACACCTGTCTCACAGCAGACACACTCACACTGCAAACACACACCTGTCTCAATGCAGACACACTCACACTGCAAACACACACCTGTCTCACAGCAGACACACTCACACTGCAAACACACACCTGTCTCACAGCAGACACACTCACACTGCAAACACACACCTGTCTCAATGCAGACACACTCACACTGCAAACACACACCTGTCTCACAGCAGACACACTCACACTGCAAACACACACCTGTCTCACTGCAGACACACTCACACTGCAAACACACACCTGTCTCACTGCAGACACACTCACACTACAAACACACACCTGTCTCACTGCAAACACACTCCCACTGCAAACACACACCTGTCTCACTGCAGACACTCACACTGCAAACACACACCTGTCTCACTGCAAACACACTCACACTACAAACACACACCTGTCTCACTGCAGACACTCACACTGCAAACACACACCTGTCTCACTGCAAACACACTCACACTGCAAACACACACCTGTCTCACTGCAGACACACTCACACTGCAAACACACACCTGTCTCACTGCAAACACACTCCCACTGCAAACACACACCTGTCTCACTGCAGACACACTCACACTGCAAACACACACCTGTCTCACTGCAAACACACTCACACTGCAAACACACACCTGTCTCACTGCAGACACACTCACACTGCAAACACACACCTGTCTCACTGCAGACACACTCACACTGCAAACACACACCTGTCTCACAGCAGACACACTCACACTGCAAACACACACCTGTCTCAATGCAGACACACTCACACTGCAAACACACACCTGTCTCACAGCAGACACACTCACACTGCAAACACACACCTGTCTCACTGCAGACACACTCACACTGCAAACACACACCTGTCTCACTGCAAACACACTCACACTACAAACACACACCTGTCTCACTGCAGACACACTCACACTGCAAACACACACCTGTCTCACTGCAGACACACTCACACTGCAAACACACACCTGTCTCACTGCAAACACACTCCCACTGCAAACACACACCTGTCTCACTGCAGACACACTCACACTGCAAACACACACCTGTCTCACAGCAGACACACTCACACTGCAAACACACACCTGTCTCACTGCAGACACACTCACACTGCAAACACACACCTGTCTCACTGCAGACACACTCACACTACAAACACACACCTGTCTCACAGCAGACACACTCACACTGCAAACACACACCTGTCTCACTGCAGACAGACTCACACTGCAAACACACACCTGTCTCACTGCAAACACACTCCCACTGCAAACACACACCTGTCTCACTGCAGACACTCACACTGCAAACACACACCTGTCTCACTGCAAACACACTCACACTACAAACACACACCTGTCTCACTGCAAACACACTCACACTACAAACACACACCTGTCTCACTGCAGACACTCACACTGCAAACACACACCTGTCTCACTGCAAACACACTCACACTGCAAACACACACCTGTCTCACTGCAGACACACTCACACTGCAAACACACACCTGTCTCACTGCAAACACACTCCCACTGCAAACACACACCTGTCTCACTGCAGACACTCACACTGCAAACGCAGACCTGTCTCACTGCAGACACACTCACACTGCAAACACACACCTGTCTCACTGCAAACACACTCACACTACAAACACACACCTGTCTCACAGCAGACACACTCACACTGCAAACACACACCTGTCTCACTGCAGACACACTCACACTACAAACACACACCTGTCTCACTGCAAACACACTCCCACTGCAAACACACACCTGTCTCACTGCAGACACTCACACTGCAAACACACACCTGTCTCACTGCAAACACACTCACACTACAAACACACACCTGTCTCACTGCAGACACACTCACACTACAAACACACACCTGTCTCACTGCAGACACACTCACACTACAAACACACACCTGTCTCACTGCAGACACACTCACACTACAAACACACACCTGTCTCACTGCAGACACTCACACTGCAAACACACACCTGTCTCACTGCAAACACACTCACACTGCAAACACACACCTGTCTCACTGCAGACACACTCACACTACAAACACACACCTGTCTCACTGCAAACACACTCACTCTGCAGACACACACCTGTCTCACTGCAGACACTCACACTGCAAACACACACCTGTCTCACTGCAGACACACTCACACTACAAACACACACCTGTCTCACTGCAGACACACTCACACTACAAACACACACCTGTCTCACAGCAGACACACTCACACTGCAAACGCAGACCTGTCTCACTGTAGACACACTCACACTACAAACACACACCTGTCTCACTGCAGACACACTCACACTACAAACACACACCTGTCTCACTGCAGACACACTCACACTGCAAACACACACCTGTCTCACAGCAGACACACTCACACTGCAAACGCAGACCTGTCTCACTGCAGACACACTCACACTACAAACACACACCTGTCTCACTGCAGACACACTCACACTACAAACACACACCTGTCTCACTGCAGACACACTCACACTACAAACACACACCTGTCTCACTGCAGACACACTCTCACTGCAAACGCAGACCGGTCTCACTCCAGACACACTCACACTACAAACACACACCTGTCTCACTGAAGACACACACTCACTGCAAACACAGACCTGTCTCACTGCAGACACACTCCCACTGCAAACACACACCTGTCTCACTGCAGACACACTCACACTGCAAACACACACCTGTCTCACTGCAGACACACTCACACTACAAACACACACCTGTCTCACTGCAAACACACTCCCACTGCAAACACACACCTGTCTCACTGCAGACACTCACACTGCAAACACACACCTGTCTCACTGCAAACACACTCACACTACAAACATACACCTGTCTCACTGCAGACACACTCACACTACAAACACACACCTGTCTCACTGCAGACACACTCACACTACAAACACACACCTGTCTCACTGCAGACACACTCACACTACAAACACACACCTGTCTCACTGCAGACACTCACACTGCAAACACACACCTGTCTCACTGCAAACACACTCACACTACAAACACACACCTGTCTCACTGCAGACACACTCACACTACAAACACACACCTGTCTCACTGCAAACACACTCACTCTGCAGACACACACCTGTCTCACTGCAGACACTCACACTGCAAACACACACCTGTCTCACTGCAGACACACTCACACTACAAACACACACCTGTCTCACTGCAGACACACTCACACTACAAACACACACCTGTCTCACAGCAGACACACTCACACTGCAAACGCAGACCTGTCTCACTGCAGACACACTCACACTACAAACACACACCTGTCTCACTGCAGACACACTCACACTACAAACACACACCTGTCTCACTGCAGACACACTCACACTACAAACACACACCTGTCTCACAGCAGACACACTCACACTGCAAACGCAGACCTGTCTCACTGCAGACACACTCACACTACAAACACACACCTGTCTCACTGCAGACACACTCACACTACAAACACACACCTGTCTCACTGCAGACACACTCACACTGCAAACACACACCTGTCTCACTGCAGACACACTCTCACTGCAAACGCAGACCTGTCTCACTGCAGACACACTCACACTACAAACACACACCTGTCTCACTGAAGACACACACTCACTGCAAACACAGACCTGTCTCACTGCAGACACACTCACACTGCAAACACACACCTGTCTCACTGCAGACACACTCACACTGCAGACACACTCACACTGCAAACACACTCACACTGCAAACACACACCTGTCTCACTGCAGACACACTCACACTGCAAACACACACCTGTCTCACTGCAGACACACTCACACTGCAAACACACACCTGTCTCACTGCAAACACACTCACACTGCAAACACACACCTGTCTCACTGCAAACACACTCACACTGCAAACACACACCTGTCTCACTGCAAACACACTCACACTGCAAAAACACACCTGTCTCACTGCAGACACACTCACACTGCAGACACACTCCCACTGCAAACACACACCTGTCTCACTGCAAACACACTCACACTGCAAACACACACCTGTCTCACTGCAAACACACACCTGTCTCACTGCAGACACACACCTGTCTCACTGCAGACACACTCACACTGCAAACACACATCCTGTCTCACTGCAAACACACTCACACTGCAAACACACACCTGTCTCACTGCAAACACACTCACACTGCAAACACACACCTGTCTCACTGCAGACACACACCTGTCTCACTGCAGACACACTCACACTGCAAACACACACCTGTCTCACTGCAAACACACTCACACTGCAAACACACACCTGTCTCACTGCAAACACACTCACACTGCAAACACACACCTGTCTCACTGCAGACACACACCTGTCTCACTGCAGACACACTCACACTGCAAACACACACCTGTCTCACTGCAGACACACTCACACTGCAAACACACACCTGTCTCACTGCAGACACACTCCCACTGCAAACACACACCTGTCTCACTGCAAACACACTCACACTGCAAACACACACCTGTTTCACTGCAAACACACTCACACTGCAAACACACACCTGTCTAACTGCAAACACACTCACACTGCAAACACACACCTGTCTGACTGCAGACACACACCTGTCTCACTGCAGACACACTCACACTGCAAACACACACCTGTCTCACTGCAAACACACTCACACTGTAAACACACACCTGTCTCACTGCAGACACACTCCCACTGCAAACACACACCTGTCTCACTGCAGACACACTCCCACTGCAAACACACACCTGTCTCACTGCAGACACATTTCCACTGCAAACACACACACCTGTCTCACTGCAGACACACTCCCACTGCAGATACACTCCCACTGCAAACACACACCTGTCTAACTGCAAACACACTCACACTGCAAACACACACCTGTCTGACTGCAGACACACACCTGTCTCACTGCAGACACACTCACACTGCAAACACACACCTGTCTCACTGCAAACACACTCACACTGTAAACACACACCTGTCTCACTGCAGACACACTCCCACTGCAAACACACACCTGTCTCACTGCAGACACACTCCCACTGCAAACACACACCTGTCTCACTGTAGACACACTTCCACTGCAAACACACACACCTGTCTCACTGCAGACACACTCCCACTGCAGATACACTCCCACTGCAAACACACACCTGTCTCACTGCAAACACACTCACACTGCAAACACACACCTGTCTCACAGCAGACACACTCACACTGCAAACACACACCTGTCTCACTGCAGACACTCACACCTGTCTCACTGCAGACACACTCCCGCTGCAAACACACACCTGTCTCACTGCAGACACACTCCCACTGCAAACACACACCTGTCTCACTGCAGACACACTACCAATGCAGACACACACACCTGTCTCACTGCAGACACACTCCCACTGCAAACACACACCTGTCTCACTGCAGACACACTACCAATGCAGACACACACACCTGTCTCACTGCAGACACTCACACCTGTCTCACTGCAGACACACTCCCACTGCAAACACACACCTGTCTCACTGCAGACACACTCCCACTGCAAACACACACCTGTCTCACTGCAGACACACTACCAATGCAGACACACACACCTGTCTCACTGCAGACACACTCCCACTGCAAACACACACCTGTCTCACTGCAGACACACTACCAATGCAGACACACACACTTGTCTCACTGCAGACACACTCACACTGCAAACACACACCTGTCTCACTGCAGACACTCACACCTGTCTCACTGCAGACACACTCCCACTGCAAACACACACCTGTCTCACTGCAGACACACTCCCACTGCAAACACACACCTGTCTCACTGCAGACACACTACCAATGCAGACACACACACCTGTCTCACTGCAGACACACTCCCACTGCAAACACACACCTGTCTCACTGCAGACACACTACCAATGCAGACACACACACCTGTCTCACTGCAGATACACTCCCACTTCAAACACACACCTGTCTCACTGCACGCAGACACACACACACACACACAGACACACCCATTTCTGTCTCACAGCAAACTCATTCTCACTGCAAACACACACCTGTCTCACTGCACGCAGACACACACACACACACACACACACACACACACACACACACACTCATATCTGTCTCACAGCAAACTCACTCTCACTGCAAACACACACCTGTCTCACTGCACGCACACACTCCCACTGCAAACGCACATCTGTCTCACTGCAAACATACACTTGACAAAACAGGTAGAAACCTCTGTCTGGTTATTATGGGATGCCCATGTTACACTGATGAAATACTACAAACTAAATTTCAAAGGAATATATGCATCTATTGATAATAAATCATTCATGTGTGTGTACTTACAATAATCAGCAGAATAAAATAGATGAAGTTGTAGAATGAGTGAGCGTCCATGACGTAATACATGATTTCCACCCAGCCCTCCAGAGTAATAACCTAAACACACCATCGTTAGCAGAAGAACACTTCATACAGTTCTCTGGGAATGGATTTCTCTTCCAGGTAGTTCAAATTTAGCACAAAACACATCAATCACATCAATACGAGCTGGAAAGCTCTGCAGTCTCCCGGGAGAAAAATACCTGAAAAATAACGATCCAGGCGTATCCGATGTTGTCGAAGTTGATGGCTCCTTTGTGCGGGTTTCTATGTCCGGTGTGGCAGCGTGTGTAGTATCGGTTCCAGTTGACGCAGAGTCCGGGTACGATGGCGCTGGCGTTGATGAAGGGTTCGGTCACGAGACCCAGAGCCTGATGATGCAGGAGATCATCCACGTCCAGACAGCACTGATGTCCCGAAACACGCCGAGCCGGAACGTCTCCACACGACATAATCCCGTTATCCTGAGGCAGAGAGCAGATGAAGGGCCGCTCGTCCTCCTCGTCGAGAGAGTAATACGGAGCAGGGAGTGCCACACCTGTAGAGCTAAAAGAGAAACAACACACACTCAAACACGGGATGTGTCAAAAACCCTGAGAGGTATGTACCTAAAAGAGGACCTGAAAAGCATACTTGAGTAAAAGTACAGATACCAATTCCACTTATCTGATTTTAACAGTACTTAAGTATTTTACTCATACTGAATGTAGCCTCAAAGATGCCCCTCGACACCTAAGAGACATGCCAGGGAACATAAACAATTGATTTGAAAGATGAGAATTTTTTTCTAAAATAAAACATAAAACACCTAAATATTGCATAATAAAGGTCAACACAACAGCCTCTTAAACATCTACAAACTCTCGTCTCAGTTGTGCTCAAGTGCACAAAAAGGCAATAAGTAAATATCCTTTAAAGAAGGTATCATCAAAAATAAAATAAAGTTAAGTGCAATTAAATAGTCAAAGTCTACTTGACCTGCGACTCAGCAACTACAGCCAATGCACTCGCACTCGTGTAACCAGTGTGTGTGAGTGAAGGCCAAACACAGATATAGTTCCTTTTCATTTTTCATTTTATAGATAGAAGATATCACTTCTTTATAGCAGAAACAAACTGAAGCAGAAAAAGTTAGGTGCAATGCAAAATGCAATTGCGTTACTCATCAAACATGTATTGGAGTAAAAATTACATTTACAGGTGAAACTCGAAAAAATGTTATATAGTGCAAAACTTTGATGTTTATGGCCTACAGTTTATGAAAACCCCAAATTCAAATTCATTACATGAAATCAATAAAAAAAAGGATTTTAAATACAGAAATGTCGGCCCTCTGAAAAGTATAACCTAATCATGCATATGTATATAGTTATAAACTAAATATATTAGTTTCACCTTTTAATTTGAATTACTGAAATACATTAACTTTTGCACAATATTCAAATTTTTCCTGTACCTATTTAAAAGTGTAGTCAAGTAGAGAGTAAAAGTTGCTAATCTTTTTGATACTCAGTAAAAATACAAAGTAGCCGAAAAGACACTTAAGTACAGTAACTAATTACAAGCATCCTAACCAGCATAGGATCTGAATCTGAATACTCTATAGCCCTTCTGTAGCCCCGCCCCTTTTCAGCGCTGCGCTCGTTGTCTTTTGACTTCCGGTCTGTATTTTCACAACGATCTCTCATAGATGAATGAACGGCTCGTTTAAAAAAGTTCTCGGTCGACATTTGTTAAGACATCTACTTTACAATGCTTATGATAAACATTACAATGCTCATGATAACTTTCGTTAACTCTACAATAAGTAAATCCACTTCACCAGCTCATTACTCCTCGACAGCGATGCCACAGAGCGACCACAGAAACAGAAGTTCAAAGACAATTTTCTAAAGATGGCGGCGCCCTCGTTTCTCTGGTGCATAAGGTCTATAGGGGACAGGCGACTCGATTCAGGACACTGAAGTGCTCCTGCACACACACTACCAGTCAGAAGTTTGGATTGGTACAATTTTTTATGTTTTTAAAAGAAGTCTCTTCTGCTCACCAAGGCTGCATTTATCTGATAAAAAAAAAAAAAACAGTCTATTCTATTTTAATATATTTTAAAATGTAATTTATTCCTGTGATCAAAACTGAATTTTCAGCATCATTACTCCAGTCTTCAGTGTCACAGACTGTATATGTTCACTGTATATGCTCACTGTGTATGCTGACTGTATATGTTCACTGTATATGCTGACTGTATATGCTCACTGTATATGCTGACTGTATATGCTCACTGTATATGCTCACTGTATATGCTCACTGTATATGCTGACTACAAATGCTGACTGTATATGCTGACTGTATATGCTGACTTTATATGCTCACTGTATATGCTCACTGTATATGCTGACTACATATGCTGACTGTATATGCTGACTGTATATGCTGACTTTATATGCTCACTGTATATGCTGACTGTATATGCTCACTGTATATGCTCACTGTATATGCTGACTGTATATGCTGACTGTATATGCTGACTGCATATGCTCACTGTATATGCTGACTTTATATGTTCACTGTATATGCTGACTGTATATGCTGACTGTATATGCTCACTGTATATGCTGACTGTATATGCTGACTGTATATGCTGACTGTATATGCTGACTGTATATGCTCACTGTATATGCTGACTGTATATGCTGACTGTATATGCTGACTGTATATGCTCACTGTATATGCTGACTACATATGCTGACTGTATATGCTGACTGTATATGCTGACTTTATATGCTCACTGTATATGCTGACTGTATATGCTCACTGTATATGCTCACTGTATATGCTGACTGTATATGCTGACTGTATATGCTCACTGTATATGCTGACTGTATATGCTGACTGTATATGCTGACTGTATATGCTGACTGTATATGCTCACTGTATATGCTGACTGTATATGCTCACTGTATATGCTCACTGTATATGCTGACTGTATATGCTGACTGTATATGCTGACTGTATATGCTCACTGTATATGCTGACTGTATATGCTCACTGTATATGCTCACTGTATATGCTGACTGTATATGCTGACTGTATATGCTCACTGTATATGCTCACTGTATATGCTGACTGTATATGCTGACTGTATATGCTCATTGTATATGCTGACTGTATATTCTGACTGTATATGCTGACTGTATATGCTCACTGTATATGCTCACTAGGTCTTGGAACGGAGCCACAGCTTTCATCACAGTCGTGAAATATTTCTGTGGAATATAAAGAGCAACAAGCAGGAGAACAGAAACACACACAGATGTTTAACAGAGGGTCAGAGGTTTTATCTTCTCTATGATCATAAAGGTGCCATCGAGGCGTTTTTAATAAACTCGAGAGCACCGCAAACGCACAGATCACTCAGAGCAAATGAAATGATATTTCAGAAGATTACAGAGGACAAGCATCATGAAAGAGAGGCCGAGCGTTCATTCATCTCTCAGCGGATGAGCGTCAGCATCTCCAGCAGATCTGATCTCAATAGAATACAATAAAATGTTAAAGTTGAATGGAGAAATGATGCTGAAATTCAGCTTTGATCACAGGAATAAATTACACTTTACCATATATTCACATTGAAAACAGCTGATTTACACTGGAATAATATTTCACTGTTTTTACTGTATTTTTTATCAAATACAGGTGAAACTCGAAAAATTTGAATATCGTGCAAAAGTTATAACTTTGATGCTTATGGCTTATGAAAACCCCAAATTCAAAATCTCAGAAAATTTGAATATTACATGAAATCAATAAAAAAAGGATTTTAAACACAGAAATGTCTCTGAAAAGTATAATCATGCATATGTATATAGTTAGATAATAAATATATTAGTTTCCCCTTTTAGTAATTTGAATTACTGAAATACATGAACTTGTACTCGATATTCTAGTCTTTGAGTTTCACCTGTAAATGCATGGTTGGTGAGCAGAAGAGACTCTTCCAGAAACACTGAAACATTTTTTAAAGGTGTGTAAACTTTTGAACGCGAGTGTGTTCATCAGATTCTTCGATCAGTGATCAGGCTGAGGTGAGTGTGTGTGTGTGTGTGTGTGTGTGTGTGTGTGTGTGTGTGTGTGTGTGTGTGTGTGTGTGTGTGTGTGGCAGGTTTAGGGATGGGTAGGTTTAGGGACAGGGGCAGTGTAAGGGGACAGAATATATAGTTTGTACAGTATGAAAACCATTACGCCTATGGAAAGTCCCCATAAAACATGAAAACACAACATGTGTGTGTGTGTGTGTGTGTGTGTGTGTGTGTGACGTATGTGTGTGTGTATGTGTGTGTCTGTGTGTGTGTGTGTGTCTGTGTGTGTGTGTGTGTGAGACGTGTGGTGGATTTTTAATAGATAAGATAGTAAACTATCTTTTAAACTAACCATGATTCTAACATCAAAACTTCCCTTTTTAGGCCGAAACATTGAAACCGTTTGAAACTCAACGTACCAAAAACGTTCTGCTCTTTCTAATTGTGTCCATGGAAAATTCTGAAGTGCTGATGATGACAATATCAAAAATATACTGTCCGTAGACGTCATGATATATTGAGCAATCAACTGAACTCTTAAAACTTTCCACTTATTCAAGATAATTCTGCTTATGGCAGTAACAGAGGGATAGAAGTGCTTTACTAATTGAACTAATCATATTGATAGAAGGACAACATGTTAGTCATGGTGATCTTATTTGTTGTCAAGTCAAGTCATCTTCATTTATATTGCGCTTTTAACAATATAGATTGTTTCAAAGCAGCTTTACAGAGATAAACATATTATTTAAGGTAACAGATATTGTTTTAGCTTTATAGCGGTTCTTGAATAATGTTATTTCCAGATAAAGTTAGTTTTGATTGATTCACCTTCTAAGACGACGCCGTTCTCTATAAACAGACTTTAAACTGAACCTGTGATAAACGCTGATGGCGTTCACATGCGCATTAAGAACTGATTATGTGCGTTTGAATATATGTGCGCAGGTTTGTAATTCCCTACAAAACCATGCCTGAACAAACTACTTGTCTTGCTTATAAATTTGATACAGAAGTTTGTTTCATTTTATCACTTCGGGGTCGGTGCGCGAAACGAAATTCACAACGCTTTATCTGTCGAGTGGGAAAGGGATCCTCCATAGGGAGAGGCACTCGGTGTCATCGGGTCCAGGCGAAGGTCCTCGTCAGATCTGGAGTGTGTGTGTGTGTGTGTGCGTGTGTGTGTGAGTGTGTGTGTGTGTGTGTGTGTGTGTGTGTGTGTGTGTGTGTGTGTGTGTGTGTGTGTGTGTGTCCAGGCGAAGGTCCTCGTCAGATCTGGAGTGTGTGTGTGTGTGTGTGTGAGTGTGTGTGTGTGTGTGTGTGTGTGTGTGTGTGTGTGTGTGTGTGTGTGTGTGTGTGTGTCCAGGCGAAGGTCCTCGTCAGATCTGGAATGTGTGTGTGTGCTCGTGTTTATATTACATTGTGGGGACCAAATGTCCACAAGTATAGTAAAACCTGAGATCACCTACATTGTGGGGACCAGCCAGCGGTCCCCATGAGGAGAACAGCGTATAAATCACACTAAGTAATGTTTTTTGAAAATGTAAAAATGCAGAATGTCTCCTGTGATGGGTAGGTTTAGGGACAGGGGCAGTGTGTGTGTGTGTGTGTGTGTGTGTAAGGGGACAGAATATACAGTTTGTACAGTATAAAAACCATTACGCCTATGGAGAGTCCCCACAAAGATAGCGAACCAGACATGTGTGTGTGTGTGTGTGTGTGTGTGTGTGTGTGTGTGTGTGTGTGTGTGTGTGTGTGTGTC
>JAULUF010000130.1:312500-325000 GCA_031834385.1 Semotilus atromaculatus | reverse complement strand
TTTTCGAGTTTCACCTGTATACTAAAATGTATTTGAAATACAATTATTTTATGCTAAGTATTACAAATTCATTTACATATTTATGTACTGAATATAAATACCCTACAATTGTACTTTTGAACGATGTATAAATAATGTTTTTGTGCTACTGTAAAGCACAGTAGTAAATAAAGTAAATCATTTTTTGTATTGTTAAAATGCAGTACGATTTGTGTTAGGGTTGGGCGACAGTATTTTTTAACAATCTTTGTGTGATCTGGTTCCTCGTGTGTGATCTGGTTCCTTGTGTGTGATCTGGTTCCTCGTGTGTGTGATCTGGTTCCTCGTGTGTGTGATCTGGTTCCTCGTGTGTGTGATCTGGTTCCTCGTGTGTGTTCTGGTTCCTCGTGTGTGTTCTGGTTCCTCGCGTGTGATCTGGTTACTAATGTGTGATCTGGTTCCTCATGTGTGATCTGGTTCCTCGTGTGTGATCTGGTTCCTCGTGTTTGATCTGGTTCCTCGTGTGTGTGATCTGGTTCCTCGTGTGTGATCTGGTTCCTCGTGTGTGTGATCTGGTTCCTAATGTGTGATCTGGTTCCTCGTGTGTGATCTGGTTCCTCTTGTGTGATCTGGTTCCTCGTGTTTGATCTGGTTCCTCGTGTGTGTGATCTGGTTCCTCGTGTTTGATCTGGTTCCTCGTGTGTGTGATCTGGTTCCTAATGTGTGATCTGGTTCCTCGTGTGTGATCTGGTTCCTCTTGTGTGATCTGGTTCCTCGTGTTTGATCTGGTTCCTCGTGTGTGTGATCTGGTTCCTCGTGTGTGATCTGGTTCCTCGTGTGTGATCTGGTTCCTCGTGTGTGATCTGGTTCCTCGTGTGTGATCTGGTTCCTCGTGTGTGATCTGGTTCCTCGTGTGTGATCTGGTTCCTCGTGTGTGATCTGGTTCCTAATGTGTGATCTGGTTCCTCGTGTGTGATCTGGTTCCTCGTGTGTGATCTGGTTCCTCGTGTGTGATCTGGTTCCTCGTGTGTGATCTGGTTCCTCGTGTGTGTGATCTGGTTCCTCGTGTGTGTGATCTGGTTCCTAATGTGTGATCTGGTTCCTCGTGTGTGATCTGGTTCCTCGTGTGTGATCTGGTTCCTCGTGTGTGATCTGGTTCCTCGTGTGTGATCTGGTTCCTAATGTGTGATCTGGTTCCTCGTGTGTGATCTGGTTCCTCGTGTGTGATCTGGTTCCTCGTGTGTGATCTGGTTCCTCGTGTGTGTTCTGGTTCCTCGCGTGTGATCTGGTTCCTAATGTGTGATCTGGTTCCTCATGTGTGATCTGGGTCCTAATGTGTGATCTGGTTCCTCGTGTGTGATCTGGTTCCTCGTGTGTGATCTGGTTCCCTGTGTGTGTGATCTGGTTCCTCGTGTGTGATCTGGTTCCCTGTGTGTGTGATTTGGTTCCTCGTGTGTGTTCTGGTCCCTTGCGTGTGATCTGGTTCCCAATGTGTGATCTGGTTCCTCATGTGTGATCTGGTTCCTCGTGTGTGATCTGGTTCCTCGTGTGTGATCTGGTTCCTCGTGTGTGATCTGGTTCCTCATGTGTGTGATCTGGTTCCTAATGTGTGATCTGGTTCCTCGTGTGTGTGATCTGGTTCCTCGTGTGTGTGATCTGGTTCCTCGTGTGTGATCTGGTTCCTCGTGTTTGATCTGGTTCCTCGTGTGTGATCTGGTTCCTCGTGTTTGATCTGGTTCCTCGTGTGTGATCTGGTTCCTCGTGTGTGATCTGGTTCCTCGTGTGTGTACTGGTTCCTTGTGTGTGATCTGGTTCCTCGTGTGTGTGATCTGGTTCCTCATGTGTGTTCTGGTTCCTAATGTGTGATCTGGTTCCTAATGTGTGATCTGGTTCCTCATGTGTGATCTGGTTCCTCGTGTGTGATCTGGTTCCTCATGTGTGTTCTGGTTCCTAATGTGTGATCTGGTTCCTCATGTGTGATCTGGTTCCTCGTGTGTGATCTGGTTCCTCATGTGTGTTCTGGTTCCTAATGTGTGATCTGGTTCCTCATGTGTGATCTGGTTCCTCGTTTGTGATCTGGTTTCTCGTGTGTGTGATCTGGTTCCTTGTGTGTGATCTGGTTCCTCGTGTGTGATCTGGTTCCTCGTGTTTGATCTGGTTCCCCGCGTGTGATCTGGTTCCTCGTGTGTGTGATCTGGTTCCTAATGTGTGATCTGGTTCCTCGTGTGTGATCTGGTTCCTCGTGTGTGATCTGGTTCCTCGTGTTTGATCTGGTTCCTCGCGTGTGATCTGGCTCCTCGTGTGTGTGATCTGGTTCCTAATGTGTGATCTGGTTCCTCGTGTGTGTGATCTGGTTCCTAATGTGTGATCTGGTTCCTTGTGTGTGATCTGGTTCCTCGTGTTTGATCTGGTTCCTCGTGTGTGATCTGGTTCCTAATATGTGATCTGGTTCCTTGTGTGTGATCTGGTTCCTCGTGTGTGATCTGGTTTCTCGTGTGTGTGATCTGGTTCCTTGTGTGTGATCTGGTTCCTCGTGTGTGATCTGGGTCCTAATGTGTGATCTGGTTCCTCGTGTGTGATCTGGTTCCTCGTGTGTGATCTGGTTCCTCGTGTGATGAAGCTCGTCTTCCTGATTCAGCGCTGATGAACTCACTGGGGACTCTGTTGATGGCTTTGAGCGGTCGCAGGACTCGCACTGTCCGGATGGCCGTCAGGTTGATGTTCTGCAGGTCCAGCGAATACTCCACCACCCTAAACACAGACACACACACACACACACACACACACGTTAAAAACACACATTTCATGCATCTAACACAGCAGTCTGAATCTCCAGCAGAACACACACACACAAACACACTTTAAAAAACACACATTTCATGCGCCTAACACAACAGTCTGTATATCCAGCAGAAGCTCACACACACACACACACACACACACACACACACACAGCTGGTGTGATGATCTCTGGCATCTGATCGTATGCTCAACATATTCACACACATGCAAACACAGACCCGGCATTCGTTAAATATCTCCATCTGTCCTGCTTTCACACACTGATTTACTGACTGATCAGAGTCTGTACTGTAGAAATAAACACGTCAGCGAAACAGAAGTGTGCGGATCACAATACATCATATGGCAAATATATAAATGCATTCCAGAGACCAGTCCTGATGAACAACTGAGATAAACACGAGAGCTGTTAGTCTGTAGGTTTCAATGAGAGACATTAATGGTGTATAATGATGAACAATGATTGAGCGAGTTATCCTCCAAAATAAACACACACACACACACACACACACACACACATTTGAACTATTGCAATTGTAACAGAGCAGGATCCTCTCAAAATCCCCTCAAAATTCTAAATAATAATTCTAAATATTAAATATATTACATTGAACGAATCTATTTTTTTTCCAGGAATATCAATGTATTTGAATTGACAAAATTTAAATATTCTCAACTTTGGAAAGCCAGTAAAACTCAAAAATACTCAAGAACTGAGAAGCTTTGTGTTAGGAACACACACCACCCGCTTCATCAGCTCAGGCGTTCAGGACTCAACATGTGTGTGTGCACACACTGAACACGAGAGCCTTCTCACCCGGCCATCACGATGAAGAAGTCCAGTCTGTTCCAGGTGTCGCCCAGATAACAGCGCTGGCCGAAGATCCCCAGAGCCACGATCTTCACCACCATCTCCAGCGCGAAGAAGACGTAGATGAAGGCGTCGAAGGCCTGGGTCAACACACTTCATATCACACACTTCATATCACTCACATACTCAGTGCTATCAGAGCAAGGGTTAGCTAACCCAACCCTAACCAAACCCTAACCCAACAACACTGTTCTCTTCTGCGTCACAGGTTTAGCTTCACTTCATGAGGGATGAACTTTGTAACATTTACAGTTATTGAACTGAACTGAATCAACATTGAAGTGAACTAAAAACGTCTCAGGTTACGTATGTAACCCTAGTTCCCTGAAGGAACGAGACGCTGCGTGGAAAACGCTGCGGGAACGCTTCTTGCGTTGTGCGTCATGAAGCCAGTATGAAATCAGTCCAATGGCGAGACGGAACGTCATAGGCGGGTGACGTCATCGGCCAGGAAACTATAAAGCACCCTAAAATCACACATGCGCCAGCTTCTGGAAAAAGTCTGAAGCAAGTGATCTCGGGCATCCAGGGAGTATGGCAAAGACACGCAGCGTCTCGTTCCTTCAGGGAACTAGGATTACACACGTAAGCTGAGACGTTCCCTATCAGGAACTCGAGCTGCGTGGAAAACGCTGTGGGAACGCAAATACCCACATCGCCATACGAGCAAGTGTTCGTAGTGTGAAATCAGAGCGCACAAGCTGACGAAAGCACCTGCACCCCTGGAGTGGAGCCAAAGTCAAGTTGGTAAAACTTTACGAAAGTATGCGGCGAGGACCAGCCTGCCGCATCACAAACATCCTGGAGTGAAACTCCTGACAAAAGAGCTTTAGAAGCAGCCATACTCCGAGTAGAGTGAGCTTGTGCAGCCAAAGGTGAAGGCTGACCAGCCGACTCGTAAGCAAGTGAGATGGCCTCAACCTTCCACTTGCTCATCCTCTGCTTAGACACTGGAGACCCCTTCTTAGGTGGCCCAAAACAAACGAACAACTGTTCAGACTTTCTCCACAGGGCAGCTCTGTGGACATAAGCGTCTAAGGCCCTAACAGAGCACAGCAGATTGAGTTTCTCTTGGTCTGACGTCAGAAAAGGAGGAGGACAGAAAGCTTGCAGCACAACAGGCCTAACAGGATTAGTTGGGACCTTAGGAACGTAACCTGGTCTAGGGTGAAGGAAAGCTTTTACCATGCCGGGTGAGAATTCCAAGCACGAGGGAGAAACCGAGAGAGCTTGAATATCCCCGATTCTTTTTAGAGAGGAAATGGCAAGCAAAAAGATGGTTTTAAGAGTAATACATTTCTCAGAAACCTCTTAAATGGGCTCGAAAGGAGCAAGGGAGAGGCCCTGTCACACTATGGCCAGGTCCCAGGTCGACACCCTCGTGCGAGCTGCTGGCCTCAGCCTCAAAGTGCCACGGAGGAAACGTGAAATCAGTGGGTGTCTCCCTAGAGAGGCTCCACTTAAAGGGACATAGTAAGCAGATAAGGCCGCCACGTACACCTTCAGTGTGGAGTGGGATAACTCTGTAGAGAAACGCTCCAGCAGGAATTCCAGCACTGCACCCACCGGGCAGTTAACTGGGTCCAACAGATGTTCAATAAGTGAAAAGCTTCCACTTCAAGGCATATAATTTCCTAGTGGCCGGAGCTCTGGAGTGAAGGATGGTCTCAACGAACTCAGTCGAGAGACCAGCTTCTATGAGCTGTGCCGCCTCAGAGGCCAAGCCCATAACTTCCACAACTTTGGGAGAGCCGACGAAGAGAGAGATATTAAGTCCGTAAACCATACTCGGGCCGGCCAGTACGGGGCTACCAACAGTAGACTGACCCCGTCCCGGCGAACCCTCTCCAGAACTCCTGGGAGCAGAGCAATCGGGGGAAATGCATACAGACGTGACCTCGGCCACGGCTGCACCATAGCGTCCAACCCCAGCAGGGCTGGATGACTCAGAGAGAACCACAGTGGACAGTGTGTTGTCTCCCTGGATGCAAATAGGTCTACCTCGGCACGAACGAAATGATTCCAAAGGAGCTCCACCACCTCGGGCTGGATTCTCCATTCCCGGGCCTCGGCCCCTGCCTCGACAGGAAGTCTGCCCCCTGATTTAAATACCCCGGGATATAAATCGCCCTCACTGAAAGAAGCTTCCCCTGGGACCACAGGAGGATCTGGCGAGCCAGCTTGTATAACGAGCGCGAACGCAGCCCTCCCTGGTGATTTATGTAGGAGACCACCGATGTGTTGTCTGACCGGACAAGAACATGATGGCCTCTCAGGTCTGGGAGAAAGTGTTTCAGAGCCTGAAACACTGCCAACATTTCTAGACAATTTATATGCCATGAGAGATGGTGGTCGTGATCGCCCCCCAGCCCGTGAGGGAGGCATCCGTTGTTAGCGTTACACGACGACAAGGAGCTCCCAACACGGGACCCTGGGACAGGAACCAAGGTTCTTTCCACATGGCCAGGGCACGGAGACACCGTCGCGTAACGTTGATCATGCGGAGCGGGTTTCCCCTCGGGGAGAACCCCTTGGTCCTGAGCCACCACTGCAACGGTCTCAAGTTTCAAGTTTCAAGTTTATTGTATTTATAAAGCACATTTAAAACAAACTTGGTTGACCAAAGTGCTGTACAAAATATAGCTATTAAAATTCATACAAAAGTTAAAAATGACTTTTACAAGACATTGAACGCACAAGAGTACAAGTAGGTTTTTAAGAGATTTCTGAACTCAGACACTGTGGGCGCTGTTTTAACATGTAAAGGCAATTTGTTCCATAACCTGGGGCCAGCTACCGCAAAGGCTCTGTCACCCCTACATTTTAGCTTGGATCTGGGTACTCGTAACAGGTGATTAGACTGTGATCTGAGCAGTCTGCTTGGTTTGTGTTCTGTCACCAGCTCCGTAAGGTATTGGGGAGCAAGATTACTTAGTGCTTTATACACAAACAGCAAGACTTTAAAATCAATACGATATTGCACTGGTAACCAGTGCAGTAAACGTAGTGTGGGTGTAATGTGATCCCGTTTGCGAGTGCCTGTGAGCAAACGGGCAGCTGCGTTTTGGACCAGTTGAAGTCGGTGAATCGATGACGCAGGTAGTCCTAGATAAAGCGAGTTACAGTAATCAAGTCGAGATGAAATAAAAGCATGAATTATAATCTCAAAACTCTTCCTACTTAGGAAAGTTTTAACTTTCGCTAATCTCCGGAGGTGGTAAAAACTGCAACAGACAACTGTATTTATTTGTTTGTTTAAGTTCAGGCCACTATCCAATATAAAACCCAGGTTCTTTGCCGAAAGGGAGCGATATAGAGAGAGCGAACCCAAGTCAACATTGCTCAGGTCATTTTTCTCAGTTGGCCCAAACAGGACTATTTGAGTTTTATCTTCGTTCAAGTGAAGAAAATTCTTATTGAGCCATGTTTTTAATTCTTGAAAGCAATCCATCAGTTGATTTAACGCAGACTTATCACGTTTAAATGGTATATATAGCTGCGTGTCATCGGCATAGCAGTGATAAGATACTCCGAATTTTCTAAATATAGAGCCTATAGGTAGCATATATAGAGAGAACAGTAATGGTGCTAACGTTGAACCCTGAGGGACACCACATATAACCTGTGCTACGGTGGAAGAGTGATTCCCTATATTTACGGAGTATTTTCTGTTGGACAAGAAGGACCGGAACCAGTCAAGTACAGTGCCTTTTAAACCAATACATTGCTCCAGACGAGACAGGAGGACACCATGATCAACAAAGTCAAACGCAGAACTGAGATCTAGCATTATTAATGCTACGATGTTACCAGCATCAGTGGACATTAAAATATCATTAAAAACTTTCAGAAGAGCAGTCTCTGTACTATGTAAGGTTTTAAAGCCGGACTGAAAAATATCTGAAATACCATTTCTATTCAAATAATCTTGAAGCTGCATAAATAAAAAAAATTCTAGAATTTTTGATAAGAACGGCAAGTTGGAAATTGGTCGAAAGTTTGAGAAGATTGAAGGATCAGGCAAGGGCTTTTTTGGGATCGGTGACACTGAGGCTAATTTTAGAATATCTGGAACTGTCCCTGTCAAGAGACAATTGTTTATTAGTATTACTAGATCAGATCCAATTGTGTCGAAGATTTGTTTTAGAAACCGTGAAGGCAGAACATCCTGAGGTGAAAAGGTAGGTTTTAATTTAAGAGTGACTTCTTTACATGTCTGTAAGGAGATCAGTTCAAAATCACTCCACTGCGTAGTGAATAATATGCAGTCTGGAATAAAATCTGAGTTTATAGATGGTAGAGCCCGTGCCTTTTTCACTTTATCTGAGAAATAATTAAGAAAGTTTTCACATAATAAACATGAGACCTCTGGAAATATCTGCGTCGGAGGATTTAAAACAGAATCTATAGTTGAAAATAAAACTCTAGAACAGTAAGAATTTTGTGCTATGATATCCGATAGATATTTTTCCTTTGCATTCTTGGCAGCCTTTTGGAAAGTGTGTAAAGAGGTCTTCAGCATTTCGTATGATACCTGTAGACCGTCCTTCTTCCACTTTCGTTCACATTTACGGCATTGCTGTCTGAGTTCCCGAATCTCGTTGTTTAGCCATGGTTGGGGTTTACACTTCCGATTAACGAGTTTTCGTGGTGCAATAGCATCTACAATATTACCACATCTGTTATAAAACAGTTGCAGTTGATCATCAACATTCAATTGGGATAATGGCATATACGAGTTAAGAGGTTGATGTTCTTTCAGATACATATTAGAAAATGCATTACAAGATTGTGCAGTCAGAGTACGAGACCAGCATGCTTGAGCTGGTTTGGTACTAGGTAAAGAAGGGAGAATAGTATAGAACAGTACCGGTTTATGGTCGGAAAAGGAAATATCACTCGTGACAACATCAGCAACCGATAAACCATAGGTCAGTATCAGATCTAATGTATGACCATGACAGTGAGTCGGGCCATTTACCCATTGTACAAAGTTTAGTGAAGATATTAGGTTTAAAAACTCATTTGCTAAAGCATTGGCTGCACAGCAGACATGAATATTGAAATCTCCCAAAATTAAAATACTATCATACTTAGTAAGAAATTCCCCCAAAAAGTCAGCAAACTCTTCAATAAAATTATTGTTCGATGCCGGTGGTCTGTAAATTAAAATAATCAGTACAGAATTCAAATTAATCAACTGGACCTCAAAGCTAGTAGGACTGGTAGTGTTCAGTAGTCTACATTGCAAGTTATTTTTAAAGACCGTCACGAGCCCACCTCCTCGCCCTGTAGGACGAGGAGTATTCAAAAATTCAAAGTTGGGAGGCACAAGCTCAGAAAAAGGGCTTAGGTCACCTGATTTTACCCATGACTCAGTCACAAAGAAGAGTTCCAGATCATTTGAAGTGATGAAGTCATTGAGAACAAAAGTTTTGTTGACCAGGGAGCGTGCATTGACTCATGTACAACAGACCACAAGGTATAACGTTGGACGCTGCTGCCATTAGACCTAACAGTCTCTGAAACTGTTTCACAGTGAGCGACTGGCCTAGCTTCACTTGTTTGACGGCCGTGAGAATCGAAGCGATACGAGCAGGAGACAGGTGAGCCCGCATCGTCGTCGACTCCCAAATTACACCCAGAAAGGTGGTACTCTGTAGTGGAGATAGCACACTTTTCTTGGTATTGAGCCTCAACCCCAGTCTCTTGATATGAGCGAGAACGACATCTCGATGTCGAACCGCCTGAAGCTCCGATTGAGCTAGAATCAACCAATCGTCGATCTAATTTATCGAGTCGCAGCTGGAGTCGCAGCGGAGCCAGAGCTGCATCCATGCATTTCGTGAATTATCTGGGAGAGAGAGCTAGGCCGAACGGAAGAACCCGATATTGGTATGCTTTGCCCCCGAAAGCAAACCTCAGGAACTTCCTGTGTTGTGGAAGGATGGACACATGGAAGTAAGCGTCCTTTAGATCTATCGTGACAAACCAGTCCTTAGATCTGATTTGTGACACGATCTGTTTGAGAGTAAGCATCTTGAACTTGAGCTTCCCTACTGTATGATTTAGCAGGCGCAGATCTAAAATTGGACGCAACCCCCCATCCTTCTTCGGAACTATGAAGTACCGGCTGTAATAACCTGACTCCCTGCTGGGAGGGAGAACTTGTTCTATAGCCTCCTTCAGCAGAAGAGTTTTTACCTCCTGTTCCATTACCAGAGCCTGCTTGAGGCCCACCACTGTGGGTAGGACCCCCCTGAATCGAGGTGGACGAGACCTGAACTGAATAGCGTAACCTTTTTCGACTGTCTGCAGGACCCACTGAGATACATTTGGAAGGCTTTTCCACTCTGCCAAAAAATCTACTAAGGGTACCAGCCTCTCGAGGCTGGCCTCTGGAATAGTTGGTGCTGCAGACACAGTGCCCTGTAACAGCGCACCGGCAGGGAACAACTGTTTTGACAGCTCTGGACCCCTTCTCGGAGGTAGCGAGCGCCCCTCGGGAAAACGCTCGCTGGGACCGTTCACGCCCCGGCACGAAGGCGGGGTTGGCAGAACGGGCCCCTGAGGGCACAGAGAGAGAATGGCCGTCGTAGAAAGAGGCGAACACCTTTCCCTCACGGTGGGGACAACCCTCAGCATCCTGATGACAGTGACGTCAGGATTTCTTCGACGAAGCCTTTTTGGCGATAATGACTGTCCTTAGATCAGTCTTACCCCTCGAAGACTTCGCCTGAGAGCGCCACGTCCCATGCCAGTTCTGCTGAGGAGGAGCATAAGACGCGACACTGTTTTTGTTGCGCCCTATGTGAGGAGCTAGTCGTCGGCTGGGACTGCTCCTCCCCATCAGCCCCAGAGACGTGAACACGAAGAGGGAGGAATTTTTGGAGCGCTGCCGCCTGCTTTTTCTCTTCCTGAAACCTCTCGATGACAGAATTTCACCGAAGAGGCCAGCAGATGACAGCGTGGCATCCAGCAGAAAATTTTTTTGGGTGCAGGGAGGAACACACTTCTTATATTGCTGCTCGCTCGCCATGAAATATATATATATATTTATATGATTTCATACTGGCTTCATGAAGCACAACGCAAGACGCGTTCCCGCAGCGTTTTCCACGCAGCTCGAGTTCCTGATAAGGGAACTGCTTAACTTTACACGGTTATTGAACTGAACTGAATCAACATTGAAGTGAATTAAAAACTGCTTAACTCTACACTGTTATTGTATTAATTTATGGTTAATTTATTAATAAATATAAAAATGCATTCATTTAAACAATGTAATAATTGAATGCAGAAACAGTGTGGTCATTGAAGTAGTAAATACTTGTTGGTTAACATGATTAAAGTGCTGTAGAAATAAACCTGACTGGAGAGCATCAGCGGTGTAATTAAATCAATGATCGGCTAATTAACACAAAGCTCTGCTGACGAGTCTCCAGATGACGGATGTTCTGAGAGTGTGTGTGTGAGATCTGGAGTGTGTGTGTGAGATCTGGAGTGTGTGTAAGGGCTGACCTGCAGGATCTGGCAGCGGTCCGAGGAGCAGTCGATGTTCTCACAGGGCTGGTACATGCCCAGCGTCACACAGTTCAGCAGGATCACCATCATACTCACTCGCTCGAACCACGTGCTTGGGTTAAGGAGACTTCACAGAACAACCTCACACACACACACACACACACGACCACCCGGCCCCTAAACTTACCCATCACACACACACACACACACACACACACACACACACGCACACCCGGCCCCTAAACTTACCCATCACACACACACACACACACACACACACACGCACACACACACACACACACGCACACCCGGCCCCTAAACTTACCCATCACACACACACACACACACACACACACACACACACGCACACCCGGCCCCTAAACTTACCCATCACACACACACACACTCTATCACACACACACACACACTCTCTCACACACACAGACACACACATACACACACACACACACACACACACCCGACCCCTAAACCTACCCATCACACACAACTTTCTGCATTTTAAAAAAACCTTTACTTACTTACTTATATTTTTATACCAGGTTTACAAATGAGGACGTCCGTAAAGATAGGTTTTTGGAGATTTTGTCTGAGAGAAAAAGTGTGAGACGGATCTGTGTGTGTGTGTGTGTGGGTTGGTTTATGTGATTTATGAGGACACAAATTTGTATAATGACATGTGTATTACACTGGTATTACAACTTATGGGTGGTTTATGAGGACACGTCAAAAGTCCTCATAAATCAAATGGCTTAAAAAACATAAAAACAATGTTTTATTAAAAAAATTTAAATGCAGCATGTCTCATGTGATGGGTAGGTTTAGGGACAGGGGCAGTGTGTGTGTGTGTGTGTGTGTGTAAGGGGATAGAATATATAGTTTGTACAGTATAAAAACCATTACGCCTATGGAGAGTCCTCATAATGCTGTTGCACCAACATGTGTGTGTGTGTGTGTGTGTGTGTGTGTGTGTGTGTGTGTGTGTGCATTATTAAGAAGAACCTGTGAGATTCTGACTCCACTAGTGAGGGATTATAATGTGACCTTTTCCAGTGCAGGAATATGATGAATGACAGAGTCGGGACTCAAACACTCTCTGGAAATGAACAATGACACGAGACTCGAGCTGAGATTGATTGAACATGAAAGTACAAAACCTCCGACACGCAGAAACACAACAGAAAACCCCTTCAGATGTGTGTTATAATGGAGATCAAACATCCTGAGGAATCAAAAACAGAAATCTGAAGCCTGGATATTGTTAAAGCACTATATATGAATGATGTGCTGTTCTATTTACACTGTC
>JAULUF010000130.1:270000-307500 GCA_031834385.1 Semotilus atromaculatus | reverse complement strand
GACGTGTGTGTGTGTGTGTGTGTGTGTGTGTATCACAGCATTAATGGCAGGGAAAGACTCTTATACTGTGAGCGGCTCGTATGAGGAGTTTCTGGTGTTTCTCCTCATTTCTGCTTCCAGATCTTGATTGTGGCGTTTCTTTGAGGTTTAGAATCCAGTATTCCTGTAATTCTTTTGTCTTTTATGAATTTAATAAAGAACTCTGTCTCGTATTCTGTCCAATCACACCGCATCATCTACGTCAGGCGACTGTAAATGCGCTAAAACTGTTTCCATTGCAGTTTTGCGAAATACTTTTTCGAAGTGCCTGAGAAACCTCCTCATTGTCAGGTTGGGTGCAGGTAGCTGAAGACGAGGACACGGGAACTGCAGTATAGTTGATTTATTTACAAATCAAACATTCAGAAACAAACAGGAACAACGCAGGACTTCAATATACACACAACCATACATTGACGACGACCAACAAACACTGAGGGAAAACACAGGGCTTAAATGAACGGGGTCTAATGGGTTAATTAACTGAACACAGGTGAAGAAACTGAACACAAACGAGGAGCGGGAAAAACTAAAAGGACTAAACCAAAAATCACAATGACAGGGAGAAAACAAGATCACAAAACTGAACTAAACACAATGAAAACGTGACAGAACCCCCCCCCCCCCTCGGGGAACCGGGGTGGAACAGGCTGTGGGCGTGGCCACGGCGGAGCAGTCGGACCCTCGGGCGTCCAGGGCGGAGCTGTCGGACCCTCGAACGTCCAGGGCGGAGCTGTCGGACCCTCGGGCGTCCAGGGCGGAGCTGTCGGACCCTCGAACGTCCAGGGCGGAGCTGTCGGACCCTCGGGCGTCCAGGGCGGAGCTGTCGGACCCTCGAGCGTCCAGGGCGGAGCTGTCGGACCCTCGAGCGTCCAGGGCGGAGCTGTCGGACCCTCGAGCGTCCAGGGCGGAGCTGTCGGACCCTCCAGCGTCCAGGGCGGAGCTGTCGGACCCTCGGGCGTCCAGGGCGGAGCTGTCGGACCCTCGGGCGTCCAGGGCGGAGCTGTCGGACCCTCGGGCGTCCAGGGCGGAGCTGTCGGACCCTCGAGCGTCCAGGGCGGAGCTGTCGGACCCTCCAGCGTCCAGGGCGGAGCTGTCGGACCCTCGGGCGTCCAGGGCGGAGCTGTCGGACCCTCGGGCGTCCAGGGCGGAGCTGTCGGACCCTCGGGCGTCCAGGGCGGTGAGGACCCTTCGGGTGGCCATGGCGGTGAGGACCCTTCGGGTGGCCATGGCGGTGAGGACCCTTCGGGTGGCCATGGCGGTGAGGACCCTTCGGGTGGCCATGGAGGTGAGGCCCCTGTCGCTAACACTGCCATGGTCCTCTTACAGGGCATCTTACAGGAACAGCAGACACTGGCTCCGGCTGAGGAACAGCAGACACTGGCTCCGGCTGAGGAACAGCAGACACTGGCTCCGGCTGAGGAACAGCAGACACTGGCTCCGGCTCTGGAACAGCAGACACTGGCTCCGGCAGAGGAACAGCAGACACTGGCTCCGGCTGAGGAACAGCAGACACTGGCTCCGGCTGAGGAACAGCAGACACTGGCTCCGGCAGAGGAACAGCAGACACTGGCTCAGGCTGAGGAACAGCAGACACTGGCTCCGGCTATGGAACAGCAGACACTGGCTCCGGCAGAGGAACAGCAGACACTGGCTCAGGCTGAGGAACAGCAGACACTGGCTCCGGCAGAGGAACAGCAGACACTGGCTCCGGCTGAGGAACAGCAGACACTGGCTCCGGCTGAGGAACAGCAGACACTGGCTCCGGCTCAGGAACAGCAGACACTGGCTCCGGCTATGGAACAGCAGACACTGGCTCCGGCTGAGGAACAGCAGACACTGGCTCCGGCTCTGGAACAGCAGACACTGGCTCCGGCTGAGGAACAGCAGACACTGGCTCCGGCTGAGGAACAGCAGACACTGGCTCCGGCTGAGGAACAGCAGACACTGGCTCCGGCTGAGGAACAGCAGACACTGGCTCCGGCAGAGGAACAGCAGACACTGGCTCCGGCTGAGGAACAGCAGACACTGGCTCCGGCAGAGGAACAGCAGACACTGGCTCCGGCTGAGGAACAGCAGACACTGGCTCCGGCTGAGGAACAGCAGACACTGGCTCCGGCTGAGGAACAGCAGACACTGGCTCCGGCTGAGGAACAGCAGACACTGGCTCCGGCTGAGGAACAGCAGACACTGGCTCCGGCTGAGGAACAGCAGACACTGGCTCCGGCTGAGGAACAGCAGACACTGGCTCCGGCTGAGGAACAGCAGACACTGGCTCCGGCTGAGGAACAGCAGACACTGGCTCCGGCAGAGGAACAGCAGACACTGGCTCCGGCTGAGGAACAACAGACACTGGCTCCGGCTGAGGAACAGCAGACACTGGCTCCGGCTGAGGAACAGCAGACACTGGCTCCGGCTCAGGAACAGCAGACACTGGCTCCGGCTATGGAACAGCAGACACTGGCTCCGGCTCTGGAACAGCAGACACTGGCTCCGGCTCTGGAACAGCAGACACTGGCTCCGGCAGAGGAACAGCAGACTCTGGCGGGCAGGCGATAGGCTCAGGACTTACTGGATGTGGAACTGGTTGGAGTGGGAGATCTTCCACCACGTAGTTGGATCCACACGCCCACAGCGTGTGATCCACAAACTCCAGGAAGGACAGATCAAGATCTCTTACTAGAATTATCTGGGTAAGAGGGTCTTTCAAACCACCCCAAAAACTTCTTGTAAGTTCCTCCTCATCCAGCGTCACGTCGTCATAAAGGTCTAGGTAAAGATCAGCGTATTCTTCGAGTGAGAGCTCATTTTGGAAGAGGACAGGTATTTCCATGGGGCTCACCTTCTTGCTCATTCTGTTTATCTTCGGTTCTTTAGGTTGTTTTTGTAAGGGTTGGTCGTTCTGTCAGGTTGGGTGCAGGTAGCTGAAGACGAGGACACGGGAACTGCAGTATAGTTGATTTATTTACAAATCAAACATTCAGAAACAAACAGGAACAACGGAAATAACTACAGGACTTCAATATACACACAACCATACATTGACGACGACCAATTGGCCAACAATTTGGCTGAATATTTTTATAACTCATCCGTTTAAATTATATTAAGCCTTAAAGTTCTGCATAATTAAGGATGTGGCCACTTGAGTGACAGGTGGATTGCCGCTGATGTCACTACTAGCCGTTTGTCTGCTAGCGTTAGCGTCACCTCAGCTAATCCGCCTCGAGGCACATGTTCGTTTATCCGGGAGTGACGCTGCCAAGATGGCGACGGCCAGCTCCGCCCACTTTTGACTTCACAAATGCTCTTCAGAAACACTATTTATTTACAGACTATGTTTTTTTCAGATTCTCACAGTAAAAGCTGCTCCACATGAACTTCATCTGCATCTGCTCTCAGTTTGAAAACAAAACATTTGACAATAATCTTTCCCTGCGGTTTTACATCAAAAGTTTGAAGGTTTAATGTTTGAAAAAGAGCCTGTGCTTTATGAGTTATCCACATCTGATCTCAGATGTACAAACATGGCCTCAGCATCACATAACAAAACTCAATCACTTTAGATGCCAGTCAGACTGTCTAAGTGTGCGATTCCTAGCTAGAATAAACCAATAATATGCCAACAGAACGACTATATCTGAGATGAGACTGACATTTCAGATTTCTTCTCCATCACATTTGATCTGAAATAACAGACATTATAAGTGAGAGGATATTTAAGAAGGAAAATATCCAGCTGTAATATCTCTCACACACTGTAATTATATTCTCAGAACAAAAACACACACAGGCTAAAGCGTACGTCTCCGCCGCAGATTTATCATTATATTGTGTCATTATATTTTTATCACAGAAAACGGTTCATTATTATTCACAGGTGTGCTGAGAGTCAGCCTGGGAATGAGAAGATGTTCATGAGAAGAGACGCCATGTGACACGGTTACACCACATGTTTCGTAACACGCCGAACGGGAAAGTACTGTGACACGCAGATCAAATGATATGCATTTAATATGCAGGTATTTTGGACCAATGAGATCTGACTGTGGGCGGGGCTTACCAGTGCAACGCTGCAGACATTTTAGGACCCGATGAAATCTTTTTTTTTTTTTATTATTCCATTTTTTACGTTTACATTTTTCTGGATTCTGTTTTTTTATTTTTTATTAAAATTTTTCTGGAATTGTTAAATGATTAAATTTCATTTTAGTAATTAAAAAGCATGTCTAATGAATTGAAGTAATGAAACTTATAGAATTAAAAAATGTATAAAAAATCTCTAATATATATACATTTTTGGACCTTATGAAATCCATTTTATTTTCCCCAAACTCCTTTTTTTTTCTCCTTTATTTCTGGATTTTCTTTTTCTTTAATGTTTTAATGGTCGAATTAAATTTTAATAAAAATCACGTCAAATTTTTTCTGAATTCGGTTTTTAATGGTTTAATTAAATTTTAATAATCTAAAAGCAGGTCTGCGTGAATTTCTAAGACTTCAACAACATAATTTAGTAGTTGTTGTTTTTTTTTCAATAATAGAGCCCAGTGAAATATTTTTTCTGGATTTATGATGTGAAAAAGTTATTATCAAAAAAAGATGGTGATCAAATAAAGCCATAAAATATAAATTGTATTTACCATTATTATTATAACTTTGAGTAGTACATTCTACTGTACAATAGTGATATGTTTCTGTCATAATTTCTTCAAGTTAAACCAAAGCTTTTATTTTGACGAGTTGCCAAAGACCTTTGAGTAAATGTGTGTATATGCGGCCCTAAAAAACATTATGTAAGTGATTGACTAAATGAAACATCACACACAAACACAGTTAACACGTGTTCTTGAGGTTATGCTCGCGGACGGTAAAGGATATGGGCTGGACACCATCCGCAGGCAGAAGCTGCGAGGAAACGTGGACTGTTTGAGGCAAAAGAAAACGATGGGCGCCAACTCTGGGTACGGGACGACCAGAGCGCTCAACTCACTGCTGACATCATCAGCCACTTCCTGTTCCGGCTCCACAGGCTCCGCCTCTTCTTCAACGAGCCCATCCCAGCCAGGAGAGGCACGCAGGTCCACGTGTGGCTCCGCCCCCTCCGAGACAGGCCCCTCCCCCTCTGATGTCATGGCTTTGGACCCGCCTGCAATGAAAGAGACCATTAATTCAATTCACATTTATTTGTAATTACATGAGATCATATTACAATTTAGAGTGATCTGTTATCAGAGGAAACTGTCTAAATTATGCATTTCAGAAATGTACAAAATCACAGTTAGCGAAAAAGGTATTCATTTAAACTGTGTTATAATTTAATGCAGAAATAACGAGCTCATTGAAGTAATGAATACTGGTTTGTTAACAAATAATTATGACATATAGAAAAATGTATTTCAGAATTTAAATTAGTTTAACTTCACATTAATGTTACACTCAATGAATAATGGCATCGTTTATGTATTTGCTTTTATTTAAATCAGCATATTTTCAAAATGTTTCTATTTAAATGTATTTCAGAAATGTACAAATGCAAAATCACAGTTATTTAAATAATATTATTATTTAAATTATGTAATAATTTAATGCAGAAAAAACAAGCTCATTAAAGTAATGAATACTGGTTTATTAACAAATGATTATGACATATAGAAAAATTCCGTTATTGACATCAAATCAGAGAAACTAAGTTAAACAAGCTCTTTTATATCAGTTTTCTTTAAGTCCTTGGAAAAGTTCATTCTGCACACATTATCTATTAAGATGAGTTATAAAAGAGTTACAGGTGGACTGCTGGGTGAAAGCTAAATAACCGTGTTGGTTATAAATACTCCTGTAGCTGCACATACAGAACGAGCTGCTCTAAATGATTATAACAATAATTCAGTCTGAAATTATAATTTATTCACCCTCATCTCGATTGAAAACAAGAAGATTTTTTTTTTTCTGTCCATCCAATGAAAGTCAATGGGGTCCAATATTGTTGTTGACGTTCTGGAAGATATCTTATTTTGTGTTTGGTGAGTAAATGATGACAGAACAAGCATTTCTAATGAACGATCACGTTTAATGTGAATAATATTCCACGTGTGTCACCACATGAACTTTCAGCAGAAATATATATAAAATATGACACATCACGACAGATGTTTTAACCAGCTAACCAGTTAAATAACTAGATACTCATGTAATCTGAGCCGTGGTGCTCATCCTGACGCCTGAGCATCAGTTTCCACTGAACGCATGAATAGTGACACGAACACCGTGATTGAAATGTCACTTTTGATAAACGTATCTGTCACATGAACAAATGTGAATGCATTTACTCACAAAGATCATTTTTACTCACATTAGCACACTGATGAGTGTTATTTTGGATGCTGTCAGTGTAATGATCCCTGTTATGTTCCCCAGCACAAACTCTTTAACCTGTTTGACATCTCAATCCATCATCCATCCCACCCTGAGCCACAGTGTGTGTGGGGGGGGGGGGGTGTCTTGAGTTAGTGTGTAGGCTACCTGAGTGAGTGTGTGAGCATGTGTGTGTGTGTGTGTGTGCGTGCGTGTGCGTGCGTGTGTGCGTGCGTGCGTGCGTGTGTGTGTGAGAGAGAAATAAAAAATGCAATCAAAAGCATTTATAAGTTATTTATAATTATTATTTATATTGTTTTATTTCTAATTATGTATTTATTATTTAATGTAATCAAATTATCTATATATAATTATTTATGCATATACATTTATAAAAATTATTTATGCATACATAAAAATGCATAAATGTTAAATACAGGCCTTTTTATTATGCAGGAGTCGTTTGACATGTATGAATGAGAGGATACGCATGTGTGTATCACACAGATCTCACTTACACACACAATCAGCCTTTGAAAACATCACAAATGATGTTTAAGCTGGAACGTCTCATTTACATGAGCAGAGGCGTTTATAGACATGAGAGAAAAACTACATCCAGGTGAAATCGGACGGCTCAGGAGAGAGAAAATCATGAAACACTAGAACAACTGCTTTGCCGTAAAATTAATATTACAGGTGAAAATCTGGGAGAAAATATGACACAAACAGATGCGTGTGCTGAGAATCTGTTTACAGTCGGAGCAGAGCGGAAATCTGCTGTATAAACATCCTGACGGACACAAACCTCAATCTCACTCCACTCACGCTCTTCTTAAAGGAGTCACATGATGGAAAACAGCACTGGATTCACTCACAAACCTTCATGACATCATAGCCATGAGCTCATTAACATACGACAGAACTGAGCAACCGATGAACGACAGTATGAGCTCCACCAGCCAATCAGGGCACAGCTCATTTACATACAGAACTACATGAGTCTGAAAGGTACAGTAGATTAAAGTGAAAAGTTAAACTAAATTATGTCTGTTTAATTTTAAACCTACAGAATAAGATGCTTTAAGCTCTTAAATCTGCAGTGTTTTGTCACTGCAGCACTGGTAAAAATAACATGTGATGTGTGTAATAAATCAGCGCTGTGTGTTTCCTGTCTGAGAGAGAAACAGTAATCTGTTCCTCAACCATTGGGCCCTATAATTTGAATAATAGAGACACAAGTCCACTCCAGTCCACACTGAGACAACACAGACAACTAAGAGTCAACTCAGAGAAAACTCAGTTCATGCGCAGAGAAAAATCTGAGACAACACAGAGAAAACGCAGTCAATGCTGAGACAACACAAAGAAAACATTGAGAAAAAGCAGTCAACAGAGAAAATGTTGTGATAACGCAGATACAACATTGAGACAACAGAGAGAAAATGCTGAGACAACGCAGGGAAAACACAGACAACGCAGAGACAACATTGAGACAACGTGAAGACAACGCAGAGAAAACGCTGAGACAACGCAGAGAAAATACTGAGGCAACGCAGAGAAAACGTTGAGACAACACAGAGAAAATGTTGTGACAATGCAGAGAAAATGCTGAGAAAATGCTGTCAACGCAGAGAAAACATTGAGACAACACAAAAAAAACATTAAGAAAAAGCAGTCAATGCAGAGAAAATTTTGTGACAACGCAGAGAAAATGCTGAGAAAATGCTGTCAACGCAGAGAAAACATTGAGACAACACAAAAAAAACATTAAGAAAAAGCAGTCAATGCAGAGAAAATGTTGTGACAGCGCAGAGAAATCGCTGAGACAACGCAGACAACGCGAAGACAGCATAGAGAAAACGTTGAGATAACGCAGAGAAAACGCTTAGACAATGCAGAGAAAACGTAGAGACAACGCAGAGAAAACGCTGAGACAACGCAAAAACGCAGAGAAAACGTTGAGACAACACAGAGAAAACGCTGAGACAACACAGAGAAACCGTTGAGACAACACGGAGAAAACACTTAGACAATGCAGAGAAATGTTGAGACAACGCTGAGAAAACGTTTAGACAACGCAAAAACAACGCAGAGAACACGTTGAGATAACCCAACGAAAGTTGAGACAACGCAAACAATGCACAGTCAACGCTGAGACAACGCAAGAGAAAACACAGTCAACGCAGAAATTTTTTAAGACAACGCAGAGAAAATGCTGAGACAACATAGAGAAAACGTTGAGAAAAAGCAGTCAAGGCAGAGAAAATGCAGAGGAAATGCTGAGTCAATGCTGAGAAAACGTTGAGACAACACAACAATACACAATATCTGCTCATTTGCATGAAGTTGAACTTCTCAACACAGTGACATCAATGACACAACCAATCACAGCACTTGCAGTCACAGAAATCACATCTCATTTCTGATGTCACTGCATATGTGAGGAAACTGAATAAAGGATCATGAGTGAATGATATGACATTACGTCTGCAGATCTCTACACGAGCGTGAGACTCATTCAGCTTGTGATAGACGAGGCTCACCATGAAGAACTGGACCGCTTTACTATGGTAAAACACTACATCTCTCTGAAACACAGACTAACACACAGCAGCCCGTCTGAAGATACTGAACATATTTCTGATCCAGGATCCTCTGAAGACACACACCTGTGAGTGAGCACAAGCTCATTCCTTCTGCTCAGAAACAGAGAAAACAAACCTGACCGTCCAGAGCGATTACAGCAATTCAACATCCACACAGAAATATCTCAGGCTCTATAATCTCACGTCTATATCGAGCTCTATATAATCCACACGGCCTAAACACAAACACACACACACACACATTGCATAATGTGACAATTTATATAAGTGTAAAACACACACCTACACACTCCTGTTTAACAGAGAATCAGAAACAGAAGGAGGTAAAGAACAAGACACGAGATGAATCAGAACAAGAGAATGTGTTCACTCACTTACACACACACGCTCACACATACACACACACACACTCACACACACACACACACAGACACTCACTCTCTCACACTCACTCACTCACACTCACTCACACTCACTCACACTCACTCAAACACACTCACTCACACTCTCACACACACACACACACACACACACACACAGACACTCACTCTCTCACACTCACTCACACTCACTCACACTCACTCAAACACACTCACTCACACTCACACACAAAAACGCACACTCACTCACACTCACTTTCACACTCATTTTCACTCTCACTCACTTTCACACTCACTCACACACTCACTTTCACACTCACTTTCACACACACTCACACTCACTCATTTTCACACTCACTCACTCTCACTCACTCTCACTCACTCACACTCACACTCACACTCACTTTCACACTCACTCACTCACACACTCACTCACTCACTCACACTCACTCACTTTCACACTCACTCACACACTCACTATCACACTCACTCACACTCACACTCACTCACTTTCACACTCACACACTCACTCACTTTCACACACACTCACACTCACTCACTTTCACACTCACTTTCACACTCACACACTCACTCACACTCACTCACTCACACACTCACACTCTTACACTCATTTTCACTCTCACTCACTCACTCACTTTCACACTCACTCACACACTCACTTTCACACTCACACTCACTCACACACTCACTTTCACACACTCACACTCACTTTCACACACACTCACACTCACTCATTTTCACACTCACTCACTCACACTCACTCACTCACACTCACTCACTTTCACACTCACTCACACTCACTCACACTCACTCACACACTTTCACACTCACTCACACACTCACTCACACACACTCACTTTCACACTCACTCACACTCACTTTCACACTCACTCACACACTTTCACACTCACACACTCACTCACACTCACTCACATTCACTTTCACTCACACACTCACTTTCACACTCACTCTCACACACACTCACACTCACTCACACTCAATTTCACACTCACTTTCACACTCACTCACACACTTTCACACTCACACACTCACTCACACTCACTCACATTCACTTTCACTCACACACTCACTTTCACACTCACTCACATACACACACTCACACTCACTCACACTCAATTTCACACTCACTTTCACACTCACTCACTCACACACACACCTACACTCATTTTCACACTCACTCCCTCACACACTCACTTTCACACTCAGTCACACACACACACACTCACTTTCACACTCACACTCACTCACACACGCTCACTCACACACACTCACTTTCACACTCACTCACTCACACACGCTCACTCACACACACTCACTTTCACACTCACTCTCACTCACTTTCACACTCACTCACACACTCACACTCACTCACACACTCACACTCACACACACTCACTCACACTCACTCACACACACACACTCACTTTCACACTCACTCACACTCACTCAATTTCACACTCACTCTCACTCACACTCACTTTTACACTCACTTTCACACTCACTTTTACACTCACTCACACTCACTCACTTTCACACTCACTCACACACTCACTATCACACTCACTCACACTCACTCACTTTCACACTCACACACTCACTCACACTCACTCACACTCACTTTCACACTCACTTTCACACTCACTCACACTCACTTACACTCATTTTCACACTCACTCACACACTCACACTCACTTTCACACTCACTCACACACTCACACTCACTCACTAATTTTCACACTCACTCTCAAGGCCTCATTATACTTCTGCGTCGAATCGACGGCGTAGCTACGCCGTCACTCCTACGGCGTTGTGGCCGTTTTATGGTTCTGCGTCAGGTTGCGTTGCATCGCGGTGCATTTCACCGCCAGAACGCTAGGTGGGTGTGTGGTTCGCGAATCTCTTTGCTAGTTTGTTTTGGTTCCGTGCGCCGGTTCCGCTTTTTCATTTCCGACAATGGCGAGCGAATAATGGAATGAATTGATACACCATTTTACTTTTTGCAATATGTGGGTAAAATGGCCATAAATTAATATTCCCATTCAATGCAATGTATCTATACACTATCTAATTTGCACACTAATGTGTTCTTGGAGCAACATTTAATGAAAAAAGAAGTGTAATAATTGGAGTAATAATTGGCAACATTTTAATAATAATATCTAATATTTCATAGGAATATTGATGTATAATTTATTTCCATATTCACTTGTTGTGTCTCCCAGAATGCCTGATAAACATGATTTTAGTCCTGATGTCCTCTACAGTGGACACTTTTGAAATCAATGCCCTGTTCTGTAACAGAAAGTAATTTTTTTATTTGAAACCCCTTAACATTTTCCTGAGATGTTGTTTTATGAAATACAATTTGAAAAAGTAGTCCAATTTAAATATAATTACAATATATTATCATATTTCCATAAGAATGCTACATTTGATCACTAAATTAATGTCAGACATTTTTAAAGACCAAGGAGAAGTTGTTTTCATGGTGAAACCTCCAAACATTTGGCAGTCTTTGTAGTGCGCTGAAGAGGAATTGTACAGATGGTCGTACTTTCGTACTTCCTCGATCAAACGTTCTTCAACTTGATCCATCATTGAACAGGTCACTTTAAAAATGGCGCTATAGCGGGAGGGGAAAACCGGAAAAGCTACACTCCGGAAATGATGTATAATCTGACCAATCACAGCCCTTGCTGTCTGCGTCGCCTCGACGCGTAGTTACAATTTTTTGGAGGTGCACGTCAGGCTACGGCGGAGGGGACGGAGAGGGGTTCGCGTCGACGCAGAGGGGTCTGCGGGGGTACGCCGTCGATTCGACGCAGAAGTATAACAGGCTTCACTCACTCACTCACTCACTCACTCACACACTCACTTTCACACTCACTCACACTTACTCACTTTCACACTCACTTTCACACTCACTCTCACTCACTCACTCACTCACTTTCACACTCACACTCACTTTCACACTCACTCACACTTACTCACACACTCACTTTCACACTCACTCTCACTCACTCACACTCACACTCACTCTCACTCACTTACAAACACTCACTCACTCACACTCACAAACACACACACACTTACACTCACTCACTCACACTCACTCTCTCACTCTCACACACACACACACACTCACTCACTCACTCACACACACACAGTAACATAACCTCAATGAAAACCTTCAAAAAAGAGGTTCAAATTATACTGTGCATAAAAAACAAAGCCTTTTTATAGGACATTAAGATTTGTTGCATTATGATGTTCATGACAAACACGTTTACTTCATATTTTCATTTCTTAAATGCATCTTTTGAGTTTTTTGCAATTCTCATTGATGTTTCCCATAATTATAAATCTGTTTTTTTGTTTATAAAACTGCACTACCATAGAAATACTGTAATACAAAGATATAATCTTTTAAATTAGTCTTAGCACATTCAGTAAATACTACCATGATGAACAAATACTTAATTTAAATATTATTTTTTTGTTTGTTTCACATTAGTATAATGAGAATATATTATAAACATGATTTAATTATCATGAACATAATGTCACAGTGCAAAATAATACCATAGTACAATAGATATTAATTCATAATCAATTGTTTATTTTGATATAGGAGATTTAGTACATGTGAGCCGGATGTGTTTGATTGGTTCAAAAAGCCTCTAACTCTTTGGACAAGAAACAAATCCGGTAACACTTTATTTTTTAAAGTGACATTGTTACACATGTTATAAGTAAATACATACATAGTAATAACAGTAAATTATGCATAATTACAAGCAACTAACCCTAACCCAATAGTAAGTGCATTAATTAATATTACTCAGCTCTTATTTGTGTAATTAACATCCCCTTAAAGTGTAGACACACTGAGACACAGAGAGATAGACAGACAGTTACATGGATTTCAGTGGTAATGTTTTATGTAGAGTCTACATAGAGCAGCTCAGGATTGATGTCTCTGCGTGGGCAACACACACACACACACACACACACACACACACACACACACACACACACACACACACTCTCTCCTGTCTCCCCCAGTAATTAATCCCACCTGCTAATAAACAATCCCAATGCAAATAGCTGCTTGGTAATTGTGTTTGTGTCCTGAAGTGAAATAATCAGACAGCACCTCTCTCAGCAGACATCCTCGATGGTAAAAATTATTCATAAATAAAATAAAACATTAGACTAGATTAATGTGTGTGTGTGAAAAAAAGAGAGATCACACACATCATCATGGCTGTGATTGGACAGCAGTTGAGTGTGATGTTGCTTTTATACAAGAGTTAAAAATGTAACAATCACTATAATCTAGGAAGTTCATATCAGGCAATTGACATGTCACACAAAATAGTCATAATTCTAGAACATAATAACATAAGTCATAATTCGAGAACTATAGTTGGGCTCTGTCTCAATTTATCCACTTTTATGTCTTGACCTAAAACAACCGTTTTTTGGGGTCAACAGCTTATAAAAATTTATTTCTGGGTTATTTAGCTTGTTTGCTGTACACCTTGTCACATAGCAGCTGTTAGACATTGTTTTGTTTTTTGTTATAAGTCATAAATGACAGCCGACAGAGAGCCGTGATCCTGTTTGGGTATCCTGTGCGCTTTCGTCATTGGCGGAGCAGTCGGTCAATCCCACCTTTCCAGTAAATAGAGTTGTGATTGGACTGCACGTCAGCAGACAGCAAGCATTGGCCAAGAGCAGAAGGCCCGCCCTCCTGGCTTTTTTTTTTAAGTTGCGAGGTTGCGAAGCTTCATTTTCGTTCAGTCTGATGAGTTTCAGAGTTTCAGAGCAGAGCTGCGTGACAACGTTGCCACGAATCACGTGAGTCGCAAGCTCGCAACTGTGTGGGCGTATCTCCGCAAAGTTGGGGTTGTAAACTCGGCTCTGAAAAAATAGTCTGCAATATGAGTACAAATGTAATGTTGTAATAAAGTTTCGCCCTTTCGAACCTCAGTTTTCAGAGTTTCAAAACTTTTTTTCACCTATTCGCACACCAGTTTTCAAATCACCATTTACAAGGTTTCAAATCTGGAAAACAAACTATACACTGGGAGAACAGTGACAAATTCGAAACTCTGAAAAAATGATTGCACAACACCGTAGAAAAGAGTGTTGCACTTCCGAAGAAGGAAAACTCAAAAACAAAATTATGTTTGCAGAGATTAAATTTTTTTACCACTTTGCAAGCCTGCAAAACTCTGTTTTCAGAGTTTCAAAACTTTTTTTCACACATTCGCACACCAGTTTTCAGATCACCACTTACAAGGTTTCAAACCTGGAAAACAAACTAATACAGTGGGAGAACACTGACAAATTTGAAACTCTGAAAAATTGTTTGCGCAACATTGTAAAAAAATGTTGCAATTCTGAAGAAGGAAATCTGAAAAACAACATAATGTTTGCAGAGGTATATATTTTTTTTTTACATTTTGCAAGCTTGCAAATCTTATTTTTCGATCTTGCAAAACTTTTTTTTGTACGATTTTGAGTTTTCGAACACTTAATTTCAACCTATCAGAACTTTATTTTCAGTTTTGAATCATGGCAGGATATTAATTCCATGTATGAGCTCTGCTATAAACGCGCGCGCACACACACACACACACACACGCAGCTGAGCAGCATTGAGTTGACTCATTAAGCACTAAACAATCAGTGTTACTGTCAGCATTCATCCGCTCAACCGTCCTGATGTCCAGACTGTGAAGTGCCTTCAAAACACACACACACACACACACACACGCACACACAGACGCACACACACGCACACACCCCCACACACACAAACACACACACGCACACACACACGCACACACACGCACGCACACACACACACACACACGCACGGACGCACGCACACACGCACGCACACACACGCACACACACACCTGTAGTAAAACTTAAATATGGCCATGTATAGTGAGGCCCATGAGGTATAGTAATGTACATGTGAGGCACTTTCAAGCCAGAATTTATACAGTATGTGTGTATCATCTTACTCAACAAATCCTCATTTAACTATGAGCATCAAATTATGAGCAAAAAAATAAACCTCAAGCAAACGGACAGACAGAACGTTCCTGATGTGAAGATGATGACACAGAGGCCATGACACAACATGAACAATAATACGACCAAAGACATCAATGTTCAATAAACTATTACATTTATTGATCTAATTTGATAGGAATGCACAATTTATTCAAGAATAATTAGTGTAACTGCTGTTTATAGTGATGCAGCAATACAGATTAATACTGTGCATTAATACAGAATATGTTTCAGTGTTTTTCTCCATTTTACGATGACTTCAAAGGCAGAGTTTACAGTCTGAAATATCAGTTTTATAATCATATATTTTTAGAAGGAGGAAAGAACTGAGTCGGACACGTGTCTTTGCTTTTCCTGAATGGACTGAAATATTGATGACGGTTATTAATAACACCATCTATTCACCAAAGATACGAAAACCTTCTGAGTTTCACCTGGGTGTTTCCCCGGTAACAGAGAGAGAGAGAGAGCGAGAGAGAGAGAGAGAGAGAGAGACAGAAAGAGAGAGAAATGCTGCAACGATATGACAACATCTGCTGACAGAACACACACACACACACACACACACACACACACAGAGGCAGCTGTCTGGAGTGACATCAGCTGCTCAAGTCGGCAATTACACACAACACATAACAATGATGTTCAATTGCGCAAAACTCCACGCCACAGTATGGTGTTATGGTGGTTGCTAGGGTGCTGTTAAGGATGTTGATATGGTGTTTGGGTGGTTGCTAAGGATATTGCTGTGGAGTTTGGGTGGTTGCTATGGCATTGCTAAGGTGGTTGATAGTGGAGTTGCTTTAGGCTGCGTCCGAAATCGCATACTTCCCTACTATATAGTATGCGAAAAACAGTACGTGAGCAGAGTAGTATGTCCGAAATCATAGAATTCGAAAAACAGTAGGCGAAAAGTCCCCGGATGACCTACTACTTCCGGCGAGATTCTGAAGTGCGCATACGATGGACACTTTACTATCCCATGATGCCACGGGAGAGGAGTTGTTGTCGTTATATTTGAAAATGGCGGAAACCGTTATAACGTTAGCTATGGGCTGTAGAGATAAACACAGACACACATGCGTACCTCTATTGATTCATTCATGTTTATTTATCGATGGTAATATCACAAGCAAATAAATGGCTTTTTCCTTGCCAAAATTCAACATCTGTCATTGTTCATAGGGGTTGTGTGTGTGTTTTATGAGGTAAAATTTATTAGGTAAATAAATGTTATTTGAGAAACTCCACAAAAGGCGTGATCTGCGAGCAGCTGACCGACGCTCCTCTTGATTGTCGGCTCGGATGACGTAAAAACGCAGATGAAAACAGAAAGCAGAACTAAAAACAGCGCGAAGTTGGTGCAGTCAGTGGAATGGGCTCTTTAAATTTTCGCACTGTTATGACAGCGTATGTCACGCGACAACAATATGGCGCATGTAGTACGTCCGGATTCATTCATACTACCCGTATTCATACTATAGAACGTACTTTTTAACGGTCGCGAAGTACGTTCTTATTTAAATGTAGTACCTACTCACATAGTACGCGATTTCGGACGCAGCCTTAGTGTTGTGGGAAGTTTCTAGGCATGTTTCTATGGTGTTTTGAGAGGTTGCTAGAGGTGTTGTGGGTGGTCGCTAGGGATGTTGCTATAGTGTTGTGGGATGTTGCTCAGGTGCCGCGAGATGATTGCTAGGTATGTTGCTGTGATGTTCTGGGAGGTTGCTAAGGTGTTGCTAAGGTGGTTGCTAGAGGAGTTGTGGGTGGTTGGTTGCTAAGGATGTTGCTGGGGTAGCTGCTAAGGTGCTGCAAGAAGATTACTATGAATGCTGCTATGGTGTTGTGGGTGGTTGCTAAGGACTTTGCTATGTTGTTGTGGGTGGTTGTTAAGGTGTTGCTTGATGATTGCTAGGGATGTTGCTATGATGCTGTTAGATGATTGCTAGGAATGTTGCTATGGCATCGAGGATGGTTGCTAAGGTGGTTGCGTTTACAAAAGCTTATGCATTCACAGGTATTGTCACACTGCTGCACAACATCCACACCTCGTTCCACACACTCGTTATTTATTTACTATTATTACTGTCACAGACATCCACTTCCTCACCTGTTGTGAAACTGCTCTTCACCACAGTCCTCACTGCAGGCTAATTAGAGTTAACTGAGAGCTTGATCATATTCAAACATGCTTACGAAAGCAAAAAAATACAACATCTGGCCAATTAAACCAGAGATGCAGCAGTGAACCAGGATCAGTTTCAGTGTCTCTCGTTCACTTCACAACGACATGATGATGACAGAATAAACTACAGTTCACACCAGATATATGAACTGAACTATAAGAACCGATATATCATATATAGATCGCTTTAAAGAGTTTGTTCACCCTAAAGTGAATATTCTGTCAGTAATTACTCTACCTCGTGTCGTTCCACAACCGTTAAGACTTTCGTTCATCTTCGGAAAACAAATGAAGATCTTTTTAATATAATGTCTTTAATAAACACCATTAAAAAATACAAAGACGTGATCTACTACTTCAATGTCAGAAAAATACAATTATGATAACACATGCTGGTGTTATTGTTCATGATGTTTGGGCTCATGGATTCAGTCTTCAACATGAGATAATGCGCGCACACACACACACACACACACACACACACACACACGCACACACACACTTAGGTAATCTCACTTTCATTACCACTTTCACTACATAATGGTGCATTATGTGAAATATGTGAATAAAAGCCATTTAGTTAAACACAGAGCCCAACACACACACACACACACACCTCACAAAAACACACTGGCTCTTGGAAGTGTGTACAGAGATTCAGCCTCTGGGTAAAAGAGGAAAACTCATTTTATCGTCTTTTATCATCTCCTGTTACAACACACACACACACACACACAAACTTTTCTCCAAGTCAGGTTAATGGAGTCATTTAATATAGTGGCAAACCTCCAGATGCTGCTGCAGCACTGCAACGAGACGCTACACACACACACACACACACACTTTACTCATGCACACACTGATATACACACACACACACACACACACAAACTCTCACACTGATACGTGCACGGAGTCACACACGTACACGCTCACTCTCACAAACACACACACACACACACACACAGTGACACACACACACAAACACACACACACACACACACAAACACAGTGACACACACACACACACAGTGACACACACACAGACAGACACAGACACAGACACAGATACAGACACAGACACAGACACAGACACAGACACAGACACACACACACACACACAGACACACACACACACACACACACAGTGACACACACACGAGAAGTTGATCAACTCCACATCAGAGGAACGTTCAGAACTGAAGCTGCTCTGATGAATAAATAACCGCAAACACAATGAAAACTCACTAACGAAGGAACATGATCATTACTGATGCTCACATGATCATTAATCCATCTGTCTCCACGGCAACACAAAATACTTATTACTATAATTACGATACAACTATTACTGCACTGATCAGTTAACGCAGATTAACCCTCCGCTCACAACTCAACCGAGACACACGATACACACATCCGTCAAACCAGGACAACACAACGACATCAACGACATCAACGACATTATCGACATCAACGACATCATCGACATCAACAACATCAACGACATCAACATCAACGACATCATCAACATCGACATCAACGACATCAACATCAACGACATCAACATCAACGACATCATCAACATCGACATCAACGACATCAACATCAACGACATCATCGACATCAACGACAGCAACATCAACGACATCAACGACATCAACATCAACGACATCAACGACATCATCGACATCATCGACATCAACGACATCATCGACATCAACGACAGCAACATCATTCACATTAACGACATCACCGACATCAACGACATCAATATCAACGACATCATCGACATCGACATCAACATCATTAACATCATTGACATCAAAGACATCATCGACATCATCGACATCAACGACATCATCGACATCGACATCAACATCATTGACATCAACGACATCATCGACATCGACATCAACGACATCATCGACATCGACATCAACATCATTGACATCAACGACATCATCGACATCACCGACATCAACGACATCAACGACATCACCAACATCAACATCATTGACATCATCATCACCGACATCAACGACATCATCGACATCGACATCACCGACATCGACATCAACGACATCATCAACATCACCGACATCAACGACATCACCGACAACAACATCATTGACATCAACGACATCATCGACATCAACGACATCAACGACATCAACGACATCAACGACATCACCGACAACAACATCATTGACATTGTGGTGGCGGTTTTATGATATTCATTGATCTTTAGAAAAGTCAGATGATTCAAAGAATGTCACATGTGTGTCTCTCACTTGTAGTGAGAGAAGATTCTGTTTATGTACCTGTGGAGGCAGAAGGGGGAGACACTCCAGAGAACAGACGAACAAGGACCTCTGACCTAGATGTCAGAAGGCCATTTGGTGCAGGGGGGCTTAGTGGGCCAACTAGTGACGTCTATGGAAAACTACTGGGAGGAAGGCTCCAGGGGGAAGAAGGCCTTGAAACTAAGATAAAAGCTTGTTCAGTCTGTCTGGGGGTGTGTCACTCTTCTGCACAGGGTAACAACTGTGTATTAGACTGCTCCTATTCTTGCAAGAATAAATACTTCTATTTCTATAATTTGACTATGAGTGTCTCTTACGCAGTGATGTTTGTTTAATGAATTTTCGCCACAACAGTTTTGGTGTCAGAAGGGAGATTCCTTGGACGTGCCTCCTGGACCTGAGATCGGACGGTGTTTGGCCACCTGGAATGAGTAAGTTCCAGCTCTACCTCGTAAACTTGAGAGAGAGGGGCCGACCGATATCAGGGCCGGGAGAATCGACCACTGGAATCTAAAGAACCCGCAAGTGGCATGAAACAGCGTCTCTGGTAAGGGTCATTTAAATTCGGTTTAATGGGGGGAAGAGTGAAATTGAACCATATTGGCTGAGGGCTGTTTCTGTGGTACGTAATCTGGATTGATTAAGATCTACGGACAGATCAAGAGATTTCAAACAGATGCGAGAGAGAATTATCTAAGATTGATTAAGATCTACGGACAGATCGAGAGATTTCAAACAGATAAGAGAACCTGAAAATCAGTTGTTCCATCACGGAGCAAATTGTTTTTAGGTACCGAGGCTAATTAGGGGGAACCAGAATTTTTTTGGTAAACCATAATTAGGAGGGCACTAACAGTGCAACCCGACCGATTTGGGTTAAAAGAAAAGAATCGGATTTGCTGGGGACGCCCAACAGATTAAAGAAAACGCGCGTTGAAGAGAAATCCACAGAGAACAGAAAAACAGCCAGTATGGGGATGTCTCAAAAGCAAGCTTGCGAAATTTGGTACACCGGTTTTCTGTCAAATGAGATAAAATTAAGGGCAGAAATGTATGATATTGAGCTCCACAAGATTAAAGGTGGTGCGGGAATCAGTTGAACAGGGCAGTGAGAAACAAAAGTTGTTGTATCTGTGTTCAACATGTGGGTAAAAAAAAAAGAGTGAACAGATAATGGATTGTTGGCTTGAAGATAAAAAGTTGAACTGCCAGGAGAAATAAGGTTTTTTCTTCTTTATCCAGTAAATGGATGCATGACATTAGATGTCTATATAACTTAAATTTATATGATAAGGATTGAAGTAGCAAGCAGCAATAAGGCTGTCTGTGTGAAATAGAAGGAACTGGAGACTTAGATGCGACAGAGAGAAAAGAATGGGAAGGATTTCTGATAAAATTTATGGAACTATTTTATTAGCGCCTGTTAAGTCAAATTAAGTTGTGTGAGATATGTTTGTGTGGGGATTGTAAGCAAACAATCATGTACTGGTTAGATAATGAAGGAACTGGCATGTAGAGAAAAGAAAGGAGAGGATACAGAAGGAACTGGCATGTAGGGAAAGATTGAGAAGAAATATAGTAGAAAACTATATGTGATGAAAAGAAAATTTCTGACAGAATTTATGGAAGTCAAATTAACTGTTAAAAATGATATGAAAAGTTTTAGAATAAAATAAGGCATTGTATGATTGACAGGGATTAACATGATATGAAGAATGTTTTAAGCAGAATGGGGAACAATTCTATATTTTGATAAAATAATGATTGAAATGATGATATATCTGCTTTATTTTATTAATGTTAAGAAAATAAGGGTATTGAAGCAAGTAGCTATAATGGTTGTCTGTGTAATTTACGGACTGAGTAATATAATCTGTTTTGGAGAAACAGTAGATAAGACTGAGACAATAATGATAATATTAAGTTGAATCTGCAGACTAACCATGTGATGGAAGGAAAAAGGCTTCAAACCAGTTTTAATGAAAATAATGATGTACAAATTGTAAGGTAAAGACAGAAAACAAATTCGAATATTTTGAGCATTTCCATGCAGCTTATGAAAATTAATGTTCTGCCAATAATAATGATGAAGAGTATGATTCGGCTATTGTTGTATCTGCCATTGGTGGACTGTAAGAAGAATACAGAGAACTGCTTATCAGTGTTTGCATTCCTGGTTGGGACACACTGTTACAATGGTGTGCAGTAAGTTGGAGCCGTTTGCAAGCTCACAGTGATCAAACTAGGCAAGGTGTCTGTGGCTGTAGTTGAGGCTGAAACAAACCCACCAGGTGACAAAGTGTTTTAATTGTGGTCAGCAGGGCCATTTAACACGTAACTGTAAATGCCCACCGAGAAGGTGTTTAAAAATGTGATAAAGTGACAAAAATTTGAGGTATTAATGTGGGTTTGAAAGATCTGTGTTTAAATGACGATATTAAAGTTTTCGTCTGAGAAAGAACAAGAGATAAAAATAAGGTCATAAGATTGAAGACTTAAGGAATTCCTTTTAAAGGAAAGATCTATAATATGTACCGGTTGTTGTAAAATTACAGATAATGACTAAAAAGAAATTTGAGTAACTAAAAGGATGATTGTGTTTTAATGAAACACTTTAAAGAGTCGTACGAAAGTTAGTGTGGATCCTAATAGATTGATAAATTCCTAGAGAAAACATTGAAGTCAGGTGTTAAAACTATGGTAATTGAGAACCTAACAACTAAAATTGAGATGAAATTTGAAACGTTACTAAGAACTAGAAAAATTATTATTCTTTCTTTAAGATAAAATAATTCAGAAGCAGTGTTATAGGATTAACAGTTGCTAAATGTAGAACGGCATTTGATTAAACAAAGGCCTGTTAGTGTTGACCATGAAAAGAACAGAGCTGATGTTTTGCTGTTTTAAAAGATAAGCTTGTGATTTGGCTGAAACAGTTTGCTTATCTGGATCTGGTGTGTGTGACTGAAAGTGCCAGTGCGACAGAGACTCAATTTGAGTGGAAATCTGGTAATGTCTAAATTCCTTGATATATGGGCACAAGACAATAAAAATTATGTTTATTTGAACACGCATGTAATTTCTGGCAAAGATGCCTTAAGCTGGGCTAGAGTTAAAGTATGATGTTTGATGTTTATAGAAGTGCAGTGTACCAGTTCTGAATTCCTCACAGTCTCTCTCATTCAATGTCAGCTAAAGGCTGTTATCTGAGCCTGTGTCATAAGTGATAATAAGCTATTTATTGTAAAGCACAGTGTTTCAGTTGAAAATTATAGACACAGAGATGTTAAAAGCAGAGGGCAATTTGTATTTGTAAATGTTTTAAAAGTAAAACTGAATGACTTTAAAATGTCTTTAAAAAAGTAATACAGACCTTAAACGATAGAAGTGACATTTTGATTAGGACCAGTGACTTCTTTGTCTCATTTAGTCTCCACCATTCAGGACCGATGGCTCGGGCTACAGAGGTAACAGTACACTGAATGGATGGTTGAATAAAGTTCACTGAGATTTTGTTGATTCGGACAGGTCTAACAAATTTGAGTGATTAAATACTGTTGTTATTAACCTGTCTCCCTTAACACTGTTAGGCAGTCCGGATGAGGTGACTCTTGAATGTGCCTTTCCTAGGCTCCAGAAAACAGCTGAGTTCTGTTGAAATAACTGATTGTGTGATGGGAAAGAGCGGTTTCCAGTGGGTACGAGGTGATCACCCAATGACGGGTAAGATCCTCTTTGGCCTAACAGAGGGCAACCCAAGCCAGGGGGTCACCGTAAAGACACTGTTATGTGAGATGGGTATGAGAGTTGAGCAGGAGCTGTGAGGCCACCAGTGTCCTTATACCGTTAAGGGGAGATGAAGCTGTGACGAGTTACGGCAGTCTGGCCCATAAACGTAAGTTCCTCTATGCCACTCACTAGAAACCCCATTCATTGTATGGCTTGTTGTTCATTGTGACAAGAGTCTGCAACTATGCCAGGGGACAACACCCTGAAGAGAAGGAGATTATAGATAAGGAGCTAATGGGAAGTGTGCTTTCAGGAGCCAGCTGAGGGGATTGTCATTATGTGTTGGGGAGACAGTAACAAAACTTATTAGTTTATATCAGGAACATGATGTTGGTTGCCTTATGGGCAAGGAAAATTATAGAAGCGTTGATTTTGAACTAATATGTCTATAAGATGGTTTTAACTCCTGAAGGTCATTAGACATGGTGGTGACTAAAGATTAAGACAGTTTTTGTATTTTAGATTGTTGTAATGGTTCTAATTTGAGTTAAACATTTGTATATTAACATTTGTGAACTATTAAGGGTTCTAGACTATGATTAATTAAGTTTCAGTCTTAGGAGGCTGTTGAAGAGATTATTTGTATAGTGAGAGAGACTGCTGGAGGAAGGGATTGGTACTCTGTCTGTCTATCTGGTATCAGGCCTGGTAAGGCAAGCTTAAACAAAATAATGATAATGAACCAAAACAACCCAGCTGACTTTTCTAAAAAAAAAATTAAATGAATAATGAACAGACATGCTTTGAAACTGTTTAAGAGTAAAGTTTAAGTAAAGTTAGGTAAAAGCTACAGAAAAATGTAAAGTTTAAAATCTTATTTAAAATTTAAATCCTTTTAACGATGATATAAGGAAAGGCGAACATTGAGAATGAGCAGTTAAGATATGTGTGTCCAGTATGAGTGTGTGTGTGATGGTGACAGCACTTTGGGTCTTGTATGTGTTAGTTTGGGGTACTAATATTCCGCCTGAATAGTGTGGATATTGTGTCATTAACCTCTGGAATGAGTGTTTTATCATTACAGATGGGTTAAGGCAAATGACAAATATTAAAGAAGCCGATAATTCTAAGTGGATCCGATGAAAAGATGATACAGAAAATAGGACGAGCTTTAAGTTGATTGGTCATCAAGCTCTGTCTGGTAATAATTACTTTTGTCTTTTATGATGTTGATTTGAATTACGTTCTGGATCAGTTTACGTATTTGGGTAAATTGGAATTGTGGAGTTGTAGATCACAATCTGGCATGGGCTGAGATAAATGAAAATGTTGTAGATTTGATGGGAACACAAAGTGACATATTGGCTAAGTCAACATGAAATTATCAAGAGAGCCCCTCACATTCATGATTATTGTAAGCAAAGGAGGAGAATGTTATTTGACTGACATTGACCAAGTCTGTACACCACGACCTGACTTGATAGAAACAATTGATGACTTTGAAAATGTTTGTAGATGACTGAATTAAGAGACCAAACAACAGGCCTGAAAAGCAGGATCCGCGGTGAGACTGAGGGCCGTTGCCCTTCAAATACTTCGATAAGAAGATGAGATTGAGATTGAGGCTTTAAGTGAAGAATGTAATATTTTGTTTCAGAGGCAGAGAAAGATGTCTGGAGGAAATTTGTCTGAAGGACAATGTTTGGGTTAGTGTTGATGGGGAAACTTTATAAAAAAAACACTATGTTAAATGTTATGTTAAATTGATGCTCGAGTTGTGTCGTGCATCAAGAGGGAGATGGTATACCAATTGCCAAATATGGTTTATTAAGGGGTTCACATTTGCTGAATAAATGTTGGGAGAACACTAGGGGTAATTGGATAAAAGCTCTGAAAGAAGCCATTTTTCTGCCTAACAAAATTGATGTCTGTGAGTGTGCCGCACACACCAATAACAAAGATTGTTTCAACAGGAAACGCCAGGGCATCGAAGGCCACGGGAGAACAGTAGACAAAAGAAACTGTACTTTACGGACAATAACCTCAACATTTGCTTTCCTTTACAGAGGATTGAGATTTTTGATACAGGGCAATATGTGCCGAGTAAAATAATGGCTATGGATGAAATTGGCTAACTATCCTGGCCTGGGTTATTATTATGGCTGAAAGAAAAGGTGCCACACCTGCGCAGCACATAACTTAAAAGTTTTCCTTTTGCAGAATGTCAGGATGGCTGGAATCAAAGAGGTTAAAATAAATCATTGCCATTTTGAGGGCAACTTGATCTGATTATGTTCCAAATGTATAAATATTGTATTGTTGATATGAGCACAGGGGGGAGTGTTTTTCAGGGGAAAAGGACCCTGAGTGCTATTATGGCAGCAAGTGCTAATATGTTAGTGATAATATGTTTCAGTAAAATGAGAAGAAACAGAGTTGAATTGGCTAAATGTAAACAAATGGTGAACGTTCCACAAGTCACACCAAAAGGGACGGCCGGCTAGACAAGCGGTCAGTAAAAAAAAATACTTAGGTTTTTCATTCACAGGTGAAAATAGCCAGGAAATGGCTCTCTCCTCAAACAAGGTTGTGAGGTTGGAGATGTGGCACCTAAGTCAAAGCATCTTAAGCTTCACCAATCAACCTCAGATACCCCAAAACACCGACGCCAACGTGAAGCATAACGTGGGGGGAAAAAAGGACGTGCTAGTAACGTAACCTCCCCCACCAACGTGGGAAGACCAGGGCTACGGCTCGCAAAGAGCTACACCTGGCGAAGACGGAACGTCGATGGGGCAACGATCAACACACCTGGAGGAGGATGGGGTAAAACTAACGGTTTAAGTTTAGCAGAGGAGTGTTTTTGTGATGACTTTGATGATTTTATTTGATTGAATCAAAATATGTATTGGTATAGATCTAATGATTTGATTGATTAGTGCAAATGTTTTCAGGAAAAGTAGAAAATCTATTAATTATGGTGAAGTAATGGAAATGTGTGTTAATTTTGAACAACTACATTGATTAGGAGAATTGATAAAATTATAAAACTTTTATGGAAAGATTTTTTTTGAATAAGGCATAAAATAGAGCATACTAAGTAAAGTTTTAAGATTTAAAAGTTAACAGAATATGGCTAGAAAATATTTTGGTGGATTAATGGTATGTGTTATTCTGATAATTTTGTTATTCATGGGTGAATATGAGAAAACTGGAGTGTCTGTTCAATTGGTGAAAATGACAGTCTATCCGAATGATGATGATGATGAACAAAATTATGCAGACAATTCAAATAGCGATTACAATGAAATGTATTAATTGTTGGGGTATGTTTTTCCTTCTTTTTTCTTCTTATGAATGCTTTGAATTTGGAATGAAGGATTTTTTTATACTTTGTATTTTATAACCAGTGTGAATTGATGGTTTTGGTTTTCTAACTAATCTGTACACTATTTCTTATTTAACTGAGATGACTGAGGGTTCGATCTAGGTCGAGAGTGCAATAACAGTGTTTATTCATTCAGCCCGGTTTCAGATAAATTCTTTACTTGCTTGCTAATATTCGAGGGACTATCCTTACAAAAAACAGCCTAAGCTTTTTCCCTTTTTCTAAATAATGCTTCACAAATGTTTAACAAGAGTGATGATACGACTTAAAATTTGTCTTTTTGTTTATTATTGTGATTATGAGTAATCTGAATGATAAAAAAGTGAGGAGTTGTGGTGGCGGTTTTATGATATTCATTGATCTTTAGAAAAGTCAGATGATTCAAAGAATGTCACATGTGTGTCTCTCACTTGTAGTGAGAGAAGATTCTGTTTATGTACCTGTGGAGGCAGAAGGGGGAGACACTCCAGAGAACAGACGAACAAGGACCTCTGACCTAGATGTCAGAAGGCCATTTGGTGCAGGGGGGCTTAGTGGGCCAACTAGTGACGTCTATGGAAAACTACTGGGAGGAAGGCTCCAGGGGGAAGAAGGCCTTGAAACTAAGATAAAAGCTCGTTCAGTCTGTCTGGGGGTGTGTCACTCTTCTGCACAGGGTAACAACTGTGTATTAGACTGCTCCTATTCTTGCAAGAATAAATACTTCTATTTCTATAATTTGACTATGAGTGTCTCTTACGCAGTGATGTTTGTTTAATGAATTTTCGCCACAACAACATCAACGACATCACCGACAACAACATCATTGACATCAACGACATCATCGACATCGACATCAACGACATCATCGACATCGACATCAACATCATTGACATCAACGACATCATCGACATCACCGACATCAACGACATCACCAACATCAACATCATTGACATCATCGACATCAACGACATCATCGACATCGACATCAACGACATCATCAACATCACCGACATCAACGACATCACCGACAACAACATCATTGACATCAACGACATCATCGACATCAACGACATCAACGACATCACCGACATCAACGACATCGACATCACCGACATCACCGACATCACCGACATCAACGACATCATTGACATCACTGACATCAACATCATTGACATCAACGACATCATCGACATCAACGACATCACCGACATCAACATCATTAACATCAACGACATCATCAACATCACCGACATCGACATCAACGACATCAACATCATTGACATCAACGACATCATCAACATCACCGACATCAACGACATTACCGACAACAACATCATCGACATCAACGACATCACCGACATCAACGACATCAACATCAACGACATCATCAACATCAACGACATCATCGACATCACCGACATCACCGACATCAACGACATCATTGACATCAACGACATCAACGACATCAACGACATCAACGACATCACTGACATCAACATCATTGACATCAACGACATCATCGACATCACCGACATCAACGACATCAACGACATCACCGACATCAACATCATTAACATCAACGACATCAACGACATCACCGACATCAACATCATTAACATCAACGACATCAACGACATCATCGACATCACCGACATCAACGACATCAACGACATCACCGACATCAACATCATTAACATCAACGACATCAACGACATCAACGACATCACCGACATCAACATCATTAACATCAACGACATCAACGACATCAACGACATCGACATCAACGACATCACCGACATCATCGACATCACCGACATCAACGACATCACCGACATTTAGAATTAGAATCACCAATTAATTAGAAAATAATACAATAAATTTAATTTTTACACCTGAAATGTCATCCATCTAACAGCAGCATCAAGGATTGATTCAGTTCATCACAGAATTGATTCAGTTCGTCACAGAATTGATTGAGTTCGTCACAGAATTGATTCAGTTCGTGACAGAATTGATTCAGTTCGTCACAGAATTGATTCAGTTCGTCACAGAATTGATTCAGTTCGTCACAGACACTGGTCCATATCTTGATTTGAATTTCATTCATTTTAATCCCCAATTATTAATAAAAAAATTGTCAAATTCTGTAACATCTAATGTTATACAGTAAATACCATTTTTAGTCCTTCATACCTTCATCTAACAGCAGCATCAAGTGTTGAACGCAGATGAATGAGTGTGGTGATTCACGTGGACAGGCTGACTGGTTCTCCTGCTGTTCTCACACACTTTATGGCCAGTGATGCTGGTTTTAAGAACTGGACGGGTTCAGACGACATCATCGACATCATCGACATCAACAACATCAACATCAACGACATCAACGACATCATCGACATCGACATCAACGACATCAACATCAACGACATCAACATCATTGACATCAACGACATCATCGACATCATCGACATCAACGACATCATCGACATCAACGACATCATCGACATCATCGACATCGACATCATTGACATCAACGACATCATTGACATCAACGACACCGACATCATCGTCATCAACAACATCACCAACATCATCGACATCAACGACATCACCAACATCATCGACATCATCGACATCAACGACATCAACGACACCGACATCATCGTCATCAACAACATCACCAACATCATCGACATCAACGACATCACCAACATCATCGACATCATCGACATCAACGACATCAACGACATGACCTACATCATCGACATCAACGACATCAACGACATCACCAACATCATCGACATCATCGACATCACAGACATCATCGACATCACCGACATCATCGACATCGACATCATTGACATCAACGACATCATTGACATCAACGACACCGACATCATCGTCATCAACAACATCACCAACATCATCGACATCAACGACATCAACGACATCACCTACATCATCGACATCATCGACATCAACGACATCACCGACATCACCGACATCATCGACATCAACGACCTCAACGACATCAGCGACATCATCATCGGTTTAGACTGTGTTTTATATTCATAATCAATCAGCGGGTCCAGCAGTATATGATTATGCATTCTTCTCTAATTTAATGCACAATTTTTCATTACAAATTAAATGATCCGAATAACAATTAGAGTTTGGACGAGAGTCACTTTGGACAAAAGCATTTGCTAAATTAATAAATGCAAATGAATTAAAAGAGCAACCAAAAGATGCTCGACATCAACGACAGATATGCACTCATTTTTACCAAAATCCTAAAACAGAACATTTTCAAGTTCAAATGAACAATAAATTAACAAAAAAATGTGCAAGTGAGAAAAAAAGTCTGAATTTTTAAATAAAGTCACAATTAACTTTTTATTTGGTATAATTGATTCAGTCAGACACAGAACTGATTTAGTTACTCACATAATTGATTCAGTTAGTCACAGACACGATTCAGTTAGACACAGACATATCTTCATTTGAATTTCATTCATTGTAAAGCCCCAATTAATTACAAAATAATACAATAAATTCAATTTTTACACCTGAAATTTCATCCATCTAACAGCAGCATCAAGGATTGATTCAGTTTGTCACAGAATTGATTCAGTTCGTCACAGAATTGATTCAGTTCGTCACAGAATTGATTCAGTTCGTCACAGAATTGATTCCGTTCGTCACAGAATTGATTCAGTTCATCACAGACACTGGTCCATATCTTGATTTGAATTTCATTCATTTTAATCCCCAATTATTAATAAAAAAATTGCCAAATTCTGTAACATCTAATGTTATACAGTAAATACCATTTTTAGTCCTTCATACCTTCATCTAACAGCAGCATCAAGTGTTGAACGCAGATGAATGAGTGTGGTGATTCACGTGGACAGGCTGACTGGTTCTCCTGCTGTTCTCACACACTTTATGGCCAGTGATGCTGGTTTTAAGAACTGAACGGGTTCAGTCCAGCGCTGGAGAACTAAACCAGAGCCGTCGCTGATCCAATATTAATGCAGTCATAACTCACAGCACTCGCAGAAGACTCACTGACCAGACATGAGCTTAAAGCAGAAAGAGAGAGAGAGTGTGTGTGTGTGTGTGTGTGTGTGTGTGTCTGTCTGAGTGTGTGTGTGAGCGTGTGTGAGTGTGTGTGTGTGAGCATGTGTGTGTCTGTCTGAGTGTGTGTGAGCGTGTGTGTGTCTGTCTGAGTGTGTGTGTGTGTGTGTTTGCCCTGTTTAGTAAATCTGACCCTTTATTATAAAATGTTACTTCTCTCTTAATCTTGACAATATACATATACTGTGCAAGTGTTCATCAGTTCTGCGTGTGGTGTGGGCGACACATGATCTCTAGATGTTGATTGGTCCAGTGGGGATGCTGGTCTTTGACTGGTGAAAACATGCTAATTGAACCGCAACCGTTTGCCTTTTTCCCAGAATATGATGATGAAGAGCTTCAGTGTCTCTGTCCGCGTTCGAGACGCTGTTGTGGGTTTGAAGCCCAAATGGATCGATAGACCTAATAACTCACGCTCAGACCTTCTTCTGGAACACACACACACACACACACACACACACACACACACACACACTCTCACACACACACAGTCAGACAGACACACACACGCTCACACACACACACACACACACACACACGCTCACACACACACACACTCAGACAGACACACACACGCTCACACACACACACAGTCAGACAGACACACACACACAGTCAGACAGACACACACACGCTCACACACACACAGTCAGACAGACACACACACACACTCAGACACACACACACACTCACACACACACACACACACACACAGTCAGACAGACACACACATGCTCACACACACACTCAGACAGACACACACATACGCTCGCTCACACACACACACACTCAGACAGACACACACATACACACAGTCAGACAGACACACACACACACTCACACACACACACAGTCAGACAGACACACACACGCTCTCACACACACACACACACACTCACACACACACACACACACACACACACACACACACACTGACACGCTCACACACACACACTCACACACACACTCAGACACACACACATTCTACATCAGAGTAAACTGATGGTCATCAATAATCACACATCCTTGTTTCTTCTTTGAAAAGCTTGTTACTGTATGTTGGTTTTAGACGTGACTATAAAAAAATGTTTGGCTATAAAACACATAGAGTGAGTGAGTCTCTCTCTCTTTAGCACGTCCACAAAAGCAAAGAGAAGTGTGTTTTATCTGGGAATACACTTGCCATAAACAGAAGACAAAGTATTTGTGTTTAATGTGTTGCAAGTTATTGATAGTTCAGATTAATATAAACACCAAAAGACTAGCTGCATTCTTGTTTTTATCCTTGTTTGTACAGCTTTTTTGGATTTTTCAGGAAGACCAGAAGCAACTCTGGATCCAAATAAAGATTAAAGACTAAAGACTAAAGACTAAAGACTAAAGACTAAAGACTAAAGATCACGCATGGCTCTGAAACTAAAGACGGCTCATCACTGACCGACCAGCCAGATCCCAGACAGCAGGAGAACACGATGTACTGACCAACTATCAATAATTCAGGATTCAACAATCAACTGAATGTGTGTGTGTGTGTGTGTGTGTGTGTGTGTGTGTGTGTGTGTGTGTGTGTGTGTGTGTGTGTGTGTGTCCTCCTCACTATGTAACTCCTCACATTAATAAAGAGTAGTGTGTGTTAATGAAGACTGAACACACACACACATTAATAAAGAGTGTGTGTTATTGAAGCCTGAACACACACACACACATTAATAAAGAGGAGTGTGTGTTATTGAAGCCTGAACACACACGTCAATGAAAGATCAAGCGTCTGGATCTAATCCTTCTGAGGAAGAGCTTATACTCTCGACACAATGAATGAAATCACGGACAAGCTTCTCAAAAGCTCTCGAATCCAAACTCCGAAAGCTTGAGATCTGAAAACAGACAAACTGACTTCACCTTCTAGCTAATGATCTGTTATAATGTTCTTCACAATAAAATGTGTCATAAAGCGTTACAGAAATAATAATTGTTTTGCTTCAGGTCTGAAAAGGGTTAAAATGAAACGCAATTTAAGTCAACATGACTTGTGTTTCACTTACTCCCAAAGTCAACGAAGATATTTAACACTTATTTAACACTTTACAATAAGGTACAGTTTGTTAACATGAGTTAATACATTCACATTATTTTTGTAAAAAAAACAAAACTGTTCATTGTTAGTAAATGCGCGATAATCTCTCGTGCATTACAGTGAGCGCGTGCACAGAGACGCCCTGACAGCCACGGGAGCGCGCACCTGTCTCAGCGCGCTATAAATAAAACAATAACACATCTGAGTTCTGCAGATCACTACACACGACCACAAGCAGAACACAGTTCTATCCCCATCTCACACTGTCTACCGGAGTCTGGTTATGAATACAGCAGTTAATAATCAATAATCAGGGATGACCAGGTGGGAATGAAGAGGGAAAACGGATGCATTCGATTTAAAACTTATGAAACGGTCCTCATTATTTTTTCCCATCGATGGATCTGAAAGTAGATTAAATGCATGGACATTTAGGCTTCTAACCCTGTAAAATATTCGCAAACCGGGAAAAAACCCGAAAAATAAATAAATAAATAACGGGTTACTAATTATGAATGTAGCCAGCATAGTATAATAAAAAAAAATAACAGACATACTGAGAACATTTCAGCATATGTCCACACTCGCATCCTTAAAGTCACGTGACCATGTTAACATATCAATATATGCGTGTGTTTACATATATGTGACTGTATGAGAGGTTTGGGGTTTGGACTCGTTCTGTGCGCCATACCATTGGTGTGTTCATTCATGCAGTGTGTGTGCGTGCGATCAGATGAATGGAAAAGTTTGAGTCCTGAACTCACCTTTATTTGTGTCATTAAAGTTTGATGTGTAGAGATGATCCTGAACGAGTCTCTCACAGAATAACGCTCGACTCTATCGCGCTCCAGGGTGTTCAAACGCGTGAGATTCCTCCAGGACACTCAATCAATCCACATGACAAATCCTGAGCCGGGGTTCAGCTCTTCCACACACTCCTCATCCCGATCTGCGGGGATCTGTTCTGGAAGAAGCTCGGCTGGATTCTGGATTCAGGACTGATTTCTCCTCGAATGCGTGGGAAAGACACCGAGGCTCGCCGAACGCTCCTCCATCTCCACGCGTTCCTGAACACGCAGGAACACATTCACAGCGCGAGTGTCTCGCGTGGGTTCCGTGGCTGTTGCATCACCTGAGCGCGCGTGGTTCCCGGTGATTCGGTGAGAGCGAGACGGTGGTGCACATCCCGATCCCGATCCCGAAGCCCAAGGACATGTGATCGTCTCAAAACCTAGTGCTTCCTATACCTACACCGCCTTTCTGTGCGCGTCAGAAGGGTGGTGCACACAGGGGCGCGGGAAGATGTTTAACGTTGGGGGTGCTGTATTTTTATTTATTTATTTATTTGGGGGGGGGGGGGGGGGCACCACTTTTGAATAAGAAACAATATCAAGTCTATAAAACTCGTCAAAACTTCGAGAAACACAACGAGCGTAAAAGGTAAGAACACTCGTTTAAACAGCGCGCGCGCGCACACACACACACACACACACACACACACATGAACTTGACTGCACATCACATTTTTGACATTATTGATACTGTTTTCAATTGTAATGCAGCGTATTGGTCTACGGGACATACATTAAGCCTTTCAATAAAAGGGTTATTGGGCTGTTAACACATCATATCATATACAATAAAAGAGTCTGCATAGCGACAGTACATAAAGATGAGCACAAAAAATATGCCTAGCTTACACACACACACACACACACACACACACACAACACTGGCGGTGGACTTGCCTCAGGAGTAGTCACAATGACGTCACACTCTGCGCGTACGTTAAAAAAAATTTTTTAACATATAAAGGCCTAACACTAACTACACATAACCCTAACTATTACAAATAAATGACTATAAAAATGAATACAAAATTATTCAAAATCTACAATCCTGTGAAAACATGGGGTGCAGCACTTCCAGCACATCCCGATCCGATCCCGATCCCGAAGCTCAAGGACACGTGATCGTCTCAGCGCTTCCCCTACACCGCATTTCTGCTGCGCGTCAGAAGCGCATAACCATTATTTTAGTATTAGAGACATAGAGAAGAAGACATTTCTAATTTCCTCCAATATATTCTTTGGAACATAATTATTATGGCTTAAATTAAAATGTCACAATTTATTACTCATGTCGTTTCAAACTCGGATCACCTTATTCTTCCTATATGGATACATTCTGAAGAATCGTTCCGCGGTTCACTGAAGCCCTAAAGATGACAAAAGAATCATAATAATAATCTATATGCTTTAAGTCGTTTGTCTAAAACTTCAGTCACACATTCAGAATACTTGCGTGAGATGCATGAAGATTCCTTTCATGTTCCACAGAAACGATCATCATGTGAATTATTAATATTTCACTTCTCAAATCTTCCCTTGCAGTAGATGATCCTAAACGCTGCAGGTTTACTGATTCTCTGTCTGATGCACTTCAATAAACATGTTCATCGAGTGCTTTTGACACCAAACACAACAGATCAATTACATAATCATTCAGACTAAACCATGATGACAGTGACTGCGGTGTGCAGGGATTTATGGATCTCCTCAGAACAGTGTGTGTTACAGGAGTTCAGTCACACCGAGACCTTCAGACTGAGTCCATCGCTGTGAGTTTCAGCTCGAGAACTTCACCGGTGTAATAAACACACACACACACACACACACTCCAGATTAAACCTGTAGGGGAGACCGGGGACAGTTGCAACACTTTTTGCATTTGGCTCTGTTACTCAGAAACGGTTTGGATTAGACAAACTAATTGTTTATACAATAATCTTACATGTCTGTTAATAGTCTAAACCATTTAAAGATAATTACAGAATCTACATTTTTCACAATTTGCATTTGAATGTAAGGAGTCAGATGTTGGCCCCGGGCCCGGGGACAGTTCAACATGTTACAAATACAACATATTACAATATATGTCAGTGTTAGCAAAATGATTATTATCAAAAATGTAAGTTATAATAATATCACAGTGTTATTTATTCATCAGCTTTGATTAGATGCCAATTATAGATTTGTCTAGATGAGTAGGCCTTATGTGCAGATGTCAAATATCCAAACTGATATAAAATACAGTAGGCTTTTAGTGACGTAGGAAGAATGGAACAATTTGTGAGGCAATTAACTTTTATTTAGCCTATTGTCATGTAAAACATTTTTTAAAAACTTTTTAAAAATCTGTTTATTTATTTATGTAAACCGTCCCCGGTCTCCCCTATGTCTCGATCTCGTCTTCATCTCTGCAGTCTATAAGGGGCCATCTGAACGAATCATAAAACATAAACAGCAGAATGATTCACTCCTCTGTGAGTAATACGAGTCACTGCCACTGACAACCAGCAAACAGGGAACGCTCCCATAACTTTCACTAACGTTATCTAGAAGTTATGTAAATGTTAGTAAAAAACGTTCCTGAAATAATGTTTCTGGAACGTTCTTCTAATGTTTATAGAGTTAAAATACATGCTCGTAACGTTGAGAGAAAAACGTTCTTAATACATTAAAAAACTTGGACGTTTTCAATGTTTAAAAAACACTCAGAAATAACGTTTTCCTAACCTGATGGGAATGTTAGCAAAACGTTCTGACAACTTATTTTTGTTATCTGGGAAGACGTGTTTTATCAGGCAGCGGTGGTATGAATCCATAAATGCATTTATATATTAAAGCGTTCATCGATATTTCCCGGTGGACAATCAGGCTGCGGTGAACAGACACCAGCGAGAAGGACTGAGTGATATTGATCCGTTAACTCACATAAAACACGACAGAGTGGCACATCGCTGTTAAAACCAGAACCTAACCAGAACTTACCGCGGTAAAATCAGCCTGACATCCGCAAGCTGACCCTTCGAGCAGAGTTTAACGGCTTCTGATTCACAAGCAGGGAATTAAAGAGGACATATTCTTATTTTCCTCATCTTCATCTTTCTTTAGTGTGTAATGTTTGATCATCAGAGTCAGTGTTTCTGAACTCCTGAAACGCCTCCATTGTAGTCTTGAGTTTCTTCTGGGAACACGTCACAATATTCCTCATTATAATAATTAATATGCAGAATAAAGGGGCGGGGCCTGGTGGAGTTAGGCTACGTTTACACGTGGCCGGCTATTTCACCCTCTCCGTTTTCAAGAATAACGTCGTGCACACCTGTGAGTT
>JAULUF010000130.1:242500-265000 GCA_031834385.1 Semotilus atromaculatus | reverse complement strand
TCTGTATAGAACCTTTTAGGGGTTCAGAATACGTAGCGCCGATAGAACCTTTTAGGGTTCTATAGAGAACCTTTTCTTCTAAGAGTGTTGGAACAAAGACAAGCCAACTGAGGAGCTGTTCACATGACAACAGTGTTTTGGGTGGCAAAAAAAATGCTAACTTTTGAACACTTTTGAAAACTGCTGAGGGGGCGAGGAGCCCGGTGGAGCCGTGAGGACAATGGTCCCAGGAGGAGCTGAGGGGGCGAGGAGCCCGGTGGAGCCGTAAGGACGATGGTCCCAGGTGGAGCTGAGGGGGCGAGGAGCCCGGTGGAGCCGTGAGGACGATGGTCCCAGGTGGAGCTGAGGGGGCGAGGAGCCCGGTGGAGCCGTGAGGACGATGGTCCCAGGTGGAGCTGAGGGGTCGAGGAGCCCAGTGGAGCCGTGTGGACGATGGTCCCAGGAGGAGCTGAGGGGGCGAGGAGCCCAGTGGAGCCGTGTGGACGATGGTCCCAGGAGGAGCTGAGGGGGCGAGGAGCCCGGTGGAGCCGTGTGGACGATGGTCCCAGGTGGAGCTGAGGGGGCGAGGAGCCCGGTGGAGCCGTGAGGACGATGGTCCCAGGTGGAGCTGAGGGGGCGAGGAGCCCGGTGGAGCCATGAGGACGATGGTCCCAGGTGGAGCTGAGGGGGCGAGGAGCCCGGTGGAGCCATGAGGACGATGGTCCCAGGTGGAGCTGAGGGGGCGAGGAGCCCGGTGGAGCCGTGAGGACGATGGTCCCAGGAGGAGCTGAGGGGGCGAGGAGCCCGGTGGAGCCGTGTGGACGATGGTCCCAGGAGGAGCTGAGGGGGCGAGGAGCCCGGTGGAGCCGTGTGGACGATGGTCCCAGGAGGAGCTGAGGGGGCGAGGAGCCCGGTGGAGCCGTGTGGACGATGGTCCCAGGAGGAGCTGAGGGGGCGAGGAGCCCGGTGGAGCCGTGTGGACGATGGTCCCAGGTGGAGCTGAGGGGGCGAGGAGCCCGGTGGAGCCGTGAGGACGATGGTCCCAGGTGGAGCTGAGGGGGCGAGGAGCCCGGTGGAGCCATGAGGACGATGGTCCCAGGTGGAGCTGAGGGGGCGAGGAGCCCGGTGGAGCCATGAGGACGATGGTCCCAGGTGGAGCTGAGGGGGCGAGGAGCCCGGTGGAGCCGTGAGGACGATGGTCCCAGGAGGAGCTGAGGGGGCGAGGAGCCCGGTGGAGCCGTGAGAACGATGGTCCCAGGTGGAGCTGAGGGGGCGAGGAGCCCGGTGGAGCCGTGAGGACGATGGTCCCAGGAGGAGCTGAGGGGGCGAGGAGCCCGGTGGAGCCATGAGGACGATGGTCCCAGGTGGAGCTGAGGGGGCGAGGAGCCCGGTGGAGCCGTGAGGACGATGGTCCCAGGTGGAGCTGAGGGGGCGAGGAGCCCGGTGGAGCCGTGAGGACGATGGTCCCAGGAGGAGCTGAGGGGGCGAGGAGCCCGGTGGAGCCATGAGGACGATGGTCCCAGGTGGAGCTGAGGGGGCGAGGAGCCCGGTGGAGCCGTGAGGACGATGGTCCCAAGTGGAGCTGAGGGGTGCGAGGAGCCCGGTGGAGCCATGAGGACGATGGTCCCAGGTGGAGCTGAGGGGGCGAGGAGCCCGGTGGAGCCGTGAGGACGATGGTCCCAGGTGGAGCTGAGGGGGCGAGGAGCCCGGTGGAGCCGTGAGGACGATGGTCCCAGGTGGAGCTGAGGGGGCGAGGAGCCCGGTGGAGCCATGAGGACGATGGTCCCAGGTGGAGCTGAGGGGGCGAGGAGCCCAGTGGAGCCATGAGGTGGAGTTACAGAATGGCGGCCCGAAGTGAAGCCAGGGGATTCACACACCAAGGCAGAGCTGGTGCCCAGCAGATCCGAGACAGAGCCGACTTACAGTGCAAATCCAACAGCGATACTGAGGCACTGAAGGGTGCCAGTGAAGGTGGAGCCACAGAAGCGACAGATCTGGGCAGAGGAGGTGGCAGAGGGAGGCTGGGCGTGTGTTTTCCTCAACACTGAAACACACTCAACACTGATCCTGACCAGCGGTAGTGAAATCTTTGGGTTCAGTAGAACCGATGGTGAAACAGTGTTTGAGCTGCACAGGAGCAGTGATGATGAGCGCTCGTCCTCAAGCTCCTCTCTGTTTCCCATTGGCTCATACAGTTGTAATCGAAATTTTTCAACTCCCATTGCAAATCAGGTTTAAAGGTGCCATGTGGAATGTCTGCCAAAAAATAAATTTAATTTTCCACATATTCCATACCAGATGGGGGCAGTATACCTCCAGAAAGTTGGCCTACTCTAGTCTGTTTTTTAGTTTCGGGTTGTTAATCTTCTAAAACCGTCAAATCGTCCGCTTTGTCCCGCCAAAGCCTATTTTGAACGGTGAGTGATGTAGAATATAATGACTGCTGCGCTTGACAGGGCTTATAACGAGCAGAGAGGGAGAGAGAGAGCGTCCCGGCCGCGCACGCGCACTCTCACGTCTTCAAACAACACGAGCGCAGTCCTCCTGCTCTCTCTCTCTCCCTCGCGCATATTAATCAAATCAACTGACATGATAGTAAGACCGCAGATCATTTGGAGATTTTTAGAGATTGGAGACTCAATGAACAACATCTCAACACTAAATTATAAAGGCCGGTCTCATATAGACGCGATTGACATCAGGTTCAAGTCCACCCACAAGCCGTGCGAGTTATTTGTGTACTGCAGTTTGGCTGGTGGTTATGTATGTTGCCCGCATACCGCCTCCCATGGCCGAAACTGGTATTATGATACCGGCCGGGCCGGGGCTAGTAATTTAGCATGCTAATTCAGGTTTATATCTCGGCAGGACTATAACTTGTCATTTTTTTAATTACATCATTGCATTTATTTCTTCTCATTCTTTTGATACGTGTAGCTCATTTTTTGGATATTGTTACCTCAATTTTTACATATGGCACCTTTAATGGCCAAATTTACAGACTTTCAGCTGTTTGCAGTGAACATATGAAACAAAAGTAATTTAAATAGCTCAACACAACAAGTAGTTTCCCCAAATTCAACAGGAAATGCCACTTCTAGAGAGTGTGTGTGAGAGAGAGAGAGAGTGTGTGTGAGAGAGAGAGTGTGCATGCGCAAGGGGAGGGGAAGATGATTTACACTTTCTATTTCCCCTTTTTGCAGTCATGCATGAGTGTCGTGTTCAATGTAAGATAAGCTTGACTTCTGTTCTTCCTCGTTATGAAACATTTCAGCTGCCGGTGATTGTGACATTGTGACGGTTCAGACGACAGACTGATCATCCTTTCATGAGCTGTAAGTAGAAGGATCTTTCCCTTCAGTGTCTCTTTCTGAACGTTCACCGTTAAAATGAAGGAATAAACAGAGAAACGTATAAGATTATATGTTTGATAAAAGTGTTTTTATAGTTACACACTCTCATCTATTTGAATTATAGAGGAGAGCGGGACAGTTTCAGACTTTGAGTTAAACGTCCACAAATGCTTGTTTTATTAAACTTAATTTAGAATATTTTACATAATAAAAGCAGACTGGCATCAGACAAGAGTCAGAAGAGAAATATGACGATTTGGACTGAAACTGTTGTCAGAACAAGAGCATTTCTAGGACGTATAAAGTTGTCATGATGTGTGTTTTATACTTTAAGCTATTATATTATTTAAGCTAATAGAATTAAATAAACCAAATCAAATTTACCTGAAAACAAGCCTAATGAGCAAACTGTGACAACTAGCCCCGTTCTCCACACATTACTTAATCAATGTGAATCAAGCTTTATTTCTACAGCGCTTTAGATTGTCTCGAATCAGCTTCACACACAGTAATAAACATGAAAATAACTGAATCAATGATGCAAAATATGAGACAAACTCAATTCCTGGTATAAGCAGCTCTAAAAAGTCTTTTTTTCAGATCATTTCAGTTAGTTACTATCATTTTAGTTCAGTAACTATCATTATCATTATCAGTACAGTCAAATCAGCAATATTACAGAATATGAAGTGTCTTGAACGTCAACAGCCTTTCAGGGGTGTTTTGCAAGAATCCGGTTTTAAACTCAGATCACATGTCTTTTGGTGAAGCAGAACTGCCTACGATAAGAAAACAAACACACACAATAGGCAAATGAGATGAAAGGTCTCGCAGGCCTGCATCTGCAGCGGTGCAGGGCCGGAAACAGGTGAGCAGAACGAGCCTCGAACACACACACACACACACACACACACAGCACAAACCTCAGACGAGCACAGGCATTCTGGGGGATTTGAGTCACAAATACATATTTCACAGGTCATCATAACATTATGCTCTTGTCACAAAAAAATGATATATTACTGCTCTAACAGAGCAAATAATCATGTAAACTTTGTATGTAAGCTAATGTTCTAAAAAATATTCCCATTAAGTTATGAAAATGTTATTTTTGAATGTTTTCTCCGAGACAGCATCAGTTTCGGCTCAGAAGCGGCCCACATCCGGATCCAGATCTGGGCCGACACTGTCTGTGCCGAACATTTAAAGCTTTTTCAAATGTTTTAAAAACGTTTTTTCTTGGTTGTGTGAACATTCAAACATAATGGGAACGTTACTTTTGAATGTTCTCTGAATGTTCTGAAACAAACAAGTAGTAACATTTAAAAACGTTAGATCATGTTTAGCTTTATGATCACTTTATTACTCTATTACTTTATTACTCTATTACAGAGCAAATAATCATGTAAACTCTCTATGTAAGCTAACAAAAATATGTTCTAAAACATTTTTCCCATTAAGTTATTAAAAGGTTATTTCTGAATGTTCTCTCCCAGACAGAAACATAGTTTCGGCCCAGATGCGGCACTGTCTGTGCTGAACATTAAAAACATTTTCAGTAACACTTTACAATAAGGTTCATTAGTTAACATGAACTCGAATGAACAATACTCCTTCAGCATTTATCAATGCTGTTAATGTTAATGTTAATTTCAATGTTTACTAATACATGATAAAAATCAAAGGATGTATTAATTAACATTAGTTAATACACTGTGAACTGACATGAACAAACAATGAACAGCTGTATTTTTATGAACTAAAATGAACAAAGATGAATAAATACTGTAATACATGTATTGTTCATTGTTGGTTCATGTTAGTAAATACATTAGCTAATGTTAAATAATGAACCTTATAGTAAAGTGTTACCATTTTTTCAAAAATTTCCAAAACATTTTTTCTTGGTTATGTGAATGTTAATCATTGTGTCATTCTTCAAATATTATGGGAACGTTACTTTAGAATGTTCTGAAACAAGTGTTTCATCTAAAAAATGTTCAGTGTTTAGTTGTTTATAGGCCTATTTTATTGTGAGTTTATTTCATAATATCAGTTAGCCTTATAAAGCTTTCATACATAAAACATAAAATAATTGACTTCAAAAGATTGTATAGTCAGTGACATCCACTTGTTTCCTCGTTGGAGGAGTAACTGAAGAGACGTGGTTTATAGTCCGACATCAATATTCTCTTTAGCCACTTATTCAGAAAACGTAATTACTTCACAACCTCCTAAAGAGTGTGTTCTATCTAGCACGAGTGTGTGTGTATGAACGTAATCCAGACGTACTATATCCGCCATGTTGTCATCATCATGTGACCAGCGTCAGTCGAGTGCCGCGCTTCCATTACCCTTCAAAGTGCGAATTGAAAATACGTCAATATATTTGTAGAAAATATACTACATATACTATATACTATATATATACTATATAAGTAAAAAATGTTTAAAGTGTGTTTAAAGTTGTATTGTAAAAATAGGTAAAAGCATGATGCTAATATACTTGCAATATATTTAAAGATAGTTAAAAAAAAATTTGTTGGCTATATTTGCAATGTAATATTGACAAAAGCAATATATTTAAAATAAAATAAAGTATATTTATTTTCACTAGGGTAAACATGGTAGGTGATCTAAAGCAATAATTCATTAAATAATGAAAATTCTGCCTGTCAGTATTTATACTGAACTTTCTCCTTCATGAGGTTCGATCTGTAGAGTGAGTTTTTACTCCGGCTCGTGGTGTGACGACCAATGTTTGATTGACAGGTGGTTTGATTGACAGGTGGTTTGATTGACAGGTGGTTTGATTGACAGGTGGTTTGCTGGACAGTGTTTGATTGACAGGTGGACTGCTGGACAGTGTTTGATTGGCAGGTGATGTGCTGGACAGTGTTTGATTGGCAGGTGGAGTGCTGGACAGTGTTTGATTGACAGGTGATGTGCTGGACAGTGTTTGATTGGCAGGTGATGTGCTGGACAGTGTTTGATTGACAGGTGGAGTGCTGGACAGTGTTTGATTGACAGGTGGAGAGCTGGACAGTGTTTGATTGACAGGTGGAGAGCTGGACAGTGTTTGATTGACATGTGGTTTGATTGACAGGTGGTGTGCTGGACAGTGTTTGATTGACAGATGGTTTGATTGACAGGTGGTGTGCTGGACAGTGTTTGATTGACAGGTGGAGTGCTGGACAGTGTTTGATTGACAGGTGGAGAGCTGGACAGTGTTTGATTGACATGTGGTTTGATTGACAGGTGGTGTGCTGGACAGTGTTTGATTGACAGGTGGAGAGCTGGACAGTGTTTGATTGACATGTGGTTTGATTGACAGGTGGTATGCTGGACAGTGTTTGATTGACATGTGGTTTGATTGACAGGTGGTGTGCTGGACAGTGTTTGATTGACAGATGGTGTGCTGGACAGTGTTTGATTGACAGGTGGTGTGCTGGACAGTGTTTGATTGACAGGTGGAGTGCTGGACAGTGTTTGATTGACAGGTTTGTTTCTCCTTCTAGTTTCTGAATTGTCGCCATCATGGAGGCGACTGGGAAATACGACTTCTCCGCATCAGCAGAGGACGAGCTGAGCTTCAGGAAGGGAGATGTTATCAAGGTGTGTATGACGTCAGTGTCACCTACACGACAGCAGTATATCACACTGAAACACACAACCCGTCAGAGTGGAGGCGAGTCTGACCATCACATGCTCCTCTGTAGATCTTAGGCACCAATGACGACTGGTTCAGAGCAGAGATCCACGGCATGGAAGGATTCGTGCCTCGGAATTACATCAACATCCAGTTCCCCAGGTAACAGACGTCAGGGAACACGCTGAGCAGAGCATCGGTACGGTACACCGCCAGTGTTCTAGTGTTGAACTCATTTAAACAAACACATTTAGCTTCAGTAGTATCCATCTTGACTGTAGGTGTTGATACTGATCAAAATGGTGCAGAAAAAAAAAAGAATTTTCTAAAAGCTTATTGTACGTTTTACAAGAAAATACTATTTGTATTTATACTTCAAAATGTAATGTTTAATTCAGTGTTACTTGCCGTATCTTTGTAATTATTTCAGAAATGTACTATTTACAATTTTTATCGTTATTGTTTTTTTTCTATTCTAAATATTGTTATTGTCTAAATATTGTCTAATTATTGTCGTTTCGTTTGTTTTTTTTTGGAAATTGTTTCAAAGTAAATCCTTCACCAACTTTTGCGAGGCTATTTTCTGTGAATGTGTAAACATGAATTAATGGGAAATAAAAACAGAGAATTAAAGAATAACTTCATGTAATAAATGGTACCGGTGTCCACTACAGCGCTCATCGAGCTTCATAACACACAGTTGTTGAGCAGCTGAAATAACCGAAGTGACGGAGACAGGAAATATCACTTATTCAAGCGAAACATGAAGTGTGTTAAAATAATGTGGAACAACACAGTGTGATCGCCGGTCAAACACTCACGAACAAACGAAACTGCCTTTCTGTCAGAGTTACGTATATAACTCACAATAATTCACTGGAATAGAACTAATAAATATGAGCATTATTCTCCAGTATGAGTCAGAGAGTTGATGAAAAAGGGAAGTTTCTATGGTCTAATTTTGTCGTCCAAAAATAATCATTGAAATGGTGAACTTGTTTTCTATCATGTCTCCAATTCATCATCAGGAAACATTCACATTCACTAAAGCATTATGTCTCACTTTTACTTCCATGAACACATTGTTAATCATTATTTTCGAAGTTTAAACTGATGAAATTGAGATGCAGGATCATGTACAAACCATAGAGAATATCTCTTCTGAGTTCGGGTAGCAACCACCCTGAAACACCCTAGCAACCACTCACAGCACCTTAGCAACCGCACACCTGTTCTTCAGCACGTGTCAGACTGTGGTATGATATATATTATGTTATATTATATTAAAGTGTGTTTCTGCAGCTGGTATCAGGAGAACACCAGTCGTCAGTCGGCACAGGATCAGCTGATGCCTCAACCAATCGGATCATTCCTCATCAGAGGCTCCCAGAGTTCACCTGGAGAATTCTCCATTTCAGTCAGGTACAACACACACACACACACACACGCACGCACGCACACACACACACACACTCACACGCACACACACACTCACACGCACACGCACACACACACACACACACACACACACACACACACACGCACGCACACACACGCACACGCACACACACACTCACTCACATAATCACGTCCAGATGTGTTATAATTTTACGTGTGTGTGTGTGTGTGTGTGTGTGTCAGACATGAGAGTGATGTGCAGCACTTTAAGGTGATGCGAGATAAGCGGGGTCAGTATTACCTGTGGAGCGACACCTTCAGCTCCCTCAACACACTGGTGGAGTTCTACACACACACCTCCATCTCCAAGCAGGGCCGCGTGTTCCTGCTCACAGAGCAGCGGGTGAGTCCACACACACCATACAGGAGTCTTCAAAACAACACACACAATGTCCCAACAACACCCTAGCAACCACTTAGATGACCCTAGCAACCACCTAACAACGCCCTGACAGAGAAGACTCAAGGATCATGACAGAGAGTACAGCAACTCTCATTTTAAAGGGGTCCTATAATGCTCTTTTCACAAGATGTAAAGTCTCTGAGGGTGTGTGTGTGTGTGTGTGTGTGTGTGTGTGTGTGTGTGTGTGTGTGTGTGTGTGTGGAGTTTTAGCTCAAAATACCCCACAGAAATAGCATGTTAAAATGGTCACTTTTTGAGGGTGAGCAAAAACACGCTGCTTTTGTGTGTGTGTCCCTTTAAATGCAAATGAGCTGCTACTCCTGGCACAGGGGGCGGAGCTTCGAGAGCTCATTCTAAGCAGTTTAAATTACTTCACACACACACACACACATACACACACACACATTTTCAAAAACTATTAGCCTTTTATGTTCAAACCGGAGTCGGACAAAGATGGAGAGACTCCAGAAGAAGTGATAACATGTAGAATGAACTGGACATTTCTGAATGGTTAGCTGATGAATTTATGTTGCTGATGTGGAGTTTACTTTCTTCCAGTCATTGATTAGCATATTCTGTCATGATAATCTATAAATCGCATTCCCAGGGGCGGGGCTTATGTAAATTTTAGGGTTGGTGATGTCGTGTAGCAGGGCCGTTTCAAGATATTTGGGGGCCCTAGGCAAAAGAGTGAAGTGAGGTCCCAAGTCCTCCCTCAGGAAATTTTTTGCTGCATTCTGCAGCATTTTAAGAGACCAGATGAATTACTGACTAATTACTGATGTGGCATTATCAATTGGCACAGACATAAATTTAAGCAAAGCACCTAATAAAGCATGAAAAAAAAAACATTTGGTGAATAGCCATACGTTTATTGTTATTCTCATTGCATATCATGAAAGTGAAGTGTGGAGGATTGATATTTACTTTACAGGAAAAGAACTTCACTTCCCATAATGCCACAGACAGTAACGTCATTCGCAAAACTGTTGCGTGCAAAGTGTTGAGATGTGTTGATGGAGAAGAAAAGGAGGACAAACAAGAATGGAATAGAAACATCACCAACGGAAATTGATAGCCTGCGTCCACCTAAAATGTAACCGGACTTGATCAAGTTCAAGAGGATTGTTTTGTTATTTTGACCTAACTGGGTGGGAGTCATAGGACCAGCTCATTTTGTTTGGAATTGACAAAGTTTTTACCGTGACCGCAGCCGCGGGCAGTCACAAGAGTAAGTGACAACACTTCTCAAGCTTTTGCCTTTATACATGGCAAAGAATCTCATGCGATCGTAATCTGGGCTCGTCCATCAAGAGGATTTAGCTCAAAGCAGGCACGTGCACACATAGACATCAAAAGGGGCTTGAGCACCTGCCCTTTTTATTCCTGGAGAGAAAGTGCCCTTTTTTCTGGTGTGTTTTTTTTTTTTTTTTTTTTGGAAAAATAATATATTCCTGTTTGCGCACAGCTTCCCCGTCAAACAAATATATTTATTGAATAGTGTATCTAAATATCAGGTCAGGAGTTCTAAAGCGCTCCCTCTCTCTCTCTCTTCTCATGTGAATGTCCTCACTGTGACTCACAGAAAGACGCGCGCGGCCAGTAGCCTATAATGCGCATGCACAGACCGCGCGCCAGAATACAGTTCTCTTTCGCGCTTGAACGAACAATAACACACACTGTGACAATTATGCCAAAATGTAGTTTGTCAAGTATCTTCATAACATAAGAGCAGTGTTATGATGGACATAAAGAGTTGTGAGAGAATGAAGCGCGTGTGAGATCCGCGTCTCTGGCTCTGCAACGGCTGGTCTTAAAGGGCCAGCAGCCAATAAAGCTCTGTCAGTAAAGTTAATCACAGAACAAAGGGAACAGAGAAAATTACCCACTGCTCTTGACTAAATAACTTGTGTAGCTTTAATAAGGATTAGTCTATATATAATTTATAATTTATGCAGCGCAGACTGTCTGATAACTTTATTCAGTTTCTGTATATGAGCTACCTGTAGCCTATAATATAGCTTAAATATGATTTTTATTATGGGTTTATGTGAGGATTGTTTGAAGTTCACTTAAATTAAAAGCTGTTTTATTTTTTGCAGCCTAATAAATGTTTTTAAAAAATTGAATACTAAGGAGACCATGGTTTCTGTGTGAACTGATTATTTGTAGACATCTTTTGAAAATGAAACAATTGCGTGAGTTTGAGGAAGATACAATTAATTAACTTTTTAAATAATAAAAAAAAGGAAGTCAGAGTTGTGTTAATATACTTTTTGGTTTAAAAACAGTTAAAAAAAAAAACGTAATTATGAGAAGTGCCCTTTTTTTCACTTGAGCCCCTGCCCCTCAAAATGTCTGTGCACGTCCCTGGCTCAAAGGAAGTTTTCGAACACTGTAGCTTACGTTTGCTAACTTTACACCACCAGTGAAGGGGCGAGAAGTTGTCTAGTGTGTATTTTATGCTTAAATTCTGCAAACAGAACAAAGTTGTGTATGACTATTAATTAGTTTAACTTTTTCACCCTCTAGAAACGCTCACATCGATCTACCGTTGTGTTTGGTCACTGATGTCAAGGTTTATGTTCGCAGAGATGTGAAAACACGTCAGACAGTTGCATTTGGAGATAATAATGGTTTAGTTACCGCTGTGTCTTTGGTGTTTTTCCTCTTCTTCTTTCTTTCTCTGTCTTTTGGAAAATCCTGAAGGGTATGAGCGCTTCATGATGACATTTTTAAATTTAAATGCCCACGTAGCGCTGAGCTCTGACTCTGAGTTATCAGCTAGTGGGGGACCTGGTGGGGGGTGCACGACGGTGGATGTCACTTCAACATTACAGTGATTAGGGCACTCATAGTCTTTGTCGCTGCATAGGGGAAATCCCTCTAGTTTGGGGGGCCCTCTCACTCACGGAGCAGTACTGAGTGATAGCGCTGTCTCACTGTGGTGGTTTGTTTAAACTTTACAGTGGTTGATACTGTTTGACGAGGGCAGATACACAACCTAAACGACCGTGCGGCCATCGGGGGCCCCCTTCAGCTGGGCTAAAGTTACCTTGCCTACCCCATTGCGACGGCTCTGTCGTGTAGTCCCGGTCAGCCGTTTGTTGTAGTCCTTAAAGTGATTTCTGTTAAAGAAAAAATCTCCCTTTGCTGTGAACTTTGATCGTTGTAACTTTGCAGATGTTGTTTATGCTCAAACGGCAACATTACACACTAACTACAGTAAGAAAAGTGAAATCATGATCAACCAGCACTTTATGATTTAAAAGTTTTGGTAACGCTTTATTTTACGACCCGCAAACAACTGTGTAAGTAAACCGAAATTACGGTGTACGTTTCTGTAATTATAGCGTACTTCCGTGTAGGTATAGGGGAACAATATGTTAAGTTTGGGGTAATAAAGGGGTAACAAGCAGATAGTATACAACCTGCAAATAACTTTGTAAGTAAACTGAAATTACGGTGTACGTTTCTGTAATAGTTTACCTCCGTGTAGTTATAAGGTAGGCCTAATAAAGGGGTAACAAGCTATGCAAGCAAATTATTTATAATGTAATTATTTTAACAGGTACCATTATGTTAATATATTCCAGGCAAAAATTGTACGTCTGTTGTATATAAAAGTTCTGGCAAAATATGTTCTTCTGCAATTTTACATTTAATTTTGGCATCTGTGGGTTGATTTAACATTAATTAATCTAGTAAGAAAAGCCAATAAATTCATTTTTTATCATACTGTGCTTACATGCATCATTTTCAACCCACAGATGTCAAAATTACCCTGTAAAATTGCACAAGAACATATTTTGCCAGAAATGTGATGATAACTTTTATATACAACAGACGTACAATTTTTGCCTGGAATATATTAACATAATAGGTAGCCTACCTGTTAGTTTTAAAATAATTACATTATAAATAATTTGCTTGTATATCTACTTGTTACCCCTTTATTAGCCTACCCAAAACATATTGTTCCCTTATACCTATACGGAGGTACACTATAATTACAGAAACGTACACCGTAATTTCGATTTACTTACGAAGTTATTTGCAGGTTATATATCTGCTTGTTACCCCTTTATTACCCCAAACTTAACATATTGTTCCCTTATACCTACACGGAAGTACGCTATAATTACAGAAACGTACACTGTAATTTCGGTGTACTTATGCAGTTGTTTGCGGGTCGTAAAATAAAGTGTTACCAAAGTTTTTTTCACACACTTTTGTTTCTTCATTTTCTCTCTCTCTCTCTCTCCCTCCCAGAGTCCATCTGATTTCCCGCACAGGAGGTCTGCTGAAGCTCCGCCCATCTCTCAGGTACAGCCGCTGTCAATCATGTGACATCATTCTTCTGATGAGCTTCAGCCTGAAATCTGCTTAATCTTACAGGAGAGACAAAACTACAGAACACCAGCACCACTGTTCCCTCGCCCAGCCGAGCGCTCACCACCAGCACAGGTACAACACACACACACACACACACACACTCACTCACACAATCACACTGACTCACTCACTCACTCATTCACACACAGACACACACACTCACACTCAGTCAATCAATCAATCACACACACTCACTCACATACAGTCACAGCCACTCACTCGCACAAAAACTCTCTCTCACACACACAATCACACACACACTCACTCACACACACACTCAGTCAATCACACACACTCACTCACATACAGTCACAGCCACTCATATGAAGGTATTTTTGGTGCAAAACTTCTGAACGCCTGTGACAGTGGAATGTGTAGTTGTAGAGAATAGCCACACATGTGTATCAGTAAATTTGAAGTCAGAGAGAAATGATTTAAGATTTGCAAACTTGTATACTTTTTTTTCTCTTCCACAACCACAACACAACAGTTACACCTTCTCAAATTCTTCATTGCAGGTGCACAAATCCTATTCTACAAATCACAAATTAAGAAACTCATACGCTCACATTTTTGCTACAGTTGTTGCAGTGAATATGGTGCAAAACGCATTTACACACCTGCATCAAGAAATGTGAAGTCACAGAGAAATGTTTCTCATCCGCAAATCAGTATGTGAATTCATTCAATGAGAGTAGCACACTTGTAGAATATTTTCTCACAAATGTCTTGTATATTTTTCTAGCACAAACACAAGTGCATGACTACAGCTGCTTGAATCTGCTGCAACGAATCTCAAATACTGTTTTTCCGCTTTCAAGTGACAAGTTTCGCGAGCTCTCCCTTTTGCACCAAATGCACCGCGAAACGTGGAGCAGAAGTGAGTTGTGCATCTGTAGAGGCAGTGGGCGGAGCCAACATGAATATTCATGAGTTTCCCGGCCATGCGCGTGTCGAACTGCTCATTCTAGTTCACGCTCTTCGTTTCTCAGCAGGTTTAATGGATTATTTCAAAAAAGGTAAATATAGTTTCAGCGCGAACTTAAACTACGATTGTGTATGGTTTAGTTAAGTTCATAATGTTTTTATTAATTCGTCACTGACTGAATGATTGCTGGCATTCACTTCGTGTAGGTCTATATAAAGTACAGCAAACTTCAACTCGTCGTATAAATTGCACATTGCGAAGCTTTAAAACTTTGGCTTTTACTAATTGTTATCATTTGTTGATTGCAATAAATTAAATAAACCCTCATAAATGTATCTGTGGGCTAACACTTTTTAAATATAGATATAATATATCCTGGTGTGATTGTTCTTAAATTCTTGTTCATAAGCCAAATCAATTAAGACCCAACAAAATTGTATGGACAAAAGTGGATAAATTACATTTGATACAACTAGGTTACTGTAAATGAGGAAAAAAAACATGTAACATTATTTTACAGTATATAATAAGCCAACAATTTGATGTTCTAAAAAAATATTTACAAACATACATACTGGCAAAATACTGTAACAATATTATTTTTAATGTTTTGTGCTCGTGCTGGTTTTGATATAATAATATATACACTACTGTTCAAAAGTTTGGTATTAATAAGGTTCTACGGTAAGGTATCAGAAGAGCTTAGCAATAAATAAACTGAATGGTAATGGTTAATGTATTTAGGAATATTCTATATCTGCTCTTCTGTTGGAAATAAGTGTTGCTGTAATCATTGAGGTGTTCTGGAGTTTTTGGTTTACGGTAAAAGTGGAATCTTAAACCTTGTGATATTTTTTTGCAGCCTATATTTTGTTTGTAAACATTTTTATTAGCCTTTTTTTTTATTGCAGTGACATTCAACAAATTATAACAAATGACAGTTTAAAGCATTGCAATATGAGGAAAGCACAACGAAATGAACGAGTTGAAGTTTGCTGTGGTTTATGCCTAAATGAAGTTAATGCGAACAATCATTTAGTCATTAACGAATGCACAAAATGTGCAAACTAATAAAAGCATTATGAGCTTTATGAAATGATACACAGCTGTATTTAAATTTCGCGCTGAAACTATATTTACCTTTTTTGAAATAATCCATTAAACCTGCTGAGAAACGAGGAGCGTGAACTAGAATGAACAGTTCCACGCGCATGCCCTTATTATATTCCGTAAATTAATGTTGTGTTTTTTTTGTTTCTCATTTACAGTAACCTAGTTGTATCAAATGTAAAATCCACTTTTTTCCATACAATTGTACGTAGGCCTATGTATTAAAGCAACACATTCATCGTGTTGAGACTTGCATGATTTGGCTTATTTAAATGAACAAGAATTTAAGAATCGCACCAGGATATATTATATAGGCTACCTAGGCCTATATTTAAAAAGTGTTAGCCCACAGATACATTCATGAGGGTTTATTTAATTTATTGCAATCAACAAATGATAACAATTAGTAAAAGCCAAAGTTTTAAAGCTTCGCAATGTGCAATTTAATACGACGAGTTGAAGTTTGCTGTACTTTATATAGACCTACACGAAGTGAATGCCAGCAATCATTCAGTCAGTGACGAATTAATAAAAACATTATGAACTTAACTAAACCATACACAATCGTAGTTTAAGTTCGCGCTGAAACTATATTTACCTTTTTTGAAATAATCCATTAAACCTGCTGAGAAACGAAGAGCGTGAACTAGAATGAGCAGTTCGACACGCGCATGGCCGGGAAACTCATGAATATTCATGTTGGCTCCGCCCACTGCCTCTACAGATGCACAACTCACTTCTGCTCCACGTTTCGCGGTGCATTTGGTGCAAAAGGGAGAGCTCGCGAAACTTGTCACTTGAAAGCGGAAAAACAGTATTTGAGATTCGTTGCAGCAGATTCAAGCAGCTGTAGTCATGCACTTGTGTTTGTGCTAGAAAAATATACAAGACATTTGTGAGAAAATATTCTACAAGTGTGCTACTCTCATTGAATGAATTCACATACTGATTTGCGGATGAGAAACATTTCTCTGTGACTTCACATTTCTTGATGCAGGTGTGTAAATGCGTTTTGCACCATATTCACTGCAACAACTGTAGCAAAAATGTGAGCGTATGAGTTTCTTAATTTGTGATTTGTAGAATAGGATTTGTGCACCTGCAATGAAGAATTTGAGAAGGTGTAACTGTTGTGTTGTGGTTGTGGAAGAGAAAAAAAAGTATACAAGTTTGCAAATCTTAAATCATTTCTCTCTGTGACTTCAAATTTACTGATACACATGTGTGGCTATTCTCTACAACTACACATTCCACTGTCACAGGCGTTCAGAAGTTTTGCACCAAAAATACCTTCATACACTCACTCTCACACACACACACACACACACGTGTCATACAGGTAACAAATGTCACATGATTCTCATAATACACAAATAATGCAGAAAAGTTCTGTCAATCTCTCACAATGCATCTAAACACATGTAACCCTCTCTCGTGTTTGTGTGTGCGTGCGTGTGTGTGTGTTTTGTGTGTGTGTGTGTGCGCGTGTGTGTGTGTTTTGTGCGTGCGCGTGTGTGTATGTGCGTGTGTTTTGTGTGTGTGTGCGTGTGTTTTGTGTGTGTGCGTGTGTTTTGTGTGTGTGTGCGTGTGTGTGTGTGCAGGCCTCTGGTCTGGGCTGTGTTCGGGCTCTGTATGACTTCACTGCTGAGGACGCAGACGAGCTGAACTTCCACGCTGGAGATGTTATAGAGGTTTTAGATAAGTCCGATCATTCCTGGTGGAAAGGTCTTTTGCACGGAAGAATTGGACTTTTCCCAGTCAACTACACCAATCCGCTTTGAGAATCCCCAACACAGACGTTCAGTGTATCATCCCTTTATTCTTCTGTTCTTCTGTCTTTATTTTGCGTATTCATGTTTTGTCCATATTTATAGTGTAGCCTACATTCACAGTTGTACAGTTAAGAAATACTTTTTCATCTTTTCATGAATGCAGTACTGGAACACACACTCACACACACACTCTCACATTCACACACTCTCTCTCTCTCTCTCTCTCTCTCTCTCTCTCTCTCTCTCACACACACACACACACACACACACCTGTAAAGATGAGCTCTTCCTGTACAGAGATTTAAAAAAAATTATTGTATGTTCCATTTCACAAACAAGTTTATGAATTCTGCAGAACTGTTATGATCCTCTAGATATGGACGAAATATGGATATGCATGAAATGTTCCTGAGATATGATCTTCATCCAAGTAATAAATAAATACCTTCATATTTACTGTAATATCACATGCAAATGTGTCATGACTTTATTGAATGAAAGGTTCGTTACAATGTTGTAATGTGTTTGCATGTTATTCAAAGCAAAAAAAGTCTGTATGAAATACATCACATCCTGAACAAAAGCAAATACATCTCGATTCAACATATTGCAGTTAAGAATATCATGATGTCAGTCTATGATCGAAGAGAGCAAAAGCACAGAAGGAAATGAACAGACCAAACCACATCAGAGATCAGATCTGAATCACGGAAACAGATGATCTGCTTCTGCAGTTCAACTCAAGTGTTAAACACTCTTTACTAGTTATTAGGCTATATGTCAGCGATCACATGTTTAGTTGTTTTTATTAATAGAGAAAGTGCAGAGATAGGAAATGTCTGTATAAACTGAGAGTCTAATATGTCATCCGTTATCCAAAGGAATGCATGGACTGATGAAACGTGAAGTCTGACGAACGCAGAAATGTAAATGTTATATTAAGTAATTTTTAATGAGGACGTTCTACATTCATACAGTTATACCTTTAAGTGTTCAAATACATTTAGTAACTACAGTCAAACCAAAATGTATTCAGACACCTTCAACATTTCTCACATTATCACAGTTTATTCACTATAGTTTAGAAAATGGTAATAGAATATGAGAATAACTCAGATCAGTGGATATTTCCCTGGTTTTGTCCGTCCTTCTGTTAGACTCACACATGAATTATGTTGAATATCTGTCAGCTGTTAAATTTAACTACACAATTAGATAATACCAGTTTAGCTCCACCAGTGACCAAGCAATGCTTCATGTTGTTCAGTCTGTGTGTAAAAAGAGCATTAGCAGTTACAGAAAAAACACTGAAGAAAACATGATCAGCTCAAAGTGTCCGAATCATTATTATTTTACTGATAATCCACTGTATGAAGAATATTTGGGTATAATATGTCACAGTTTACTTTATTTTGCTCTCCTCACTTACATAAATTAACTATATAGTGTCCTGCACACACTAGTAAAAAATTATCAAAAAATATATCTGATGTCTGAATAATTTTTGGTTTAACTATGTTACAAATGGGTTGTTCGGTTGATTCAGTGCCTTTTGTGTCCGCAGTAAACATCATGATCTTACTGCCTTAAAATGTTGAATGATGACAATCTAGATCCTTGATTATTCTAAATGTCTATTTTCTTACTAATTTTATCTTTTAAAATGTATGTGGTCAACCTTACTATGTCCCCCCCCCCTACTGTCTGCCTGTTAGTGCCCACCCTGTTACTGTCTGCCTGTTAGTGTCCACCCTGTTAGTGTCTACCCTATTTGTGTCCACCCTGTTAGTGTCTGCCTGTTAGTGTCCACCCTGTTACTGAAAACCCTGTTACTGTACACCCTGTTACTCTCTGCCTGTTAGTGTCCACCCATAGTGTCCACCCTATTGCTGTACACCCTTTTAGTGTCCACCCTGTTCCTGAACACCCTGTTAGTGTCCACCCTGTTACTGTACTCCCTGTTAGTGTCCACCCTGTTACTGTACTCCCTGTTAGTGTCCACCCTGTTTCTGTACTCCCTGTTAGTGTCCACCCTGTTAGTGTCCACCCTGTTAGTGTCCACCCTGTTACTGTCCACCCTGTTAGTGTCCACCCTGTTACTGTACTCCCTGTTAGTGTCCACCCTGTTACTGTACTCCCTGTTAGTGTCCACCCTGTTACTGTACTCCCTGTTAGTGTCCACCCTGTTACTGTACTCCCTGTTAGTGTCCACCCTGTTAGTGTCCACCCTGTTACTGTCCACCCTGTTAGTGTCCACCCTGTTAGTGTCCCCCTATTACTGTCCACCCTGTTAGTGTCCACCCTGTTACTGTCCTCCCTGTTAGTGTCCACCCTGTTACTGTCCACCCTATTACTGTCCACCACCCTGTTACTGTACTCCCTGTTAGTGTCCATCCTGTTACTGTACTCCCTGTTAGTGTCCACCCTGTTACTGTACTCCCTGTTAATGTCCCCCTATTACTGTCCACCCTGTTACTGTACTCCGTGTTAGTGTCCACCCTGTTACTGTACTCCCTGTTAGTGTCCCCCTATTACTGTCTTCCTTGTTAGTGTCCACCCTGTTACTATACACCATGTTACTGTACACCCTGTTAGTGTCCCCCCATTACTGTTCACCCTGTTACTGTACTCCTTGCTAGTGTCCACCCTGTTACTGTACTCCGTTAGTGTTCATCCTGTTACTGTACTCCCTATTTGTGTCCACCCTGTTACTGTACTCCCTGTTAGTTTCCACCCTGTTACTGTACTCCCTGTTAGTTTCCACCCTGTTACTGTACTCCCTGTTAGTGTCCACCCTGTTATTGTCCCCATGTTACTGTACACCCTGTTATTGTCCCCCATTACTGTCCACCCTGTTACTGTACTCCCTGTTAGTGTCCACCCTGTTACTGTACTCCCTGTTAGTGTCCACCCTGTTACTGTACTCCCTGTTAGTGTCCACCCTGTTACTGTACTCCCTGTTAGTGTCCACCCTGTTATTGTCCCCCATGTTACTGTACACCCTGTTATTGTCCCCCCATTACTGTCCAACCTGTTACTGTCCACCCTGTTAGTGTCCACCCTGTTAGTGTCCCCCCTATTACTGTCCACCCTGTTACTGTACGCCCTGTTAGTGTCCACCCTGTTACTGTACTCCCTGTTAGTGTTCACCCTGTTACTGTACTCCCTATTTGTGTCCACCCTGTTACTGTACTCCCTGTTAGTGTCCACCCTGTTACTGTACTCCTTATTTGTGTCCACCCTGTTACTGTACTCCCTGTTGTGTCCACCCTGTTACTGTACTCCCTGTTAGTGTCCACCCTGTTACTGTACTCCTTATTTGTGTCCACCCTGTTACTGTACTCCCTGTTGTGTCCACCCTGTTACTGTACTCCCTATTTGTGTCCACCCTGTTACTGTACTCCCTATTGTACTCCCTGTTAGTGTCCACCCTGTTACTGTACTCCCTATTTGTGTCCACCCTGTTACTGTACTCCCTGTTAGTGTCCACCCTGTTACTGTACTCCCTGTTAGTGTCCACCCTGTTACTGTACTCCCTATTTGTGTCCACCCTGTTACTGTACTCCCTGTTTGTGTCCACCCTGTTACTGTACTCCCTATTTGTGTCCACCCTGTTACTGTACTCCCTGTTAGTGTCCACCCTGTTACTGTACTACCTGTTAGTGTCCACCCTGTTATGCATTTTAGGCATTTTTATCTGACCCTAACAGGGTGGACATTTCTGATCTTCCATTTAATATATTTTGTTTTGTTTAATAAATGATTAAATGTATTTACTCGAGCTTGACCAGCAATATTTTATCAAATGTTTTACATCAACCTATCAAAGCTACACACAATCTTCCTTTGCTTAACCCTTGATGAAGATCCCCAGCAAGCAGTTTTGTGTTTAAAAGATGTCTAATAGCATCCAAACTCAGCTCAGACGTCTAGGCTAAAACAAGACAAAATTTGGACCGTCAGTGAAATTTAATAGACGTCTAAATCATCGCCCAAGAATAAATCATGAATTAGATAACAAAGAAATTAAACCAAACACCTTGTAATCACTGTTTACTTACATGATGGAATCAGTAACAGGGTGGACATCTTGCAAGTTATTTTGACAAAATGACATGTAATCAAATTCAAGGTTATCTAGAATTGTGTTTATCATGGCCTGACTATATCAGGTCTATAGTTAACCTAGACGGTGCAATGACGGATATTGCTGGGTTTAGCTTTTCAGTTGATCACTCTGCTGTTGTCTCTCACCTCATTTTTATCTGTTCTAACAGGGTGGACATTTTTGATCTTCCATTTCATTTATTTTGTTTAATAAATGGTTACATTTATTTACCCGAGCTTGACCAGACTTTTTTTTTTCAAATGCTTTACATCAACATAACGACTACACACTACTTTATTTTACAGTGTCCTTGTAACATATTACATGATGTACTTACCATAGTAATAATGCAACTGACCCTCAACCAAATCCGAATCGTACCTTAACCCTATAAGTTCATTAATATTACTCAGTACTTAAATATAAATTTACACTAGTCTGTAACAATGACACCTTAAAATAAAGTGTAACCCAATTTTCTTTTAAAAACTAAGTTAGATTTTCTAAATTTTACTATGGCCAAAAGGCACCGGATACATTTACATTTACATTTATTCATTTAGCTGACGCTTTTATCCAAAGCGACTTTCAATTGCTATACATGTCAGAGGTCGCACGCCTCTGGAGCAACAAGGGGTTAAGTGTCTTGCTCAGGGACACATTGGTGTCTCACAGTGGATTCGAACCCGGGTCTCTCACACCACAGGCATGTGTCTTATCCACTGCACCATCACCACCCCTTTCCCAGGAATACCAGGATACCAGGAATGGCACAAATACAAACACTCCTGATTTTATCGCTCAACGTTTGATGAAGACCAACATCATGTTGGAGTCATTCATGCTCAAACAAAGTTCCCCTACTAGCACTGTAGGCTATTTCTCTCGTGAACTCCACCCACCCGTGAGCTACACCTGCCCTCGAGCTCGAGCTCAGGTGAGACACTCCCGCGCGCCGCATTCCGAGCGCGTGAAGGCGAGCAGGAGGTCGTGTCGCGTCGCGTCATGGCGGAGTCGCAGCTCGTGTGTTTGGAGGACGGGCTCATGCCCACCGCGGTGCCCGAATCCCGGCCTCAGTTCTACTACAGCGAGCAGCAACGCGCCGCCCTCGAGGCACTCCTCGCGCACGGAGACGGCGCGTTCAAGAGCCTCCTGAAGGACGAGAAGAGCCAAGACTTTCTGTCGGCGCGGGAGATCAAGACCATCACGAACACCTTCGTCAAATATCAGCGCGAAGACGACGATGGAGGGGCGTCGGAGAACCGAGCGAAACGCGACGCGAGCGACTCGATGCGCTCCACATACTGGCCTCAGATGTCGGACACTGAGGTCCCTCCACTGGACC
>JAULUF010000130.1:227500-235000 GCA_031834385.1 Semotilus atromaculatus | reverse complement strand
TCAAAACTTCCACGAAGAAAAGACGTTTGTAGCGAGTGTGTAGCGAGTGTGTAACGAGTGTGTAACGAGTGTGTAGCGTGTGTGTAGCGTGTGTGTAGCGAGTGTGTAGCGTGTGTGTAGCGAGTGTTTAGCGAGTGTGTAGCGTGTGTGTAGCGAGTGTGTAGCGTGTGTGTAGCGAGTGTGTAGCGTGTGTGTAGCGAGTGTGTAGCGTGTGTAGCGAGTGTGTAGCGAGTGTGTAGCGAGTGTGTAGCGAGTGTGTAGCGTGTGTAGCGAGTGTGTAGCGTGTGTGTGTAGCGAGTGTGTGTAGCGAGTGTGTAGCGTGTGTGTAGCGAGTGTGTAGCGTGTGTGTAGCGTGTGTGTAGCGAGTGTGTAGCGAGTGTGTAGCGTGTGTGTAGCGTGTGTGTAGCGAGTGTGTAGCGAGTGTGTAGCGTGTGTGTGTAGCGAGTGTGTGTAGCGAGTGTGTAGCGTGTGTGTAGCGAGTGTGTAGCGTGTGTGTAGCGTGTGTGTAGCGAGTGTGTAGCGAGTGTGTAGCGTGTGTGTAGCGTGTGTGTAGCGTGTGTGTAGCGTGTGTGTAGCGTGTGTGTAGCGAGTGTGTAGCGTGTGTGTAGCGTGTGTGTAGCGTGTGTGTAGCGAGTGTGTAGCGTGTGTGTAGCGTGTGTGTAGCGAGTGTGTAGCGTGTGTGTAGCGAGTGTGTAGCGTGTGTGTGTAGCGAGTGTGTAGCGTGTGTGTAGCGTGTGTGTAGCGTGTGTGTAGCGAGTGTGTAGCGAGTGTGTAGCGTGTGTGTAGCGTGTGTGTAGCGTGTGTGTAGCGAGTGTGTAGCGTAGGGTTGTGCCGATAGACGATAGTATCGTGTATCGAGGATAGTCCGAAATATTGCCGATGGCTGCTGCCTTTGACGATATCAATGCAATATTTGGCTCGGTTTCCCATTAATGTATTTAATTATTATTATTATTATCATTAAGGTTATACTGTTATTAAATTAATATTAGGAACTACAATTAATTTGTCTTGCCTAAATTCATAACGACATCACCACATCAACAGTCTTTAGTTCACAAACATCGCACAAATCAGTCATCTGTGAAAATCAAAAGCTGCTTCAAACACTTTAAAAACAACTTGTTTAACAAGATATTCTTCTCATTCTTTCACTGTCATTAATGTAGGTCCACAAGAGAAATATTAAGCCAGTAAATTAAGATAGTTGATATACCGTTATCCGTGGCGGACAGATGCCGAAAGCTCAGTCCGTTTCTGCTTCCACTTTCAGGGAATGAGCGCGTTTACATGCACGTTCTTAACCCGATTATGCTGAATAAACTGACAGTGCATGTGGTCATGTAAACGCATTAATTAAGAGTCCAGTCGTTTAAGTATAAACCGATCGACTCGGCTAGATTTTGGCCATTGCCCTGATTTCTCCCGCCATTATAAACACATTAACCCGCGTTCTTTAAACCCGCGTTCTCGCGTGTCATGTGATAGGCTGTATGACAGGAAAGCGTCCTTACTGTGAATTTATATGCATCCAGACAGAGAGCAAATATATCGCAAACACTTTCTTCACCCAAGAAATTATAAAAGCGTGTTTTCATCTCAGAAGTAGGCTAGGCTACAGTCAAAATGCAGCATCTGTAATGGCATGAGGACAATATGCGTCCATACATTTCCCGCTAACATGTTTGAATACTCGGAGTCAGATACACGAATGAGGAGGATTTTTTTATTTTATTTTTTTACCTCACTGTACCAGGAAATAACCTGATTTAGACTATTAATAAACACTCCACCTTTGAACAAAGTAACTAAACAGGTAAATTAATGAGTAAGTATAATCAAATAAATAAGCCCCGCCCCCTCATGATAATATTGTGTATCGGCGATCTCACAGGCTAACGATATGAAAATAGAGCATATCGCCCAACACTAGTGTAGCGAGTGTGTAGCGAGTGTGTAGCGAGTGTGTAGCGCTGCTGACTGCAGTGACCCGGATGAGCCTGAGCTGTGTTCTGCTGTTAATAACATACGGCACGATTGACCAATCAGAATCAAGTATTCCACAGAGCCGTGTAATAAGATAATAATAATAATGTCTGTTGTATCTGATATTGATTGCTGTGTGTCTGTGTGTGTGTGTGTGTGTGTGTGTGTGTTAATCCTGTAGTTTCTCCTGGAGCTCTTCCCGCATGGACAGGAACATGATCACGGTGATGTCCGGCCAGGTGGTGGATTTCTACGATAACGATTTCCGAGAACTTTACGCCGTGTCGGACAAACTGGACCTCTTTAAGGAGTTTCACCTCAACAAGCCTCAAACGAACACCTCGTCCCGAGCCGCCGTTCCCAAACGCCCCGTGGCGGCCACTTCCCGGTTCCAGGTGAACCTCGGAGACGTCAAAGTCCCGGCACACAAATACCACAACCCGAAGTACCTGTTAGCGCTGGGACAGATCCCGGGCCCCGCGGCGCCGATGGAGGACTTCTTAAAGACCATGGATCCGCCCGATCCCGAGAATCCCACGGAAGAGCTGGAGAACATCATGACCCTTCCCTCTGAGACCGGGAAGAAGGAGTCCAGGAAACCCAAAACAGGGTCATTAAAGCCGAAGGGGTCGTGGTGGAGGAAACAGAAGAAGGAGGCGAGTGACGCGGTAATTGAGGAAAACACAGCAGACGACGCGGCGCAACACACACTCCCCGCGGAGCAACACACACTCATCGCGGAGCAACACACACTCCCCGCGGAGCAACACACACTCCCCGCGGAGCAGAGCCCGGACGACACCGGGAAGAAGAAGAGGAGAGGACTGTGGGACATATTTAAAAGATGTAAATGAGGATTATCCTTTAAATGAGCCGCTGTTTTTACTGTGCATCTGTGCCGTCATGTTTACAGACTGACCTCACTTTAGACTGTGTGTGTGCGTGTGTGTGTGTGTGTGTGTATGTGTGTGTTTGATATGATCAGTGTTTAGCGGTGTAACGAGACCCTCATGTCACGATTTGATACATATCACGATACTGAACTCACAAAACCATTTTATTGCGATACTTTAAGACATGCCGTTAACAAAAAATGTGCTGTTGATTTTAATGCTAGATTTGGTTTTACATCGTGTGTGTAAATGAACAGGCTCGGACTCAGTGCTGAAACAGTGCAGGACAGACACCAGAATAAACAATTTCATGATTCTGAAGCTGAAAATACAGAATTGTTTTAGACGAATTTGCTTTCACTCTGACTAGATATATTTACAATATTGCAAGACACTTTTTACTGGTAACAAGACATTTGGGAAAATATTTCCCCAGTGCATTATTATACATTATATAGTAGATTAATGTAGTACTGACACTAAAACTCTTTTTTCACACAGTAATTTTTATTTTGGGTGAACTATCCGCGATACATTGCATTTTTGTACTGTGATATACTGTGACAGCCCCAGTGTGAGGACGCCGACGCTCCTCGTGATCCCAGTAAACCTGCTGAACTGGTTCTGTACTGGGGAGGTTCAGCTGGAGGCATAAAACTATTATAAAACGAAATATTTTCATATGAAGTTATGTTTTCACAGCAAAAATTGGGACTTTATACATGAAGATATACAGCTGTCTTTTACACTATAATGGGGAATTCAGGGGTAGAGTGTCTGTTCAAGTCAAGAGTTACTTTGTTTATTTATTTATTTGTTACTAAATTTGATTAAAGAAAATGTATTAAATATATAAATTTGATTTAAATTAAAAATAAATGATACATCTAACCGTACAGTGCTATATTGAGTCTAATTTATTTTTATTGTAACAATTAACAGTAGAAACTTTATATTTTCAAATTTAGATATATTTTTTCATCACATAAATTGGGACTTTATTTATGAAGATTGACTTTACAGGGGGTCCGTGAAGACGATCATGTCTGAACTCGCCCCTACACCCTTAATAGGGCACTATTTGAGGGGACAGGCATTTGCAGTGGTGTCCGAAACCATAGTGGACTTTATTAAGGTCACTCATTCAATCCCATAATGAACCACAATAATTGTGTACAACCGATGTACGGCTAGAGAATACCCATAATGCACTGTGAGATTCACGCGCCGAATGTACAGTATAAAGTACTTTCTACTCGATTATTAAATAGTTTAATTAAGGTTTATACATAGTTTCCATAACAAGAGTTAGTTTCTCACACTCATAGCCTATAGACGAGATCTTCATGTGTGCAGATGTGACGGAATGACGCCAAGACAAGCTCGAATCTCACGCGGAAGGCCAGCATTTGTGCTTATAAAACTTACACTGTTTTATTTATTTGTGAAATGCCGATGGTTTGTCTAGATAAGACCCTTATTCATCGTCTGGTGTCGTTTAAAGCCCTTTGAAGCTGCACTGAAACTGTCATTTGGACCTTGAACTGTTTGGGTCCTGTTGAAGTCCATTATATGGAGAAAAATCCTGGAATGTTTTCATCAAAAACCTTCATTTCTTTTCGACTGAAGAAAGAAAGACATGGACATCTTGGATGACATGGGGGAGGACACATTTTTTTAAAAGTGAACTAATCCTTTAATGCACACTACGCTAAGCGTATCCCATCATGCATTGTGTTCGGGAACTCATGTGTCCCGAAATCGCGAGATGTCGAGGAAAACGTTGCACTGTCATTTAAATTAATTAGATGCATATAATTTGGTAGTAAAAACATAGTGTTGCACATTTTATTTGTGCAAAGATTAGTGTGTTATGTTAGCCTATTTTGTACAACATTTGCAATTGTTTTTATCACTTAGCCTAATTAGAAGCACCACAATTTTAAATGTGTGTATTGTGTTAGCTACATAGCGACGACTCAACAGACATGTAGAAGTTTATTCTAAATTGCAAAGTATTGAAAATATAATAAATATTAGCTCTGTAAACACATTTTTTGCAAGACTGCAGTCTTAACGCCTACTTGAACACTTGGGTCAAATAGGGGAAATTACGTGATGACAAGTAGACAAGTGGTCAAGAGCAAAAACCGCAGTGTGTGTTGGACAGAACAGGGCTTTACACGGGCTCGCGCGCCCTCTGCTGGAGGATCCGAGCACTAGCGCTCTCTCACTGAGGGGACTTTAGATATATAGGGATAAATGCACAGGCACAAACAACACACACTACAATTTCACAAACTTCACAAAGAGCACATGACGTGCGTCATTTGAGCCACGACCAGAAATGCACTTCCGCTTTTAGTCAGTGTGACAATTTTTGGCCGGATCTGTGTGTGTGTGCGTGTGTGTGTGTGTGTGTGTGTGTATGTGTGTGTGTGTGTGTGTGTGTGTGTGTGTGTGTGTGTTTGTGTAAGTAAAAGAGTGTGTGTGTGTGTGTGTGTGATGCAGTGACTGACCCAGGGCAGCAGATCTGATGAATTGTTTCCTACACAAACACACATTCAGAACAAACACATTTACTCCGATCGGTTTGTAGAAAATGTTTTTTATGTAAAATATATTTTGTATATATTATAGATCCTATAAATGATTATAGGTAATGCATTGTACAGTTTATTATTTAATTAAAGATATTTGTGTTGAGATATTGTCTTTTCTGAAATGTAGGCCTGTGTGTGAGCAGAAACAAACATTTGAGCTGACGGGGAAACGTGACATTGGTTTTGTTAAAAGAAGCAGCTCAGGGTTATTCTCACTCTCAACAGTCTCTCAGTGTCATTTATACACAAACACACTTTCTCTCACACACCACTCATACCGCACACACACCTCTCTCTCTCTCTCTCTCTCTCTCTCTCTCTCTCTCTCTTTCTCTCTCACACACACAGACACACACACACACACACACACACACGATCAGATCTTGGACTGATGAAAGTCTAAACGTGATCTCATACAGTTTTAGAGAAGTGCATGTAGAAGATCAGTCTGTGTCAGAAGAAGAATAGAGAATCAAACGGGAAGACACTCTTCTGACATCTGAAGGACAGGATGAACCCGCTGTGGCTTTTATTCCTGCAACAACATCATTTAATGAAAAGGGAAACGAGAAATGACCTCATCGCTTTCACTTCCTCCATGGAACATGAACGTGGATCTGCAGGTGGTTTCATTCGGGTCCGGGGGCAGATTCATGCTGTGGTGCTTATGATCCCAATCACCTCTGATTAAACCGGCCTATTTCTCCTTCATCATCATCATCCATGAGGAGCATCTGAACGCGTTCATGTTTCTGCAACGGACGGTACACTGATGCTATGACAGAGTGCCGTGGGCGTCGGAACCATTGTATATGGGTGGGACAAGACCCCCACTTTTTAAGACCAATGATATGACCCACTCTTTTACCGTCTCTAATTCAATCCGCGCATTATGTCTGTTCGCGTTTCAGAGCGCCGTCAGTCAAATCCATTCCACTTGAGGAATGCCGTAATAAATTAAACTCCATTTCCGCTGAATCGCTACATTATATTTCTCAACGAGCTGCAACTGACGAAAATAACCACCCGTTTTACCCTTCCAGTCAAATATTGCGTTGCAAACATCAGTACCAGCTTTATGTTATCATCGGGGTAATCCACGGATTTCTGTGCATTTATACACGACGTGAAGCAGAGTTCAGTTTACTTGTTTAATTAAAAGGCACCAGAATACATTAAATGAAGGAATACATTTAGGCTACTGTAGGAAAATATTTTTAGGGGAGGACCCACCCACTTTTTTTTTGTTGCATCCGACGCCAATGTGACAGACTATACATTAATGGTTGCACAGCGTGTAGCTTATTATATCCAAATCATAAGTTGACTTCCTGTTTATGTTTCCTGGCAGCAAAATCACCAACACACACACACACGCACACACACATGTCTGGTTCGCTATCTTTGTGGGGACTCTCCATAGGCGTAATGGTTTTTAGACGGTACAAACTGTATATTCTGTCCCCTTACACACACACACACACACACACACACACACTGCCCCTGTCCCTAAACCTACCCATCACAGGAGACATTCTGCATTTTTACATTTTCAAAAAACATTACTTAGCGTGATTTATACGCTGTTCTCCTCATGGGGACCGCTGGCTGGTCCCCACAATGTAGGTGATTTCAGGTTTTACTATACTTGTGGGGACATTTGGTCCCCACAATGTAATATAAACACGAGCACACACACACACACACACACTCTTGTACATCTATCTTTATGAGGACATTCATTGACACAATGCAATCTCTAGCCGCTTACCCTAACCTTACTCATCACAACTAAGTGCTTAACCCGAACCCTTACCCTAAACCTACCCTTAACCTAATTATAACCTTATCCCTAAAACCAAGTCTTGACCCTCAAACAGGCCTTTAAAGGGGTCTCAGAAAGTGAGGACCGGCCAAAATGTCCTCACTTTACTCTCTTTGTCCTCACTCCAATGGTCTAAAACTCAAACTGGTCCTCACAAAGATAGTTGTACAAGTACACACACACACACACACAC
>JAULUF010000130.1:197500-217500 GCA_031834385.1 Semotilus atromaculatus | reverse complement strand
CGACAGTAGTTACATATCTGCTCTCGAAGATTGCTGCGATAAATCGGGTTTTCCAGTAGCCGCAGTTAAACAAGCGGCACTGGATGAAACCTCCGAGCTAGAGGCAAAAAATGATAGTGATGACGATGACGCCGCGTTATTATACAGGCCACAGAGAGAAACTCGTAAACGAGCTCTTGTGAGTCAGTGGCCTGAAGAGCCAGACCTGCGAAGCCCAGTAAAGACTCGAAAACAATCGAATGATTTGCCAAAGAGATCAGTTAAAGTCGCTGTGCTTAAAACCATGACGAATGCGGATGATGAAATCACAACAATCAGCCGCCCGTTAACATGCGAAGAATGTTCTAGACATAAACAAATCGTAGGAATTATGCCGAGAAAGGGGCCGTTTCAACCTTACTGGGAAGCATTGATGTTACAGGCCACGGTGTACAAATTAGAATTTAGAGATGTTTGGCAAATAGCTCTCCTCACCATCCCTGAGGAACTCAGACCGAAACTAACCGAAGAAATGAAATCTGGCAACGTAATGAACCGAAAAAATAACGAAAACGACGAAAGTATCTATGAGCGTCTAAAACAGGCATTATTAGACATGAGGGGGCCGACACATGCTGATTGGAGCAAAATATTAGAAATCAAACAAGCGAGTAATGAGTCATTTGAAACGTACACTGAACGGTTATGGGTGACATACAGAGAACACTCGGGCCTAGAGGATGTAGACCGCAACCATGACGCGTTATTACAAATTATAAAGAACAATGCTGGCATCCCTGTTCAAAAGGCGTTATCAAATGGCGTCGACCCGGCCGAAAACACGTTCAGAGCGATAGTAGACTGGGGTTCAAGAATAGAAAACAGATGGAGATCAAAACCCCGTAACGTTGCGGCCGCACACTGGTTAACAGAAGGGAATAGCCCAGACACATTTAACCAAAGATCTCCAAGCAAAATGTCATGCCGCTATTGCAAAAAGACTGGGCATTTCTTGAGAGATTGCACGAAAAGAATGAGAGATTTAAGAGAACCAGCGAATCTTTGCCAAAAAACGCCCTCTAGCAACGACTCTAACCTGTATAAACAATTCGCTGATTTCATTACCGAGTTTCAAAAACAAAAAAGCCAAAATGGCGGGGACCACAACGCGAGCGGAGCAATTGAAAAATACCAACACCAATAGGGATACGTGGCCTCCATCGCCGTGGGGAGCATAATTAAGAGTGGAAACCGAATTAAAATAAGAGCTAATTTAGGAGGCCGGTTAGCGGACGTACTTATTGATTCTGGCGCATCTTGCTCCTGTACAGACATTCCATTTCCTTTAACCAACGAAACTATTCAGATAAAAGGCATCGGCGACACGTTAATGATTGCGACAAAAACACAGCCAATTGAACTCGATTTGGGCGTGACCGTATTGAAAGAACCCCTCTGGTATTTACCTAACAACAGTGAAGGGACTGTACTGGGAATGGACATTATGCGAAAGTATGGCTTTGTAATTCACTGCTTTGAAAAGCAAATTGAATTGAAAACAGACAGAACAGTAAAAATGTGTTTAACAAAAAACACAACGAGAATTATGTCCATTTCCACCCCAGATCCCATTCAACAGATGGTAAACAAACACGATTACATTTGGGCTACACATGAACATGACTGTGGCCTCATTGACTTTGTTGTGTGCATTGAGGGGGAGCCCCCTCCCCCACAAAAACAATACCGCATCAAACCAGAGGCCGAGTCAGCTGTTCATGAAATTGTGCAACAACTTGAAATCAGAGGAATAGTCCGGCGATGTAGTTCGACAACAAACTCTCCGTGTTTACCAGTACCAAAATCAAACGGTAAATGGCGTCTTTGTATTGATTATCAACGTCTTAACAAAGTTTTGCCCAAGGCTACACCTATAGTGGCAAATCCATCGACGTTATTATCGCAGATTTCAACACAAGCGTCCTGGTTTACAGTGCTCGACGTAAAGAACGGTTTCTGGTCCATCCCAATCAAACGCGCTGATCAGTGGAAATTGGCATTCACTTTGAATCAAATCCAGTACACCTGGGAGCGAATGCCACAAGGCCTCCATAACAGTCCTGCGATTTTTCACAGAGCATTAGAAGACACGCTCAATCCAGTGACAGGGACCGGAAACGTAATCCATTACGTCGACGATATACTTATCGCGACCGAGGGATCATTTGATGATCATTTGCTACTCGTCGACGAAGTACTGTTAACACTCGGTAAAGCTGGTTTCAAATTAAACAAAGAAAAAGCGCAAATCGCACAAAACGAGGTCCAGTACCTGGGTTATACGATAACGCAAAGCCACCGAGCACTAACAGATGATAGGCGAAAATGCATCGCTGAACTTCCCCGACCGCACACGCTGAACTCCTTACAGAAAGTGCTGGGAACAGCAAACTACTTAAGAGACTTCATTCCAGATTTTGCAAACGTCGTCACGCCATTATATTCACTCTTAAAAGGAAAATCAAAGCCCTCTGACGTCCTCGAATGGTCAGAGGAACACGAAAAAGCCTTTACGAGTCTGAAAGATAACTTGTGCTGCGCTCCCGCGCTCGGTCTGCCCAACCCCAAAAAAACCTTCCACTTACAGGTGGACGCAAATGAAAACACTCTAAGTGGCGTTTTAGCTCAGGATCATGGGGGAAAATTGCGTCCGATCGCCTATTACAGCCGAAAAAAGTCCACGATCGAACAGGGATTCGACCCATGCACTCAGCACGTGCTGGCGGTTCACTGGATGTTGACAGCAACTGAACCGATTGTAGGTTTTCAACCTATCGTTGTGCATACAGTGCACACGCCAGTACAAATGTTGTTGCAGGGCCGAATAAAAGGCGTGTCGTCGCAAAGGTTAGCAAGATGGCTAGCAGACATACAGGCACGTGACATCACGACAGTTAACGACCGAATATTACCTCATTTATTGGGAGATGTAGAGGGCCATCCACACACATGCCAACCTAAACAGGAAGCACAGAGCCCGGTTCATGACCAAGAACTTCCAAATCAGACACAGGTGTACATTGATGGTTCCCGATACTGGCATGATGGCAAATTCCACACAGGTTGTGCGGTGTGGGCTCCTCACTCTCCCAATTCAGACACTAACCAATTGCTAATCAAACTGTCCGAAAACACATCTGCGCAAGAAGCTGAACTCATTGCATTACTCGAAGCAATCAGATCACATCACAAACCGCTATGTGTGTACACTGATAGTCGATACGCTTTCGGTGTTGTCCATGATTTTATGACACAGTGGCAGTTGAGAAAATTCCTCACATCTGCCGGAACGCCAATAAAACACTTTAACATCATAACTTCGATTTGGCAGGAGATTAAAACACGCGATTCTTCACTCTCCGTTGTCAAAGTGCGCGCGCACATTAACAAGAATCCCGATGAGCACGAGAAAAACAACAACATTGCAGATCAATTAGCAAAATTAGCAGCACAAAAGGGAGATGTATGGCAGCCTGACAGATTGATTGTTCCTGTTGTGAGTGCGGTTCAGACTGTTCCTATTGACTTGAAACAGTACCAGCAAGAACTATGGAGTTCTGATGGAGAGCTGACACCGCACCTGCAGCAGGACCAACTAGTCAAGGTCACAGAAGGCATGATTTTATGAGACGATAAATACATCGTCCCAGAAGCCCTCCAGAAACCAGTGATAAAGTTGTACCACGAATATGCACATGTATCAGCTCCCAAAACACAACAGCTGATACAAAAGAACTTCTGGTGGCCACAGATGGCATCAGACATTCAAAGATGGTGTGACGCATGCATCGTATGTGCCACCATCAACCAAGGTAAGACTGGCCGTACAAAGTTGTGTAGACCAGAGCCACCAAAAGGACCTTGGGAGTCACTCCAATTGGATTTTATAGGTCCACTACCCAGTGCCAAAGGGGGGTATCGTTATTGCCTTGTAATAATTGACAAATTTTCCAAATGGGTTGAAGCAATTCCTACTCGCAATAACAGTGCAAACACGGTGGCACGTGTGGTAGCAAACCAAATTCTCCCACTCTGGGGAGCACCAATCCAAATTGAATCTGACCAGGGCACACATTTCACAGGTCAGGTGATGAAAAACATATGCCAGATGCTGAACATCAAACAAAGGTTCCACGTTTCATATAGACCGCAGAGTTCGGGGATGGTGGAACGTTCTAACAGGACCATAAAAGAAAGCATCTCAAAACAGGTTGCACAACACAAAAACCAATGGATTGATGCCCTACCCACAGTCCTAACCGTACTGCGGGCAACGCCTTCAAAGGCAACAGGTATCAGTCCATTCGAACTCATGACTGGAAGAGTCATGAAGCTGCCCATCGACCCAGAAATCACCCCAGCAGACCTGGGGCCTCTTGTAATTGCAACTCAACAGTCTGTGTTAAAGCAACTACAAAAGAGGCTGGAAGTGCTACATGCACACGCTGCTCTGAAACAGCAGCAATCAGACTTAATGAATGATGCACAATTCAACCCAGACCCTGAGATAAAATTCTCAGAAGGAGACATGGTAATGATACGTGTTTTTGTGAAGCAAGGTGCATTCACACCCAGATGGCATGGCCCATATGAAATAAAAGCTGTATGCAACAGCTGTGTGGCCACAACCATAAAAGGGAAACTGCGATGGTATCACATGTCTCAGTGCAAGTCATTTAAAGGTACACAGAATAAATAAATAACTGTCACTAACTTCTCTTCCTGCCTTCCAGGTCGACTGCAGCGATCCCATGGAGGCCGGATGAAAGGAAAGTGTCAGGGCCCACGTGCATCAGACTGGGCCAAAGGGTTTCACTCACACACAACCTAAAATGTGGCAGGTGGGTGTGGAAATACTCCAAGGGGCCTTTCACACCAAAAATCACAGTCGCACCCAAAGAGACAGCTACATGGCCTCCCGGTATAGTACCGGATCCAAATTGCACACCAAAAATCTGCTGTAGTACAGGTAGCACCCACCCACCTACCGGAAACATTTCAGGGTACACTAGAGCACCAAAATTCATGCACAACCTCACGGCCTGGTATCAGCTTAAAATAGATCCAGGTGACACAATAGGCAGCATGTACACTCTACACGAAAACAACAATAACGGCATAGACCCAAAATTGTGCTATTATGTGAAACATTTGGAACCTGCAACATATAGGTGCACACATACAGAAACACATAATGACACACATATAAGATTCAAAGAGTTAATGTATGATCTCACATCATACACACCTAACGAGCCGAAACCAAAAACTTTTGTGTGGACCAACCGAAAAGAAGGAACGTATTGTGTCGGAGAATGTACACATAGCATAGACAATTTCACCAATCCACACAACTGCTCTTGGACTGTTATGTATTGTTTTAATTTGACCACCTGCGGGTACACCAAACCCAAAATGTGTCCGGAATTGCACCCAATTCCTCCTGGCGGACTGATTAGAGGAAACATCAACAAGACTTTATTACATGATGTAAATTTGGTAATGACACATGTAGCTTACAACATTTCCAACATACTTTCTGCCTATACAAAACATTGTAATATTAATGATGAGTCATATGCATGGCTACAGTCACGAATCGATGATTTAATTTCTGATTACAAAGACAGACTTGCCGTCCAAATTCCACCTACTCGTTCAAAACGAGACCTGCTCAGCAGTATAGCCGGCTTGTTCGGATCAATCAATTCAGCAGCCAACACCTATAAAATAACCAAACAATCCCAATTCTCCACATGGTTGACAGATCAGATGGCCACTGGTTTTCAACACATCACTAATAGCAATGATAACATTATCAAAGCGGTTCGTTCTGAGGCGCAGGCGCTTCTAACGATCAGCCATACATTGTTCAATCAGACCCGTACCCTCGAACGTGACTTAGCCTGTAGATCATATGCACATGATTTATTCACCGCCACTAGACAAGAAATTTTAGATCTTCGCCTTCACCAGACCCCTAGACATGTTTTAAATGATTTAATTGAAGTTTTAGATTTGCATAGATGGTTCTCTTCAGAAAAAATGAAAAATGTCAAGTATTCAGAACTGTTATCCACAATTATGATGTATACTGGAAACGAATGTATTGGTTGCATGGGATTTTTTGCCACTTTTCCTTTAATACACCCAGATCAAGTTTATCCAAATTCCACTACTATTCGCTCTATTGGCGTGGTAGTTAAAGATCAAGTAATTAAATGGGATCACCTCACGGGATATATGACTTTGAAGGGTACTGAGACCTTGTTTACCAGTCGCACTTGTTGTCATGAAACTCACAATTATGTTGTCTGTACATGTAATACATTGCAGCCTTTCTCCTCCAATGATAGCAAGCTCATAAATGTTGAATCGTTGCACGGCCATTCAAATGCTGTTCAAGTGTCTCATACACAGTGGTGCGTCATCAGTGAGATGAATTCGTTCACGTATGGAGGACTGACCTGTCCTGCTAATCACTCCTTCTGCTTGGAAGTGACAGAGGACTTTTCTATGGGCCAGATCGACATCCTCGGAAGGATGCCAACGGACGCAGAGGTCTCCCCATGGTGGGACGACACCTTTTATGAACACGGAACACAAGCTTTGGTCGACACGATGGACTTGGTACAGAACGTCATCCTCCAAACAGAGTACCACCTGTCTCAAGCGCAAGTGGAGACAAACTTGGCGCGAAAGACAGCACAGATTTTGTCTAGCTCATCTACCCGATCGGCACAGACTGCATACACCTGGTGGGACTGGGTACTTCGAGGTTGTGCGGTTGGAAGCGCACTCATCTTCTCCTTCACGCTATTCCAATGTTGCTACTTCCGACACCTCATCAGATCGGTAAAAGCATCCACCAACACTATCTTGACTCTCAGCCCCTTAAAACTGCCCACCTTAAAAAGACTGAAGTGACACCGCAGGAAACCCTGTGAGTGGCCCACGGTGCCAAAGGAGGGATTTGTAAGGATGGTGCCAGTATGTCTGGTCGACCCCTCAATGTGACAAAAGGCCCTCTTGGGAATTAACACTTGAACTATCTCTTGAATATGTAACTCCCTCTTGCATATGTAACAGGAACATCTGAGACGCAGCACACAGTACAGTTCACACTTCACCCACACTATCTCCCCTGCATCCCCCTCCTCCTCACCTGAAATACACTGAAACCTTATGCAATGTTATGTGTGGACAAAAATGTAACTACTCATGTTTGGTGTCTTTTTATAGTGTCACATGCGTCTGGTAACATGGTCTCATTCTCCCAACTATGATGAAGAGCTAAAAGAAGTTATGAAATGTGAGAAAAGTGATGTGTCCCATAATAGCCTCATTCAAACTACCTCCTGTATGTAAAATCAGGCAGACCTCACAGCGTGAGCTCCTGAATAGATAACCAAAATCTAATTATAACGACAGACACCACCATTTGGTCAGAATTGAATTATCTGGGTTTATAAGGAAAAGGTGCAGAAAGGTTCGGGGAGTCTGTAGGTTGACTGCCCACACAACCGCTGTGTGTAATTTCGTTGACAGGTAATAATTTCTACAAATTCTGTGATTTCTGAATTGATATGCTTAACTGATGATTTTATCCTCTGAATTGGATTTGAAATGATTACATCATTACCTGATCAATAAATTGTAAACGTTTGATTTTATTCTAACCGACTCTGAGAATTGTTTTCCCCCGAATAGATTATAGGATTCGTATATTTCCACAAGTTTGCGTCAGAGTTTAGTGACGACTAATATCTGATATCAGATTCAAGTGTACTTGAATGAGGAGACGGGTAGTTTCCGTCTAGAATCAGCTAATACTGTTTGATCTAGATTTGGGTACGTCTAAATACCTCTGTTCTAATTTAATGTTACTTTAGATAAGTGCACGCTGGTAAAGTAAGTTATTGAATTAGTTCCTGAGGTGGCATTCAAGGGGGCTGTGTATATGTCTTCGATTGTGTACGTGTGAATTACGGCAAATCCCAGACATTCAGCCAATTACCTCTGTTTTGATAATCGGAAACTGACGAGATTGTGCCGGAGACCTGGTGAGGAACTCGAAGTGATATAGTTTCCTGATCTGAGCGGATAAAACATAATCAGAGTTTAAAGAATAAACAAACCTTCGCTAACGTTTAATGATGCACGGATATCATTAAAACCTTTTCATTTATGGAGTCAGATAATAACGAGATAATACATGAGAAAATATATTGCATTTAATCTTGTTGTGTTGCGTGAAAGGAAAGGCAAGTAATACGCAGAATACCTTCACCGTATTATTGGAAATCCCCCATTGGACCAATAGACGGCCTTACATCTCTCACACACACACACACACACACACACACCTGATGGACTCGATCCACTGTTCTCTCTCTCACACACACACACACACACACACACACACCTGATGGACTCAATCCACTGTTCTCTCACACACACACACACACACCTGATGGACTCGATCCACTGTTCTCTCTCTCACACACACACACACACACACACACACACACACACACACACACACACACACACACACACACACACACACCTGATTGACTCGATCCACTGTTCTCTCTCACACACACACACACACACACACACACACACACACACACACCTGATTGACTCGATCCACTGTTCTCTCTCACACACACACACACACACACACACACACACACACACACACACACCTGATGGACTCAATCCACTGTTCTCTCACACACACACACACACACACCTGATGGACTCGATCCACTGTTCTCTCTCACACACACACACACACACCTGATGGACTCGATCCACTGTTCTCTCTCACACACACACACACACACACCTGATGGACTCGATCCACTGTTCTCTCTCTCTCTCACACACACACACACACACCTGATGGACTCGATCCACTGTTCTCTCTCACACACACACACACACACACCTGATGGACTCGATCCACTGTTCTCTCTCACACACACACACACACACACCTGATTGACTCGATCCACTGTTCTCTCTCACACACACACACACACACCTGATGGACTCGATCCACTGTTCTCTCTCTCACACACACACACACACACCTGATGGACTCGATCCACTGTTCTCTCTCACACACACACACACACACACACACACACACACACACACACACACACACACACCTGATGGACTCGATCCACTGTTCTCTCTCACACACACACACACACCTGATGGACTCGATCCACTGTTCTCTCTCTCACACACACACACACACACACACACACCTGATGGACTCGATCCACTGTTCTCTCTCACACACACACACACACACACACACACACACACCTGATGGACTCGATCCACTGTTCTCTCTCTCACACACACACACACACACACACACACACACACCTGATGGACTCGATCCACTGTTCTCTCTCACACACACACACACACACACACACACACACAGACCTGATGGACTCGATCCACTGTTCTCTCTCACACACACACACACACACACACACACCTGATGGACTCGATCCACTGTTCTCTCTCACACACACACACACACACACACACACACCTGATGGACTCGATCCACTGTTCTCTCTCTCACACACACACACACACACACACCTGATGGACTCGATCCACTGGTCTCTCTCACACACACACACACACACACACCTGATGGACTCGATCCACTGGTCTCTCTCACACACACACACACACACCTGATGGACTCGATCCACTGGTCTCTCTCCTCCGCTGTAGAAGCACAGATGCTGTAGGACTGGTGTTTTCCCTCCACCACTCGACCGTCTGTCTCTGTTTTACACGCCTTGATCTTCTGGCCTCGACTGTTGGGGTTATACAGCTCTAAACAATACTGGCACAGGTCAAAGGTCACAGGTTAACATCACTCGTTTGATGTTAGCATGTTTCTAAGCTAAAAACACAGAACTAAAACTGGCTAAAATAGTCAACTTTTAATTAGATTGAACCATAAATGTTTTTAGTTCTGATACTTTTAATTTCAAGGCATATTTCATGTTATTTTTCAATAAAAGGCTTATATTCTATACCATATATACCAGTGGTGGGCCGTCAGGGCCAGCAAGGCCTTCTCTGCTGGCCTAAACACTATCAGAATCACTGACTTGCACTTTAATATATTTTTTCCATGAATGAGTATTAAATTATTTCCAATAGTTCATTCTCTTAATTTCATAGCTTTTCTCTTGGTTGCGCTGCTTCCAGTAGTGTATGTTTATTTTAGCGCTTTTATCCAATCATATTTCAGCCATCATGCGTTGCCAGGGTCAAATAAATCTGCCTTCAGAATCGACAGTGCGGGCGCCTGTAGCTTAAAATGAATGGCAATGAAACCGTTGCTTTAACCAATCAGATAAGCAGTCAGATTTAATCAGCCAATCAGATTTCGATTTGACTACAGCGGGGCCATCTAGCAGGCGTATAATAACGTCTGCATTTTCACGTTCTTTGATTGGATGCTCAGAGCGCGTACTACTATCCGCATCTGTATCGAACTGCAAACTAAAATATATATTCCTGTAGATTTAATAGTTTTTCAACCCACAAGTTAATGTTTCTTTCCCTCCTCGACCCCCAGCAGGTTCAAACCTACCGGAAAAATCCCTTATTCAGCCTGAGCTTAACGCAGTCACGGAACACTGCTCGATCTGTCCGGGTTAAACAGACTAATGTAAGTTATGCCACGAATGGTTTTGAAGGCAAAAGTCCCGCTGATCTCATTGATTTCGTTCAAAACTCTGTGTGAGAGCATGGGGCAGCTGTACACATCGTCATGTTTTGCGGTGACTGTGTCCACTGCTTTTGTCGAGCAGACACTCATAAAGCGAATTAAAACTTATGCTAGAAATATGACGGGACAGACTCGACTTTCAGCATTAGACTCGTTATTGTTGGATCTGAAACGCACAGATAACCTGTACAACAGAGTAATTGAAGTCTTCTTGAGGAAAGAAATAAGGATGGATTTTGTGTAAAAAATAATCAGTAGTTTTGATGAGTATAATGCTTTTTTCCCCGTGGTGAATATGATTTTCTTTTAAATTTATGATCGAAACTTAATTTTTTTCAAACATCCATACTATTGTAATGTCTGAAAAGGGACTATTGTAACCCTTGAACCACAAGATAAGGGAGGCTCCGTTTCTGAACTTATAATCGGAGCGCAAGAACCACGGTACACAAACACACCAGCCGAACTCACGCGCTCGTTTCTCTCGACCGGCCTTTCCCGAACTCACCGCATTAACCCTATAACTGCTGGTGCAAAATAAAAACAACAATTATAGAGAGTTTTTGCGCTGCTACACTATTAAAAGTTATTAATTCAGGTAGGACAGAAGGCCTAGGTGTGAAATGCACAGCCCGCCACTGATATATACTCATAAATACATTTCACACCCAATTTATCTATTTGTACTGCCATTTTATTAGCTTACTTTTATTTATTGTAAAATGTTATTTCAAAGTGTATTTCATTTCATATTTTATGAGGGTTTGCATATTTAAACTGATATTTCACATCCTTTTCATATTACATGAAAAATTCTTCACAGTACGCTTCATTAGTTAACATTAACCTTGGTGGACTAATAATGAACAATACTTCTACAGCATTTATTAATTTAGTTAATATTAATTGCAACATTTACTAATACATTATTAAAAATCAAAGGTTGTATTAATTAACATTAGTTAATGCACTGTGAACTGACATGAACAAACAATGAACAGCTGTATTTTTATTAACTAATATAAACAAATATGAATAAATACTGTAACAAATGTATTGCTCATTGTTAGTTCATGTTAGTAAATACATTAGCTAATGTTAAATAATGAACCTTACTGTAAAGTGTTACCTCAAAGATGAATAAATACGGTGACAAAAGTATCGCTTATTATTAATGCATTAAGTAAGATTCGTTAGGGACCTTATTGTAAAGTGTTACCAATATCTCTCTCGCTTCTGCAATGCATTATTATTCTCCATAAATCATATAAATCTTCTATGTTTTAAACCTGTGCTGTGTGTAAATCCTCTATATGTTCAGTGTGTGACAGATTCGGGTCTCACCGGCTTCCGGGGAAAGAGCACTTCCTTCACACACAGATTCTCCAGAGGAATGATCCCGCGCGGCTCCTTGTCCTGACACACAAACACACATCAGCTGTGACACACAAACACACATCAGCTCTGACACACAAACACACATCAGCTCCGACACACAAACACCACATCAGCTCCGACACACAAACACACATCAGCTCCGACACACAAACACACATCAGCTCCGACACACAAACACACATCAGCTCTGACACACAAACACCACATCAGCTCCGACACACAAACACACATCAGCTCCGACACACAAACACACATCAGCTCCGACACACAAACACACATCAGCTCCGACACACAAACACACATCAGCTCTGACACACAAACACCACATCAGCTCCGACACACAAACACACATCAGCTCCGACACACAAACACACATCAGCTCTGACACACAAACACCACATCAGCTCTGACACACAAACACCACATCAGCTCTGACACACAAACACACATCAGCTCCGACACACAAACACACATCAGCTCCGACACACAAACACCACATCAGCTCCGACACACAAACACCACATCAGCTCTGACACACAAACACACATCAGCTCCGACACACAAACACACATCAGCTGTGACACACAAACACACATCAGCTCTGACACACAAACACGCATCAGCTCCGACACACAAACACACATCAGCTCCGACACACAAACACCACATCAGCTCTGACACACAAACACACATCAGCTCCGACACACAAACACCACATCAGCTCTGACACACAAACACACATCAGCTCCGACACACAAACACACATCAGCTCTGACACACAAACACACATCAGCTCCGACACACAAACACACATCAGCTCTGACACACAAACACACATCAGCTCCGACACACAAACACCACATCAGCTCTGACACACAAACACCACATCAGCTCTGACACACAAACACACATCAGCTCTGACACACAAACACACATCAGCTCCGACACACAAACACCACATCAGCTCTGACACACAAACACACATCAGCTCTGACACACAAACACACATCAGCTCCGACACACAAACACCACATCAGCTCTGACACACAAACACACATCAGCTCCGACACACAAACACACATCAGCTCCGACACACAAACACCACATCAGCTCTGACACACAAACACCACATCAGCTCTGACACACAAACACACATCAGCTCTGACACACAAACACACATCAGCTCCGACACACAAACACCACATCAGCTCTGACACACAAACACACATCAGCTCTGACACACAAACACACATCAGCTCCGACACACAAACACCACATCAGCTCTGACACACAAACACACATCAGCTCCGACACACAAACACACATCAGCTCTGACACACAAACACACATCAGCTCCGACACACAAACACACATCAGCTCTGACACACAAACACACATCAGCTCCGACACACAAACACCACATCAGCTCTGACACACAAACACACATCAGCTCTGACACACAAACACACATCAGCTCTGACACACAAACACACATCAGCTCTGACACACAAACACCACATCAGCTCTGACACACAAACACACATCAGCTCTGACACACAAACACACATCAGCTCTGACACACAAACACACATCAGCTCCGACACACAAACACCACATCAGCTCCGACACACAAACACCACATCAGCTCTGACACACAAACACCACATCAGCTCTGACACACAAACACACATCAGCTCTGACACACAAACACCACATCAGCTCCGACACACAAACACCACATCAGCTCTGACACACAAACACCACATCAGCTCTGACACACAAACACACATCAGCTCTGACACACAAACACACATCAGCTCTGACACACAAACACCACATCAGCTCCGACACACAAACACCACATCAGCTCTGACACACAAACACACATCAGCTCTGACACACAAACACACATCAGCTCTGACACACAAACACCACATCAGCTCCGACACACAAACACCACATCAGCTCTGACACACAAACACCACATCAGCTCTGACACACAAACACCACATCAGCTCCGACACACAAACACACATCAGCTCTGACACACAAACACCACATCAGCTCCGACACACAAACACACATCAGCTCTGACACACAAACACACATCAGCTCTGACACACAAACACCACATCAGCTCCGACACACAAACACACATCAGCTCCGACACACAAACACACATCAGCTCCGACACACAAACACACATCAGCTCCGACACACAAACACCACATCAGCTCCGACACACAAACACCACATCAGCTCCAACACACAAACACACATCAGCTCCGACACACAAACACCACATCAGCTCCGACACACAAACACCACATCAGCTCCGACACACAAACACCACATCAGCTCCGACACACAAACACCACATCAGCTCCGACACACAAACACACATCAGCTCCGACACACAAACGCCACATCAGCTCTGACACACAAACACACATCAGCTCCGACACACAAACACACATCAGCTCCGACACACAAACACCACATCAGCTCCGACACACAAACACCACATCAGCTCCGACACACAAACACACATCAGCTCCGACACACAAACACCACATCAGCTCCGACACACAAACACACATCAGCTCCGACACACACACTTCACACACACGTTCATGCGTTCAGAGGGTTCTTACTGTGGTGTATTCAAAATAATACAGGCAGTTATCAGTGAGGATGAACCATCGCCTCTTCCACGTCTTCACACGCCCGCCTGCGGACAGACACATCAGCAACACTTATTACAGTTAACATGAGCCAACTAAAAACACTAATTAACTGTCACTTAAAGGACCTTTTCAACGTAACTGCGTATTACGTGAGTCACGAACGCACATCACAGAACAGAGCAAGGCCAGCATTTGTGCTTATAAAACTGAAACATTATTATTTATTTGTGAAATGCCGATGGTTTGTCTAGATAAGACCCTTATTCATCGTCTGGTGTCGTTTAAAGCCCTTTGAAGCTGCACTGAAACTGTCATTTGGACCTTGAACCGTTTGGGTCCTGTTGAAGTCCATTATATGGAGAAAAATCCTGGAATGTTTTCATCAAAAACCTTCATTTCTTTTCGACTGAAGAAAGAAAGACATGGACATCTTCGATGACACGGGGGGAGGAAATTATCAGCAAAAGTTTTTTTAAAAGTGAACTAATCCTTTAATGCTAATTTCAACATTTACTAATACATGCACATGTAGTTCACAGAACATACTGATCAAACATCCTTCCAGTAATGCTAATCAAACTTTCGTTCAGTTATCTGGTCTTTAATAATGTCTCAAAACATCAGCACAAAAACATCATTTATACATTGTTCATATAATCTTTCAGTTGGAGGTTCATCTAACATTTTTTAAATGTAACTATTTGTTTTAAGAACGTTCAGAGAACATTCAAAAGTAACATTCTCATAATGTTTGAATGATACAATGAAACGTTCCATTAACATTTGAATAACCAAGACTACAATTTAGACTTACGTTTTCATAACTTAATATGAACATTCTTATCTATATTAATTATTTTTCTTATATTTTTGTTAGATGGGTGAGCAGTTTCTATTTGACACAAACACATTGAGGATGTCACTATTAAACTTGCACAGGTTTACAATAAACACACCTAATAAAAGCAGTTTAAGCAGAAAGTAAACTAGACTAAATTAGTTTGCAGTAGTGAATCATAATCGGTTTGTTTCATGCAGTCAGCAGAGCAATCTTTATAATAAGTTTCTGATCTTTACCCAGTTTGAGCAGCCAGCCCTCGCGGTCCGGGTTGAAGAAGGTGTGTGTGAGATCATTCCCATCATCCTCTGGGATTTTGAAGGGCTCGTTCCGTATGCTGTTGTACAGATTCTGTGGTGAACAGAAACACACACTTCAGTCTTCCTGTTAGTGCTGCTCATTTACTGGCGAATAACTAAAGGGATAGTTCTCCCAAAAATGAAAATCAGCCCATAAGAAAAATATCCTATCTAAAACTTCATCGACTAAAATAACTAGCTTCTGGCAGACGGTGAAGAGTAACGCCTGACCCGACGCATGAACACCGGTCCCAAATTAGAAGACTAAAACGACAGCTTTAAAAGAGCAATGTGGAGGAGCTTGAGTTTGTTCTCAGCGCTGTTTGTTTGTGTCGCTCTTGTGGCGTGAGTTGACATGTGTACGGCCGTCTGCCGGAAACTAGTTATTTTAGTCGATAACGTTTTAAATGTGGATATTTTCATACACGAACGCATCACTTTCGCTTCAGAAGGCCTTTATTAACCCCCGCAGAGCCTGTGGAGCACTTTATGATGGACAGATGCACTTTGATGGCCATTCACTCCCATTATAAAGCTCGAAAGAGCCAGGACATTTTTTAATATAACTCCGATTGTATTCGTTTGAAAGAAGAATATCATATACACCTAGGATGAGTAAATCATGGGCTAATTTTCATTTTTGGGAGAACGATCCCTTTAACACCACGCTGTTATTTGTGCTCAGAGACTCCAGTGTAGTATTTTGGTCACATGACCAGTGAGGAGTGATTGTGATTGGCTGCTCACCGTCAGAAGGTCGTCGGGCAGATCCTCTCCATTGTTGATCCCGCGGTTCATGCTAATGAATCTCTCCAGCGGGGTCTTGTCCTTCACGTTGGGGTTGTGAAGACTCGTGTTCAACATGATGATGGCAAACGAAAGGATGTAACACGTGTCTGAGGATCACAAACAACACCACCGTTCTCAACAACTTCACCAGAGACTGATAAACAAAAGCGTTTTGAGATCATCAGTGTCTGCTTGGCCGATTAACAGATTTGTCAATGCATAACTCATTGGAAGCTTTTTCGCCATGGAATAAAAAAATAAAAGGTAATTGCGACTTTTTATCTCACAATTCTGACTTTTTTTCTGCAGTTTTGTTCTTGCAATTCTGATGAATTGGTCTGAGATATTAAAGTCCCCCTTTATATTTAAAAGTTTTTTATTTCCTCATGCCTTAAAATAGTTTAGTTTAGTTTAGTTTATTTAAGAGTTTGACAAGGCAGGATATTGAAGAACAAAACCCTGAAATGTATCAAACAGAACACATGCTCAGACAACCGTATATACCTAATTAAAAAATTAAAAATAAGAAGAAAAATAGAAGAAAACGAACAGGAGGAGTAAAACAGATATATACAAGAACCTGAAATACATCAGGCTTCATACAAGCAGAACCTGCAAGTTATTTATAAAACAGTTTAAGAGCACGTGGAATAAAAGAAAGTTCATGTCTTTTTGATTTACTCCTGGGTACAATAATACCCCTACGCTGCCGTAGTAGGTAAGTAGGTGTTGGAGTCACAGACAGGAAACAATGCAGTGGCGATGAACTGTCCTTGAGTAGTTTTGTAAAAGTACGTATAGTGGCCTCGTCGCGCCTCTTACTCAGTGATGGGAGAGAAGAAGTTGGAACACTTATTATCCGGCAGCAACGTTTTTGGACCCTTTCTAACTCATCAGAGAGACCTTTTGGTAGTCCACCCCATACTGGACTAGCGTACTCAAGAACTGGCCGTATAAATGTCAAATATATTTTCATTAAAACATCACATGGGAGGCCCGCGTTTTTAGCAGCACAGAGATAGTGGATTCTAGGACGCACTTTCGAAATCATGTACTTAATGTGTGCGCCCCACGACAGATCAGAAGAAATTTGAACTCCAAGTAGTTTAAAGGTGGAAACTCTGCTAATTAGATGTCCTGATATTACAGGAGAGGAAGGACAGGGAATGTTTTTGTCTTTCCTGGCGCTAATGACCATGTCCACTGTCTTACCTCCATTCATTGCCAATGAAAATTCCTGTCCCCATTCCGCCACTGAGTCCAAGGCCTTCTGTGTTAACCCTGGTAAGGATCCCATTAAAAATTCAGTGATTGTTAAATCATCGGCATATTTCACCGGAATTACTGAAGGAGGCAGGCGGGAATCCAAGCTGTTTATGGAGATGACAAAAAGCAGAGGGGATAGAAGTCCCCCTTGGGGAACACCGGCTGAAATTGGGAAGGAGTTAGACACACAGGAGCCCCACTTCACCTTTTGCTCTCTGTTACTCAGGTAGCTCCTTACGCTGAGCCAAAGTGGACGTCTGACATTCATGTCAGCTAATGCATAAAGCAGTTGACAATGATCAACTGTGTCAAAAGCTCGGGTAAAATCAACAAAAACAGCGTGAATGTCCAATTTAGGATTGCTATTAAGTGCTTCATGCCAGTGTTGCAGAATATGAATTAGTGCAGTGTCAGTGGATCTGTTTGTCATGAAGCCATGTTGTGATGGTTGAATTTTATCAGCTGTATCCTCCAGAATGGCATCTCTGAGGATTCCTTCATACACTTTTCCAACACAGCTAAGTAGTGAAATCTGCCTATAATCTGTTGGAAAATTGGGCTTTGATTTTTTGGGAACAGCCTTGACCATAGCCTCCTTCCATTGTTTTGGAAAAATATTATTTTGCAAGCACATGTTAAAGATATCACATAGTACCGGTGCCAGCTCCTCGTGGAAGGTCTTTAACAACCAAGGAGGGATGCCGTCAGGACCAGCAGCCTTTGCTGCCTTCACTTTGCGAAGTCTAACCTTAACTTGTCCAATACTCAGAAGAGGTATACTACAATTGGATAACTTGCAGGTAACCTCTTCCTCAGAAGGTGAAATGTGACTTGCATAATCCCACACTGAAGCAAAGTGCTTTGCCAAGTTGTCACACTCGTATTGCATGATGTTATGATCCTGAGACACCTTGTCACTTTTATCTCCTTCCATCCCCATTAATGCCTTCACAGACTTAAACCATTGTTTAGGCTTAGTGTTTTGCAGTTCCTCGACCTCTGCTTGAATAGCTTGAATGTAACTCGACACCCTTGCCTCATTTAGTATTTGCGGTTCTATGAATATGCAAATAAGCCCCGCCTCCACTCACTCACTCACTCAGAGATCCACTGGTTGACGATCACACGTTGATCTGATTGGTTACAAGGTCGTTTGTGACGTCAGAAACACCAGCGATTTCACCCCGTGTTTTTGAGACTGTCTTTGGTTCACTGCAGTTTTAAGGAGGAAATACTCAGCAATGCTGTCGACTTATGAACTTACACATGCTTTGTCTTAAAGCGTTCTTTGTATTAAAAACACCACATAGACACATAAACAACATTAAAAACTGGATTTTCACCACAGGGGGACTTAAAGGTATTGTAGGCAGAATGTTCACACAAAAAACAATTCCCAAAATTGTTTAAACTGTCTTTATATACCGATACATAATTAAAATGTAAGTACTCTGAAAAATCGAGTGTCTGTAGTCCTCTCAGGGCTGTAATAAAGAGAGCTCATTATTCCATTGACACACACCCCCTCCCTTCTCGGCTCTTTCCAAAGCCACGCCCCCAAAACACATGACCGCGCGATGCCGCCCGCGCTCAGCTGGAGGACGCGTTTACCAGCGCCGAGCGGAGCATGGAGTGACATCATGTCAGAATCACATGTAATAAAATACCTAACTTTATCATTATGAATATAAACAACTAACATGGCTGTTAGTACTCACTATCAATCCAGCATATCGATACTGGTAAAGTTTAAAATATATTGAGTTTGATTCGGTAACAAGCTAGTAACATAAGGCAAACTCAAAGCTAAAAACAGGTTACATTGATTCACGTTTTTCCTGTTATCATCAGTTACACTGTGATGAAGGGGAATTTCGTGTAAGATTCATAACATATAC
>JAULUF010000130.1:147500-192500 GCA_031834385.1 Semotilus atromaculatus | reverse complement strand
GCGCTGTATGTATGCTGTATGTAACTTTTTCACTCTACTAAAGCATACAAATACCATAATATGTTTGCAGATATTGAGGAAACATGCTGAGTTTCTCTGAAAAACACTTCTACAGCTAGTTATTTTACTTTGAAATGTACTTTCCATGTTTTTGTTGTGGTCTATGTGATCTTGCCCACTGCCAGTTCACCCAATAGTATTTCGACACCCCGGGATGCCCGTTGGCAGGAAACACAGCGTATTGCAGCCAGCAAATTGGGTCAGAGATTGCAGATTCTACCCAACCTAAAAAGCCTCGGTATCCATCTAAAAATCGAGAGCATATTAAAACGCGGATAAATCAACTAATCTACTTACAGTATAGCCCCTTTCACACAGCGCGATGATCCCGGCAAATTGCCGGCATATTGAACGCAAACATGACCCGGGATTGATACCAGCATCGATACCAGATTGAGGACCTAGTAACATTCCCGGAACGCGTCCTGTGTGAACAAAAGCCAGGACCAATGCCATAAGGGGTGTGTCATAGTGAGGACGCATTTGCCAACGCACGACTCTGTTGCTCTAAGAAAGTTTGTGTTCGTCATCAACAAAGAGAGAACGAAAAAATATATCTGCAAACTGGAACGAAGCAGAGACCAGGAGCTCCTCACTATCCGCGCTGAAGCTGAGATCGGTCGCCAGCTTTGTGGAACGGTACGCGCGTGTATGTTTTCAACGCATACGTTACACGTCTCATCCTGACGTCATGTGTCTTTACGGGATCTTTACGGGATGTGTGTGAACGCACTCACAGATCCCTCACAGATCCCGGCAAATCACTCGCAGTGTGAATGAACCAAAATCAAACAATCCCGGGACAAATTCCGGGTTACATTATCCGTGTATTTTCCGGAATCTCTGTGTGAAAGGGGCTTAAGTAAGTCTCCTTAAACTGGCAACCTGCGTGAGCGTCAAGTCTGAGGAGGAGGGCGGGGCAAACAACGACTCTTACAGACTGCACCTTTAAAGTCTTCGTAGGGACTAAAATAGCAGAAATCCAAGATCTAGTGGATCAACATGAATGGCGATATGTAGATTCTCTCCGAAACCCTGCAGATGACCTCACAAGGGGTCACAGCCTAAAATAACTTTACCAAACAGATCAAGACCCACCATTCTCACTACAGGCTGAATCAGAGTCGCTCACTATGCCAGTCCTGAAATCTCCTGAGGATGAAGTGGAGAAGAGAAAGAGTGTATTCTACGGTGTCAACTAGGACTGGGGCGGTATGGATTTTTTCTTACCGCGGTTGAAAAGCAAGAAATTCCCGCGGTATTGCGGTAAACCGCTATTAGCACCATCCCGTGAAAAACTGAGCCCCGCGCGCGCGCGCGCGCAATACATCCCGCGTGCACACAAGCGCACACACAAAAGGCTAGCCTTGTTTATACTCGCGTCCGCATGAGCGCGAGTCTCCGTTGACTGCGCGCGTAGCTCCCCAGAAGGACCAGGCGTTTATACTTGACGCGCTCGCAGTTGTGCTATTCTGTGAAACGACAGCGGCGACTGAAGTAATTGTCCTCTTAACCATCATCAACGTGAGAAGAAGAAAGGTCCACACGTGACAATGTTTATTTTAGTACATCACCACCAATAACACTACAAAAAGAATCGAGTAAAATCCAGTAAACCCTGAGATTATTACCTCAGTGATATTAGAAGAAAATATGTGGATATAAAAACATGTAGGCCTATGTATTTCATACAACTCAATTAACGATCTCTTAAATATTTCTTATTTCACTAAACAATTAAGTTTCATGGACATTTTATAAAACATGGAACTTTATTTTTATTAAAATGGCTTATGTCTGCTATAGGGTCATTTTGTAAATGTAAGAAACTAATTTAAGACGCACAAACTGGGTGCCGGTGCAGTGAGACATACATGCTTGCTCAGCCAGATTCGGCTCGAAGTTGTTCATCTTTGGATGCGGGGCCGTGCGCGATGTTACAAAGAGTATTGCGCACCCAACGCGCGCGACCGCCCACACCGCAATGACGTCATTTTTGCCGCGCGCACCTTCGCGCTCGAGTGGACGCGTCGAGTATAAACAAAGCTTTAGGCAATTGAACTTAATAAGGAACATGTTTATTTAACATTTATTATTTCACATTTAGAACAGGAACATTTAGAACAGAAATGGAATGATGTCTAGACAAAACGTGCACATGTGCAGGCACTTTTTTTTTTTTTTTTTTGCGGTTATGACGGTGACGAGCTCAGACCCGCGGTAGGGGTCACGTGACCGCGGTATTGCGGTAATGCGGTAACCGTCCCAGCCCTAGTGTCAACAGAGTATTAAAACCCTTGAACCCCAGTGAGTACAGTACATGGAAAGACCTTGTTGAAGCCACAGTCCAGCACAGTCAAAGTGACCCAAACCAATCCAGTCAAACAGCTAAAGACTACGTGGTGGCAGAACGCCTCATCTTCCAAAACATCCAACGTGACAGTTTCCCTAATAATAGGAATATGAACGACTGAAAGCTGGTTAGCCTGTATCCACTATAAACCACCTACTCAGTTTATCCCCAGAGTTTGATGAAGCCGGTCAGCTTATACGGGTTGGAGGACGTCTACGTCGTGCTGAAGGTCTAGAACTCCAGACAATTCAACCAGTAGTTCTGGATCCTCAACATCCAGCAACCAAACTGCTCATACAGAACTATGACAGTAAGTATGACGGGTACTTGCTAGGGGTGTCGAAATTAATCGTTTCTACGATGCATCGCGATGCAGACAAGGACGATTCGGTACCGGTTCAGTAATAGACCATAACCGATTATAATGTACTGACGCTTTTCTGACGTCATATGTTGTGTCGTATTGCGTATGTGCTTTGTCGCGGTAGCACACAGTGGCAGAGGGAGGCGAGTGCGAGTAATTAAAAATGCTCCAACTACTTAAAGCCTACATCTGGGCACATTTCGGCTTTTATGAACAACCTGGTAAGCACGACCTGGAGAAGACACGCGCTGTGCGCGCTCATGTCACGCATAGAATATGCAGGAGGTAATACAATACCACTAACTTGATAAACCACGTTAGCCGTTTTCACCCCGAGCTGTTAACGCCTGGCAGAATGCGCACCCGATGGTCAAATTACAATTATTCTGTGTTGTTACGCATGATTATAAATGGATGATCGTCTTCAACAGGCGACGGTTGATGCGCGCATCTCTATGGTAACATTATACACTGATGAATGAGCGTGGCTTTTAAATGAACATTTCTTTAAAACAAAATTGATTTGACAGAATTTCGTTTTCTTACAGCATAAACCGGGTTTACTCCCTTGAAACTTAAACTGGAATGTCACTGTTTCTGTCACTGCGACTTCCCGAACAGGCGAACACTCACGCACGCGCACACACACACACACACACATCACTTTTGAAGTAAAACAGTGCATCGCAATGCATCGCGATATCGAATTGAACTGAATCGGTGACATGATAATCGTAATCGAACCAAACCGTGAGACCAGTGTAGGTTCACACCCCTAGTACTTGCTGAAATTAAGAGAAATGTGTGAATACTAATTCGCTATATTATTCGCTATGTATACGAATACAATTCGTAAATTCCAGCACAACTCTATAGCCCTTCTGTAGCCCCGCCCCTTTTCAGCGCTGCTCTCGTTGTCTTTTGACTTCCGGTCTGTATTTTCACAACGATCTTGCATAGATGAATGAACGGCTTGTTTAAAAAAGTTCCCGGTCGACATTTGTATAGACATCTGCTTTGCAATGCTTATGATAAACATTACAATGCTCGTGATAACCTTCGTTAACTCTACAATAAGTAAATCCACTTCACCAGCTAATTACTCCTCGACAGCGATGCCATAGAAATATACAGAGCGACCGCAAAAACAGAGGTTCAAAGACAATTTTCTAAAGATGGCGGCGCACTCGTTTCTCTGGTGCATAAGGTCTATAGAATGTCGCAAGTGGAAGGACAAAGCTGAGGTCCCTAAAATGGCGGATCTACCTCCAGCCTGTCTGAGGGTACGTTTACACGAAAACAATATGCTTAAAGCGGAGAAGTTTATCATTTGAGTTTTCCGCGTACATTGTCAAAACGATCCCCATTCACACGGATAAGCGAAAACGACTAAAAACGCTGTATTCTGCTGCCAGGCCAGTAGATGGCGATGAAACACTACACGTAATAGAGTGCCGAAGTTATGACGCCACTTTGTAGGCCAAAACGCGGAAGTGAGTTAGCATTTTAGCACTTCCGGTTCCCTCGCCCTAAAGTCTATGGGTTTTTTGAATGGGTTTTTGCTAAATCGCCTGAAATAAGGTCTGTGGTGAACAAAGCCTCTAAATATTTTCACGTTTTGATCTATGACATAAAACACACCAGTTATAACCTGCTTGTGTTTTTTTTTTACTTTTTACCGTTATCATTTTATATCTAATGGTTTTATTTAGGCTTCAAAATGTATAAATTTTGGATTAACTTGTAAAGATTATCTTGATAGACAAACCGTGTAAGGGTCACAACTCTTTGTTGAACACAGACCTTATTTTTTGCGATTTTCCAAAAGTCTATGGGGAAAATCCATAGCTTTCCGATCGAGGGAACCCATGCGCCGCTAGCTTCCGAGTTATCCTACAAAGTGACGTCATCACTTCGGCACTCTATACGCATGAGCATTATGTCATTGTCTTCAGAGATTCACGTTTTTGTTGTTTAAACGGAGTTCATTATCTAAAACTGGCATTTTCAAAAGTTTGCGGTTTCAGGCACTCAAAACGCTGTTGTCGTGTAAATGAACGGCCAAAACGCATACGAACTTTTACGTTTTTAGTTGAAAACGGTGTCATGTAAACAGCCGCTGAGACTTCACAAACCTCCCTTTTATAGCACTGGGATGGACTGTTTTGGGAACTTCCCAATTAAAATAGGACGAGTCTGTGAAATAAGATTGGGTATTATATTCAAGTGTTTGACCACTCGACGTGTCCACATTGAGCTCCGCACATCTATAGACACCGATTCCTTCCTTATGGCTGTGAGGACATTTATTCCCGGGGCCGAGGCACCCCATCTGAACTGCATCTGAGAGAAGATTAAGAGAAGCTTTAACTAACTGTAGCCCAACAACATCTTACCAAAGAAAAACTCAGTGATGGTAAGAAGATTTAACCAATCAACAATTTATTGAAGACGTCGGAAAGGACGCTAGGTGGCGAGCTAGAAACTTCCCGAACAGTTAGCAAGCGGAGTTAAAAGAAGAAGCATCAAATCATCATATTATAATGATTTGTGAAGGATCATGTGACCCTGAAGACTGGAGTAATGATGCTGAACATTCAGCTTTGATCACAGGAATAAATTACACTTTACTATATATTCACATAGAAAACAGATGATTTACATTGCAATAATATTTCACAGTTTTTACTGTATTTTTTAACAAATATATGCAGGTTTGGTGAGCAGAAGAGACCCTTTCAGAAACATTAAAACATCTCACCGGCCCCAAACGTTTGAACGCATGTGTTGTCTACAGTATTGTTATAGATTTGTGACTGTGTTTGTGGTGTTTATTAAACATCAAACATTCAAGTGTCTCTCTGTCATCTCTCTCCATGCTCGGCTCTGTTTGTTAACATGCAGCAGCAAAACCACAAAGACTCAGAACGAGAAAACCAAAAGTTGACCTGAGGACTTCATCCTACACCCTAACCCTGTCAGTTAATCATTTATATACACACGCACACACACACACACACACACACATATACACACACACTAACCCTACCCCTAAACCTATATGATTTATAAGCTTGTTTCCTCACTTTAGGTCCACAGTGACACGAGTCTCCATGAGTCAGTGTGCAAGTCCCCACCGGGATAGAAAAACATGTACACACACACACACACACACACACACACACACGCACACACACACACACACACACACACATGTTGTGTTTTCATGTTTTATGGGGACTTTCCATAGGCGTAATGGTTTTTATACTGTACAGACTGTATATTCTGTCCCCTTACACTGCCCCTGTCCCTAAACCTACCCATCACAGGAGACATTCTGCATTTTTACATTTTCAAACAACATCACTTAGTGTGATTTATACGCTGATTTCCTCACGGGGACCAAAAAATGTCCCCACACGAACAAGGATTTCGGATATTGCCATCCTTGTGGGGACATTTTGTCCCCATAACGTAGGGTTTACCAGGCCACACACACACACACACACACACACAGACCTATATAGCACAAATGCAGTTTGAATTTGAATGTCTCGTTTTCAGTTCAATGTTGAATAATGACATCAGTCTCTCCTACAGTGACACTCATTATTCATCATTATTGTGTGTGTGTGTGTGTGTGGCTGATCTGAGAGACTGACTGATGTTCCACTGCCCTCGTCATCTCACGCTGGAAACAAGCGTCTCGTTAACGCCATCATCACCATCATCACTGACTCCAGAGCTCACCTTTTTAGGATCCATGTTGAACTTCTTCTTGCCACTACTGAAGCGTTTCTCCCTCTCCAGCATCTTACTACAAACAATTTAAGCAAAACAACGTTTAATTATTTTACCAGCGTTTAATCAAAACTATTTAAAAAATATATTAAATATTAATATCAGATTTTTCAAGGTTACCTTGACAACTAACTGATTTTATTTATTTAATTAATAAAAACTAAATCTGAAATAAATATTAAAAAAACAATAAAATAATTAAAAAACAATAAAAATGACCGACAAATACCACAAATGTTACTAAAATGAAAATGTTATATATAAAATATTTAAAAAACTGCTAATTCAGAAATTAATAAATGCTATAATAGTACATAAATAAAGCTCTTTTCTCAGATCATCAGATGCTCTCAATCATAATTCAATCATAATTCATATATTCACTCACTTGTCTTCTGCTGATTTGAAATCCTGAATATCTGCCATCACGTTTTCAATCTGGTTCTTCAGTTTCTGTAAGAAAAATTAAAAACTTCTTGTCAGGTTTCTAAAGCTGCTTTCATAATGAAGACACATATTTAATTTACAGTGTCTGTCTATTATACACCTGTGAATGTGATGGAAGAATCACACCAGACACACAAACACCAGTCCAGTATGACACGTGAAATAGTCTTTTAGGTTATTTTGGACCATTTCTTCTTTTTTTTTGACACATTTTTTTTTAACACACGCTTTTTCACGGAACAACAACAAAAAAAGAAACCACTATGACAAAACTACAGAACATTTGAAGCACACATATATACAAAGACAATGCAAATTCATGCAAATTCAGAATAACCAAGAAAAAACGGATGCTTGTAACATTCAGGGAACGTTCAGAAATAACATTTTCATAACGTATGGTAAAGTTATCAACATGTTCTGCATATGATTTAAGAATCACACCAGACACACACAAACACGAGTCCAATATTGCATGTGAAAGAGTCTTTTAGGTTATTTTGGACCATTTCTTCTTTTTTCAACACATTTTTTTTTTTTTCACGGAACAACGGGGAAAAAAACACAATGACAAAACAAACAAATGCATACAAAGACAGATTATCATTTGACAGGTAAATTCAGTCCGAGTATAAACTATATAATACCGTTCAGGGAAGGTTCTCTCAAAGTTATGAACAAACATTCTTAATAAAACGTATATTCAAAGTTCTTTAATAATGTTCTCAAAACGTTAGCACAAAAACATTATTTAAACATTGTTCTTCTAAAACGTTGTAGTTTGTCTAACGTTTTTAAAATGTTACTTTTGTAATGTCAAAGTAACAATCCAAACTAATGTTCTCATAATGTTTGAATAACCAAGAAAAAAACGTTTTTAAAACTGGACGTTTGTAACATTCAGAAATAACGTTTTCAATTTCCTTTTATTGTCATTGTATAGCCTATTATAGCCTACAATGAAACTAATTAGCAAATCTTATGTTGCATCCACACATGACAACACACAACAACGTTTAAGACACGATATATATAACACACCACATTACAGAAGCTTGGCAGTTTCATGTAAAGATATTATTGCACATTGTTGCCACAGTGACCCTGTTTTCATAATGTTCCGGGAACGTTATAAACATGCTTGTGTTCCTCACCTCGATGTCCTCCAGCAGAACCTGCTTGTGCATCTTCAGCCGCTCGATCTCCATCTGCTCCTCCATCGACAAATCTGAGAAAACACACACGATCAGATGAGCGAGTGTGTGCTGCTGCAGATTCAGAGAGAGATCTTACACTTTACCAGGCCCGAAACACAGCAGTGAGTGTCTGCAATAGCCTACACACTGAAAGGGTTTAATGACCAGATTAGAGATCTTCTCATCTCTGATGAGAAGGGGGGACTTGTTCCTGCGTGTTCCGGCTCAAATTTGTGCTTGTTTGTGATCTGACCAGCGTATTTGGAAAAAGTTGTAAAAAAAACTTTGTTGTCTTTTTGACATTTTTCCCCTGAGTGAAACGAGGCTAACAGCAATCTGAACCAGCGCTAGCGCATGGCATGTGTCACTTCACTTGAAGTGCCTCCGCTCCCTCTCCCCCTTCTGTGGGTCACACACCGGAGAAGCGTCGCGTCGAGGTATCACACACCGGAGAAGCGTCGCGTCGCGGTATCACACACCGGAGAAGCGTCGCGTCGAGGTATCACACACCGGAGAAGCGTCGCGTCGCGGTATCACACACCGGAGAAGCGTCGCGTCGAGGACATCTCGAGGTATCGCTCACCGGACGCGCACTTTCTCAGTTTATGGCCAGCAATAATGTTATGTTTAAGGACATTATGGAATTAAGATAATGTCTGTATTATGTTATGATTGTACTGTACAATTAAAAACAATCGTTGCTAGTCTGCAGACTCACACTTTACCTCAGAGCGTCCGTTGTTCTGCATGAATTGAGAAAAATTCATGAAAATCCGATAGGAATTTTCATTCAAGCAACTGATTTCTGAAAATGAATGTAAAACTAAATGTATATTGCAGCACAGGGTGAAGTCAGATAGTATATAATTTACATTAACGACACCGAATGGCGCTGCTGTTGTGTACACTCATAGAGAATAATGTGTTCGCGCGGCGCTTCTCGTCCGGAGTGCGACCCACTTTACCCTGAAAGTTCACCTTAAAAACGCATCGAAACTGCAAACACAAGATTTTTGTGGAACTTCAATGGGGAATAAAGACTAACAAGACAGATAACAATATGGAACACTACACAAACAGTAGGCCTATTATTTTTTTATTTTTTTCATTTAGGCGACTAATTTTCCATAGTGACAGGAGGTGCCGGATCCAATAAAAAAAGGTTCAGAGGTGCCGGAACATGTTCTTGCGTGTTCCGGCTCAAATTAAGCCCTGGATCTTCTCAGGAAAAACTTGAACAATGCGCTTCACACTCGTCGGGTTCTGCTTTATGAAACAGGAAATCTGTCATGGGGGCCGTTGGCTCCTGTGAGAGGGGCCTCTGATCGCGCGCGTGTGTATGTGTGTGTGTGTGTGTGTGTGTTTCACTTCAGACATGACTATCCAGACAGACCACAGAAACGAGAGATTCAGACACAAACTCAGAGCTGATCTGCATGAAATCAAACCAGCACATATTACAGGAAGAAAATAAAGATCAGTCATTTTAAAATCAGATAATAATTCAGCTGATCCTGGACCACAGCTCTTTCTGTAACATTAATAGAACGTTCATTCAAAGTTATCTGGTCTTTAATAATGTTCTAAAACAATAACACAAAAACATTATTAATACGTTGTTTATGGAAAGGTTTTTTTTTCCTGAAACGTTTTAGTTTATCTAACATTTTTTAAGTGTTTCAGAACTGTTTCAAAAGTAACGTTTCCATAATGTTTGAAGAGTTATACATTTCAATAACCAACATTTTTACAACATTAAAAAAAAATTACAGTTACTGTATAGTAAAAAAAAATGTAGTTAAATATACTTTCACCATCTATAACCTCTAGTTGCTAGTGTTGTGCAGATAAATAAAACATCACCACCAATAATGAAATTATTAATAAAACATTTGCAAGAACAGTCTGCAATGGAAATACAGATTTTACCAATAAGACCTTGATTGTGAACTAGACGGATGGAGAGAGTTAGTGAGTCGAGTTTTCCTTTGCAAAGCAGATCGAGTTTGTTTGCAAAATGCTGTATTTGTTTGTTTAATTAAGGCACATAATTCACTCCATATAAACAGTCTCTTACCTGTGTGACAACACTCAGTCATTGTGTTGTATAATGCTGAACTCCTGTTTTACTAAAGCTGTGTGTTTAGACTCAGACTTTCTTCATGTTTGTTGAGTTCCTCTATCAGCGGCCCTGCCCTGCAAACACCCGTTTCACACCAGAAGTCAAGAGTTACACACACACACACACACACACACGCACGCACGTGAGGTGATGTGATCTGATGATGCCCTCTGCTGGTGATAATCACACTATAGTCCCCCGAAACACGAACACTCGCATGTTTAGCAGAAAGATTGTGATGAACCTCTTAAATAACATTAGGCTATTCTCTAGTTCACTAGAAATAAATATATGTTCTGTAGCTTTAAAGCGTTCTCGAGGTTATGAACAAACTTTCTATATGTTTTCTATATGTTGTAAGATGTGCATATGTTTGCGTACAGTAGATGGCATGTGCATGTGAATGTTAAGTTTATTTGTGTATGCATGCATGTAGCCTATAATTAATGACTGCAGAAGGAATTATAACTTTTGTTAGTTTTTTTTGTTTGCACGAGTAAAATATGGAGGGTCTTTGGATTTGATTACTGTTAAGTTTATATGTACTCTATTTATTTATTTTTATTGGAGAAATATATAGAGTAATTAACGTTTATAGAACTGAGGGCTGCAGCTGTCACGCATTCAGCGCGAGACTCATGCACTGTTCACGCGCTCTCACGCCACATCCACATCCAGGAAAATCTCGAAGAAAAGAGGACACTGACACCGACAGACATAGCAGGTTACTTTTGATATTAAACAAATTCTCAGCTCTCATATTCTATCAATTTTATTATGAAATTCAAACTACAAATACTGTTTTGGCGCTTGTAAATGTGACGTGGCAGATCCAGCCCAGTTCGAGCCGATCTAGTTAAAGGTAGGGTAGGGAGGATTTTTCAAAAAAATTAAAATTGCCAAATTTGTTTAAACTGCCTTTATATACCAATACATAATTAAAATGTAAGTACTCTGAAAAAGAAAGTATAAAAATCGAGTGTCTGTAGTCCTCTCAGGGCTGCAATAAACACAGCTTCTTATTCCATTCACTCCCACCCCCTCGGGCTCAGAAACAGACACCGGCTCGGGCTCCGGCTCAGGAACAGACACCGGCTCGGGCTCCGGCTCAGGAACAGACACCGGCTCGGCATCGGGCTCAGGAACAGACACCGGCTCGGGCTCAGGAACAGACACCGGCTTGGGCTCCGGCTCAGGAACAGACACCGGCTCAGGAACAGACACCGGCTCGACCTCGGGCTCAGGAACAGACACCGCCTCGGGATCCGGCTAAGGAACAGACACCGGCTCGACCTCGGGCTCAGGAACAGACACCGGCTCGGTCTCGGGCTCAGGAACAGACACCGCCTCGGGATCCGGCTAAGGAACAGACACCGGCTCGGGCTCAGGAACAGACACCGGCTCGGTCTCGGGCTCAGGAACAGACACCGGCTCGGCATCGGGCTCAGGAACAGACACTGGCTCGGTCTCGGGCTCAGGAACAGACACCGCCTCGGGATCCGGCTAAGGAACAGACACCGGCTCGGTCTCGGCCTCAGGAACAGACACCGCCTCGGGATCCGGCTCAGGAACAGACACCGGCTCGGCCTCGGGCTCCGGCTCAGGAACAGACACCGGCTCGGGCTCAGGAACAGACACCGGCTCGGCCTCGGGCTCCGGCTCAGGAACAGACACCGGCTCGGCCTCAGGAACAGACACCGCCTCGGGATCCGGCTCAGGAACAGACACCGGCTTGGGATCCGGCTCAGGAACAGACACCGGCTTGGGCTCCAGCTCAGGAACAGACACCGCCTTGGGATCCGGCTCAGGAACAGACACCGCCTCGGGATCCGGCTCAGGAACAGACACCGGCTTGGGCTCCAGCTCAGGAACAGACACTGCCTCCGGCTCAGGAACAGACACCGCCTCGGGATCCGGCTCAGGAACAGACACCGGCTTGGGATCCGGCTCAGGAACAGACACCGGCTTGGGCTCCAGCTCAGGAACAGACACTGCCTCCGGCTCAGGAACAGACACCGCCTCGGGCTCAGGAACAGACACCGGCTCGGTCTCGGGCTCAGGAACAGACACCGGCTCGGCATCGGGCTCTGGAACAGACACCGGCTCAGGAACAGACACCGGCTCCGGCTCCGGCTCCGGCTCAGGAACAGACACCGGCTCCGGCTCTGGAACAGACACTGGCTCGGCCTCAGGAACAGACACCGCCTCGGGATCCGGCTCAGGAACAGACACCGGCTTGGGATCCGGCTCAGGAACAGACACCGGCTTGGGCTCCAGCTCAGGAACAGACACCGCCTTGGGATCCGGCTCAGGAACAGACACCGCCTCGGGATCCGGCTCAGGAACAGACACCGGCTTGGGCTCCAGCTCAGGAACAGACACTGCCTCCGGCTCAGGAACAGACACCGCCTCGGGATCCGGCTCAGGAACAGACACCGGCTTGGGATCCGGCTCAGGAACAGACACCGGCTTGGGCTCCAGCTCAGGAACAGACACTGCCTCCGGCTCAGGAACAGACACCGCCTCGGGCTCAGGAACAGACACCGGCTCGGTCTCGGGCTCAGGAACAGACACCGGCTCGGCATCGGGCTCTGGAACAGACACCGGCTCAGGAACAGACACCGGCTCCGGCTCCGGCTCAGGAACAGACACCGGCTCCGGCTCTGGAACAGACACTGGCTCTGGCTCAGGAACAGACACTGGCTCCGGCTCTGAAACCACGGACATGAAAGGTCTGAAGGGCCTCTCCAGGATCCAAGCCAGGCGCTCCAAATAGTCGGTCAGTGCCCCCGCGGCCAGAGAATGGGCATCTCCTGATCCGTCTCTGACTGGGCAGACACGACGTGAACCGTCTCTGGCTCGGCAGACATGATGTGAGCAGTCTCTGGATCGGCCTCTGGAAGAATGGCGGGCTGCTGGGGCACGGCCTCCGGGCACTTGGGGAGGCTGGAGGTCTTCCCCCTCCTCCGCTGTCTCTAATAATAATAATAATAATAATACATTTTATTTAAAAGGCGCCTTTCTGACACTCAAGGTCACCGTACAGGCATACATAAAAGTTAATACAATAAACAATTAATAAAGTTATACCAAGAGTAGATTAAAATCAATTTAAAATCAAGTAAAAATTGCAGATGAATGGGTGCTACAACAAATGGGCTTGTTTAAACAAAAAGGTTTTGAGTCCAGTTTTGAAATGAGGGAAAGAATCCATGTTTTTGAGATGAAGTGGAAGGGAATACCCAAAGGCGGGGTGCAGAGCGGCTGAATGCTCTGCTCCCCATTGTGGCGAGATGGGCAGGTGGGACAGACAGATGTAGTGTGGAGGAGGATCTGAGAAAACGAGATGGAGTGGAAACATGTAGGAGATCAGACAAATAAACGGGAGAGAGGTTGTGGATGGCTTTGAATGTCAGCAAGAGGACCTTAAACTGAATACGGAACTGGATAGGGAGCCAGTGAAGCTGCTGGAGGACTGAAGTGATGTGATGGATGGAGGGGGTACGGGTAATGATTCGAGCAGCAGAATTTTGGACTAGTTGAAGTTTACGGAGTGATTTGTGAGGGAGGCCCAAAAGAAGTGTATTGCAGTAGTCTAGGCGGGAGGTGACAAGGCTGTGGACCAGAATGGCAGCAGTGTGGGGGGTGAGGGAGGGGCGAAGACGATTAATGTTACGTAAGTGGAAGTAAGCTGACCGGATGATGTTATTGATGTGAGGTTGAAATGATAGTGTGCTGTCAAGGATGACACCCAGACTCTTAACCTGAGGGGAAGGTGAAAGAGGAATTATCAATTTTGATGGAAAAACTGTTAGTTTTGGCTAATGTGGATTTGGTACCAATGAGGAGAACCTCGGTTTTACCACTGTTAAGCTTAAGAAAGTTGAGGGTAAGCCAGGATTTTATTTCTGCAATGCAATCAGTGAGGGTAGTGAGTGGAAGAGTGGATGTGGGTTTTGTGGTGAGGTAGAGCTGGATGTCATCCACGTAGCAGTGAAAATTAACATTGAATTTACTGAGAATATTTCCAAGGGGAACCGCCATCTCTGATGGCGATGTGCCGATTCAGTGCTGGACGAGATCAACAGCGGATGGAGTTCTGGGCTGGACATCACCAGCCCAGGGTCGAGGATTGACCGAAGCGGAGAGTGGTTCCGGAGCTCATCTCTGGCACCTCCTCTCCTGTGACCTCCACGGGTCCCCGAAAACCTGGCCAGACGGGTTCCCTCAAACGATCCTCCTCTCTCGAAGGAAGTGGCCTCGGGGGATTTTCCCACCACGGTCTCCTCCGTGATGCGAGCCCAAAGTGCAAAACACTCGAAAATGTTCATTCGAGGCGGCACTTCTCCAGAGTGTGACCTCCCCCCCTCGGTGGTTGGGGAAGAGGCCCGGAAACCCATACTGCTGGAACTATTCATGACGGAGTCGTTCTGTCACGATACACACACACAAACAGGTAAGTTCCACTAACAGTAATTTAATGGGGTAATCCGTACTAACAACAGTTCAGGCAGACGTCAAAGTCCATATAATCAATCCAAACACAAAACAATAAACAACAGAGCGGAAACAGGTCTCAAAAAGGGGTGTGACGAATAACAACGACTCCGTGACAAACATTAAACCGGCATGGTATATATACACACAGAACATGACAATCATGATGGGGAACAGCTGAGTGCAATGAACAGTGATGAGCGCAGACAAGGATTGTGGGGAATGTAGTTCCAAAAGTGAATGACACCGTGGGGAAGGAGGACCTCTAGTGGACACCAGGGAACATAAAGCAGACACTGTGACAGTGAGGGAGAGTGACAGTCGCCCAGCCAATCATTTCATACGTCCCGAATGGAAATAAGTAGCTGTGTTTATTGCAGCCCTGAGAGGGCTACAGACACTCGATTTTTATACTTTCTTTTTCAGAGTACTTACATTTTAATTATGTGTTGGTATATAAAGACAGTTTAAACAAATTTGGGAATTCAATACATCATTATCTCAATATCTCTAAGCAACTAGTTCCAGTGAAATGCATAAGATACATGATGAAGAAGCGCTGTCCCAAACACACACAACTCTCTCCTCACGCCGTCGCCATGGCAACAGCTCACGGATGCAAGTGTGGTCGATTAGAACAGTAAATCACAAACAGCATCTTCAGATTCATTAGAAGATTTATTTCCGGTTGAAAGTGAAGATAAAAGAGCGCTTCTGATTTACGCCGTCGCTTCTCATACTGCATCTGTGCGTGTGTGTGTGTGTGTGTGTGTGTGTGCATGTGGGTGCGTGCGTGCGCGCGCGTGTGTGTGTGTGTGTGTGGGCTTGTTTATGTGATTTATGAGGACACAAATTTGTATAATGGCATGCGTATTACACTCACAACTTAAACGGGGTTTATGAGGACATTTCATGAGTCCTCATAATTCAAATAGCTTAAAAAACATAAAAAACTATGTTTTATTAAAAATGTACTAAAAAGTTACTTGTGTTTCTATGGTTATTCAGTTTCCAGGTTAAACCCATAACATTTGAGACTGTCAGAAAGCAACTGATATTATTATGTTTGAGTAGGTTTATATTAAAATGTTACTTCTTAGTGCCATCGCAGTATTTATTATTCTCAGCTCTGACTTGAAACTAATAATGGGCCAGTTTACGATTCATTGAAAACCAGACAGATCTTTTGTATTGCAAAGAAGAAACAGCACTGAATACAATATACAAAGAACACAAAAGAAAAGAAGTGGGAGTAAAGGGTAAATAAAGGTCTCAATCTGTAAGAAAGACAAGATCATAGATCTTATGAGACTTGTTATTCTTTCTATTATTTATGTGCCAAAACTGACCTGCTTTTACTCTCACAAAACTCTAGTTTATAAGGACTGATCATTTATTCACAGATTCGCAGATTCATCGCGTCCCTCCGGAGTCTGTATGAACATCATGTGGATTTAATTCAAAGAAAGATATTTTTAATAACTTGGATGAAGTTGAGCAGTTTCTCACGAGAGACTGTAACTCAACTTACCGTTAGAACTAAAACCTTTGACTATTTTGAGGAATTCTCCCAGTTTCCCAGCGGGAAGATCAGCACTCGTGATCAAGACCTGCAGCTGACAGATGATCACATCTGTGTTCAAAACTAACCCAGCTGAACACACACAGACTCAATCTGTCTATCCTTCTGTCTATCCTTCTGTCTGTCTGTCTGTCTATCTGTCTGTCTATCCTTCTGTCTGTCTGTCTGTCTGTCTGTCTGTATGTCTGTATGTCTGTCTATCCTTCTGTCTGTCTGTGTCTGTCTATCCTTCTGTCTGTCTGTATGTCTGTCTATCCTTCTGTCTGTCTGTATGTCTGTCTATCCTTCTGTCTGTCTGTATGTCTGTCTATCCTTCTGTCTGTCTGTCTATCCTTCTGTCTGTCTATCTGTCTGTCTATCCTTCTGTCTGTCTGTATGTCTGTCTGTCTGTATGTCTGTCTATCCTTCTGTATGTCTGTCTATCCTTCTGTCTGTCTGTATGTCTGTCTATCCTTCTGTCTGTCTGTATGTCTGTCTATCCTTCTGTCTGTCTGTGTCTGTCTATCCTTCTGTCTGTCTGTATGTCTGTCTATCCTTCTGTCTGTCTGTATGTCTGTCTATCCTTCTGTCTGTCTGTATGTCTGTCTATCCTTCTGTCTGTCTGTATGTCTGTCTATCCTTCTGTCTGTCTGTATGTCTGTCTATCCTTCTGTCTGTCTGTGTCTGTCTATCCTTCTGTCTGTCTGTATGTCTGTCTATCCTTCTGTCTGTCTGTATGTCTGTCTATCCTTCTGTCTGTCTGTATGTCTGTCTATCCTTCTGTCTGTCTGTCTATCCTTCTGTCTGTCTATCTGTCTGTCTATCCTTCTGTTTGTCTGTATGTCTGTCTGTATGTCTGTCTATCCTTCTGTATGTCTGTCTATCCTTCTGTCTGTCTGTATGTCTGTCTATCCTTCTGTCTGTCTATCTGTCTGTCTATCCTTCTGTCTGTCTGTATGTCTGTCTGTCTGTATGTCTGTCTATCCTTCTGTCTGTCTGTATGTCTGTCTATCCTTCTGTCTGTCTGTATGTCTATCCTTCTGTCTGTCTGTATGTCTGTCTGTATGTCTGTCTATCCTTCTGTCTGTCTGTCTGTATGTCTGTCTATCCTTCTGTCTGTCTGTGTCTGTCTATCCTTCTGTCTGTCTGTATGTCTGTCTATCCTTCTGTATGTCTGTCTATCCTTCTGTCTGTCTGTATGTCTGTCTATCCTTCTGTCTGTCTGTCTATCCTTCTGTCTGTCTATCTGTCTGTCTATCCTTCTGTCTGTCTGTATGTCTGTCTGTCTGTATGTCTGTCTATCCTTCTGTCTGTCTGTATGTCTGTCTATCCTTCTGTCTGTCTGTATGTCTGTCTATCCTTCTGTCTGTCTGTCTATCCTTCTGTCTGTCTATCTGTCTGTCTATCCTTCTGTCTGTCTGTATGTCTGTCTATCCTTCTGTCTGTCTGTATGTCTATCCTTCTGTCTGTCTGTATGTCTGTCTGTATGTCTGTCTATCCTTCTGTCTGTCTGTCTGTCTGTCTGTATGTCTGTCTATCCTTCTGTCTGTCTGTGTCTGTCTATCCTTCTGTCTGTCTGTATGTCTGTCTATCCTTCTGTATGTCTGTCTATCCTTCTGTCTGTCTGTATGTCTGTCTATCCTTCTGTCTGTCTGTCTATCCTTCTGTCTGTCTATCTGTCTGTCTATCCTTCTGTCTGTCTGTATGTCTGTCTGTCTGTATGTCTGTCTATCCTTCTGTCTGTCTGTATGTCTGTCTATCCTTCTGTCTGTCTGTATGTCTGTCTATCCTTCTGTCTGTCTGTCTATCCTTCTGTCTGTCTATCTGTCTGTCTATCCTTCTGTCTGTCTGTATGTCTGTCTATCCTTCTGTCTGTCTGTATGTCTGTCTATCCTTCTGTCTGTCTGTATGTCTGTCTGTCTATCTGTCTGTCTATCCTTCTGTCTGTCTGTCTATCCTTCTGTCTGTCTGTCTATCCTTCTGTCTGTCTATCCTTCTGTCTGTCTATCCTTCTGTCTGTCTATCCTTCTGTCTGTCTGTCTATCCTTCTGTCTGTCTGTCTATCCTTCTGTCTGTCTGTCTGTCTATATGTCTGTCTATCCTTCTGTCTGTCTGTATGTCTGTCTATCCTTCTGTCTGTCTGTGTCTGTCTATCCTTCTGTCTGTCTATCTGTCTGTCTATCCTTCTGTCTGTCTGTATGTCTGTCTGTCTGTATGTCTGTCTATCCTTCTGTCTGTCTGTATGTCTGTCTATCCTTCTGTCTGTCTGTATGTCTGTCTATCCTTCTGTCTGTCTGTGTCTGTCTATCCTTCTGTCTGTCTATCTGTCTGTCTATCCTTCTGTCTGTCTGTCTGTCTGTCTGTCTATCTGTCTGTCTATCCTTCTGTCTGTCTATCTGTCTGTCTATCCTTCTGTCTGTCTGTATGTCTGTCTGTCTGTATGTCTGTCTATCCTTCTGTCTGTCTGTATGTCTGTCTATCCTTCTGTCTGTCTGTATGTCTGTCTGTCTGTCTGTCTATCTGTCTGTCTATCTGTCTGTCTATCCTTCTGTCTGTCTGTCTGTCTGTCTATCCTTCTGTCTGTATGTCTGTCTATCCTTCTGTCTGTCTGTGTGTCTGTCTATCCTTCTGTCTGTCTGTCTATCCTTCTGTCTGTCTGTATGTCTGTCTATCCTTCTGTCTGTCTATCCTTCTGTCTGTCTGTCTATCCTTCTGTCTGTCTATCCTTCTGTCTGTCTATCCTTCTGTCTGTCTGTCTATCCTTCTGTCTGTTTTCTGTCTGTCTATCCTTCTGTCTGTCTGTGTCTGTCTATCCTTCTGTCTGTCTGTCTATCCTTCTGTCTATCTGTGTCTGTCTATCCTTCTGTCTGTCTGTGTCTGTCTATCCTTCTGTCTGTCTGTCTATCCTTCTGTCTGTCTGTCTGTCTATCCTTCTGTCTGTCTGTATGTCTGTCTATCCTTCTGTCTGTCTGTATGTCTGTCTATCCTTCTGTCTGTCTGTGTCTGTCTATCCTTCTGTCTGTCTGTATGTCTGTCTATCCTTCTGTCTGTCTGTATGTCTGTCTATCCTTCTGTCTGTCTGTCTATCCTTCTGTCTGTCTGTCTATCCTTCTGTCTGTCTGTTTATCCTTCTGTCTGTCTGTATGTCTGTCTATCCTTCTGTCTGTCTGTATGTCTGTCTATCCTTCTGTCTGTCTGTCTATCCTTCTGTCTGTCTGTCTATCCTTCTGTATGTCTGTCTATCCTTCTGTCTGTCTGTATGTCTGTCTATCCTTCTGTCTGTCTGTCTATCCTTCTGTCTGTCTGTCTATCCTTCTGTCTGTCTGTCTATCCTTCTGTCTGTCTGTTTATCCTTCTGTCTATCCTTCTGTCTGTCTGTCTATACTTGTTTGTCTGCATATGCTAGATGTAAACATACATCTAATATTTACATTTTATATATATTTTATTTCAGCTTTAGTTCAATTAACAAAACAATTTTTAATATAGTTTTAGTTAATAACAACTGAAATAAAAACAATAAAATAAAAAATATATATAAATAAAATATATAAATATATAGATGTAAATAAAAAATACATATAAATAAAAAAATAAAATAAAATGTATCAATCATTTTTAAACCATTTAGGTTCTACATCCATCTGTTATATGTGACTAGATTTAACCTTCTGATCAATAATGTTGTTTCATTTTGAAATTTCATAATTTATGTGACTTTATCAATTCTGCGTCTCAGTCTCTGACGGCCAAACAAGGAAATCAAATTACAGAGCCAATATCATTATGAAGACAGAATTTTTCCTCGGGGTATAGTGAATTTTTAAAGAAATAACATCACAGTGATTGTATACACTGTTTGCATGCTTTTGAAATCATCATATGATTATGTTTCTTTATAAACATTTAATCACTTGATTAATTTCTGTTGTTGGTATTGTGGGTGTTTTTCTGTAGTTTTGGCACCTCAGTTTAGGCCATCTGACCCGACATGCACACATTAATAACAGGAGTATTTTCCACGAGCAATCTCAGAGGATGATCTTTGTTAATGTCTCTCTCTCTCTCTCCTTCTCTCTCTCTCTCTCCTTCTCTTCTCTCTCTCTCTCTCTCTCCCCTCTCTCTCTCTCTCCTTCTCTTCTCTCTCTCTCTCTCTCTCCCCTCTCTCTCTCTCTCCTTCTCTCCTCTCTCTCTCCTTCTCTCCTCTCTCTCTCCTTCTCTCCTCTCTCTCTCTCTCTCTCTCTCCCTCTCTCTCTCTCTCTCTCTCTCTCTCTCTCCCCTCTCTCTCTCCGGTTGCCTGGATACGGGATGCTGTGTGTCCTCATGCTGCGTCTCATTTCTTCAGAGTCGCTCGTACAGGTGGACACACACACACGAGGTGAAGTCTATTAACGGTGAGTTTCCATGTTACTTTGAGATATTATGGTAATCTGAAATGATTCATTGCAAGGATTTAAATATATAATCTTGTGTGAGTGATTTAAAGATGCTGCTGTTTGATGCTGAAATGCAAACAGAAAAGTTGTACATGGCTGCAGCATTACTGTGTGTGGATTTATTTGTTTATAAATACATATAAATACTGTGACTTTATGACAGAAGATGCTTCTGGTGTTTTTTTTTTTTTTTTACAGTGATTCCATTAGAAGAACTGTTTTCATTGATCAGTTCTTAAAACAACAATTTTTTCTTGGTGTGAAGAACGTTTTTCCACTATAAGCTTTAATGCGATGGAAAGCTATTGAAAGAACCATCGGTGTATGTTTAAGTGCACTAGATGAAGAAATGTAACATATAAATCACTTTTTAGTTTTTTTTCAATTTTCTGCACACAAATATTAATTTTTTTGAGCTATAAATAGTCCAACCTTTTAATTACACACAAGTTTTGCCAAGTTCTGACAGGAGGTTTTATTATTGCAGAGTTTATTCTGCTGTTTTATTATTACAGTGAACAGAATTGTGCTTGTGCAAATGAAATGACTTTCTGTGGTAAACGGCAGCATGTCACCTGGAGGATTCCTTTAAAAACAGGATTTTTTGTGGGGAAAAAAATAGGGATACGCATTTGCATGTGAATTTAGAGTCAGCATATCAACTATAGACAGATGCACTTAATTCTTTCTGTTGAATCCTGTTGAAGATGACATGTTTTATGCCTGATGAATGCTCATTAATTGCTGTGGTTTGAATGCGCTGGCGTGCAGTGCAGCTGTTTGTGGTTTTGGTGAAAAGGTTTTTCAATGGCATGAGACTGAGTGAGATCAAAATGGCAGGATCTTTTGTTCCCAGAGGTGCCATTAATCCACATTAACCTGCACAGCTGTTCACACTGCCGGCGCTCGATCCACTTTGAGCGATGAAGCCAGAAGAGCTGCAATAACCCTGCGATCAGCAAACACTGATGAACCACTGATTTCATCTGACGGTGAACAACTCCATTCATTCAGCAATAAAAACTGAGTTAGGTTTTGCTAACGTTCTAATTAAATTATGAAAAAAATTTAATACCATCTGTTACATTCCATCCTTTACTATAAGAACTACAGTATGTTCTCTGAATGTTCAAAACATCCATCAAAAAAAGATTTTAAAAACGTTGTTTTTTGGCAATACGAACATTAAAGGCACACTATGTAACATTAATACGCCAATAATGTCATCATACCCGCACTTTCCTGGTTTTATTTTGTAGAAACCATGTAAAACACCAAAGATGCTTTAAAATATTTTGTGTTTTATTAGACGGGTGAGCAACTTCTTGCATACATTAATCGACAGAAAACAAATCATTGTTAAACAGCTCAACACAGTTAGTCTTTTTGTTTAAATCTCGTTTTCTTGATTTACCGCGACTATAATGTTTTACAATGAGTGGCGTTATAACATAACTTTCTACACACACAAATGTGTCCAAATCAGATAATAAGACCTGAAAGCTCCACTGCTCTCGAGCCGAAATCACCGCGTCATCAAGCTACGCCTTTGTTTAAAAATAATCGAAATCTAGCGGCGAAAAATTACATAATGCGCCTTTAAGTTATGAAAACTTTTTTTTTGTGGTTACATTCCATCCATTACTTTTGTATGTTCTCTGACTGTCCGAAACATCCATTAAAAACATTTTAAAAATGTTGTTTTTAGTTATACGAACATTAAGGGAACATTTCTTTTTTTGTTGTTGTTAAATTCCATCCGTTACTCTGAAAGAATCAGTAACATTTAAAGGGGTGGTATAATGCCCTTTTCACAACATGTAAAATAAGCCTCTGACGTCCCCAGAGTGTGTATGTGAAGTTTTAGCTCAAAATAACCCACATATATTTTTTATAGCATGTTAAAATTGTCACTTTTTTATGAAATCATAATCAACCAGCACTTTAAAAACCATTAGTTGAACGTCCAACTTAAACGTTTCAGAAAAACGTTCCATGAACGATGTATAAATAATGTTTTTGTTCTAACGTTTTGAGAACGTTATTAAAGACCAGATAACACTGATCGAATGTTCTATTAACATTAACATAAAATGGCAATTTTTCTTCTGTAATGTGACGCATTTCTGAGTAAATCAGAATATTAAATTAGAATAAATGGGACTTTTGGGATTTTCCCCATGAATAATTGTGTAAAGATGGTTGATCAATAAGAGTGATTGATGATTTCAACTGAAGGAAAGTCGTTTCTGAGGGAGAGTGAAAGATTATAAAGACATTTATTTCTGTAGAATAACGTCACTGATGAATTATTGATTCAACACACGAGCAGGAACATGAATTAAGACCGTAGAGCGTGTCGTCCTTCAACACTGTGTCAGTTTAATGTTAATGCTAAATGTTAACCTAAAAGGTTATGAAAATAGTTCATAGAAATTCATTTCAAATTTGATTTGATTTTCAAAACTAACACAAAATTCAACAGTGATTTACTCTCGATCCCAGACATTCCCAGAAAACAACTAACAGAACGTCAAGGTTTTGATCAGTAACATTAATACATTGTTCGTTCAAAGTTATCTGGTCTAATAATGTTAATAATCAAAACATTAGCACAAAAAGCATTATTTATGTGTTTTTCTGAAACATTTTAGTTGGACGTTCATCAAGTTCAACTACTTGTTTCAGAGCGTTCAGAGAACATAAAGAAAATTACACTTTCATAATGTAAACATTTGGACTGAGTTTGGGTGACAAAATCACTGTGTGTGTGTGTATCCTTTGTCTTTAATGTAACTTTTGCTCAATTTAATGCAATAATTATTGCTAAGTAAAAGCAATAATTTCTTTTAAAATTTTACTGACCCAAACTTTTGTGTGCAGGAAGAGCAAAGTAAAAAATGAACGTTTGTGGTTGAAGACATTATTGTAGAATATCCGGTAAACACACACACACACACACACACACACAAGCTAATGAAGCACTTTAAGCCTTCTGCTCTCTTTAGTCTTTAACTGTTTCACTGACAGTCATTGTGCTTCAGATAATGAACGGGTCTAATCTCACTCACACACATTCCTCAGCCTGTGTGTGTGTGTGTGTGTGTTTTCTTTTGTCCTTTTTTCTTTTATGGTCTTTCAGACGCTGCCCAGGCAACGAAGAGCCGAGCCCATATTGAACTCTCTCTGTTGCTCGTGTTTATATTACATTGTGGGGACCAAATGTCCACAAGTATAGTAAAACCTGAGATCACCTACATTGTGTGGCCCAGCCAGCGGTCCCCATGAGGAGAACAGCGTATAAATCACACTAAGTAATGTTTTTTGAAAATATACAAATGCGGAATGTCTCCTGTGATGGGTAGGTTTAGGGACAGGGGCAGTGTGTGTGTGTGTGTGTGTGTGTGTGTGTGTGTGTGTGTGTGTGTGTGTGTGTGTGTGTGTGTGTGTGTGTGTGTGTGTGTGTGTGTGCATTAAAAACCTAAACCGCATCTCCTTTTGGTTGTAAATGTCAGTAAAGATAATGATGCACAGAACTCAGGAGTAAATTATAGAAAGAGCGTTTAGACCGTAATGGATGAAAGAGGTGAAGCTCGGTGACTTTTACCTGCGGAATGAGGAAAACAGTCTGACGCATGAAAGATCCACACAAACACACAAGAGCATCAGTCCTTATGCAATCTGTGATTTATGTTCATATGAGGTTTCTCAAATGTTTGTCTGTACTTTGGGGACTAAAATCAACATAGACTTTCAAGATGGACTTATTTTACTTTGTTTAAGTGTATCTTAAAATCACCTTACAGTTATATTGTGACATAAATATGCATTGATAGCAGCCAGCAGTGACCAAATCATAAAATGACTGATCAAAGTGCTCATGATTTATTGATAATTACCATATTTTTGTGGCAAGACATTCAGAGCGTCTCCAAGCATCATCATCATCAAGAGACCAGAATGAGGCAAAATAATGATGCAGTGCCTTTGATTTCAGATCCAGATGCTCATGATTGGTGTCGCTCAGTCAGAGGATGACAATCAGACATCTAGACTTGATCTATAGCCTATATTAAATCTCTGACTATACAAAAGCCTGTGTTTTCTTCCTGAGCTCCTAATAGAGTGTTTTTACCTCGAGACACGTCCGTCTGCGCCGCTGCCGCTGATAATTATCCGGTGTTATGAGTGTGTGTGCTCGCAGAGACGGTGAATAAACTCCACCGAACGGTGCCTGACAGAACATCCTCCATAATCACAGGCCTTTCTTCGTCCCTGACGCACAGAGACCCGGTCGGGGTCCAGAAACACGGGATTCACCGACATCACGTTCTGGGCGGTAACTAGGATGCGCGGCCATTACGGAGGCGCTCGGATGTAAACAACAGCATGGATTGCACTGTTTGTACTACTGGACACATTGTTACACTAATAAACCACGGGGAAAAAAACACGTGGAAGCTGCGAAATCACATAGAGAAGACTTAGTAAGAAGGAAAGAGTGCGAAATTTTGACAAACTAAAGTTAAAATATGGTAAAGATCCGAACGAGCTAACGTTAGCTTCTCTAACTTAGCCCTTACTGCCGTTCTTCCTTCTATTTATTATCCCGACGTAGGATACGTTCAGGTTGTCAGTCCAAAAAAGCACATGAAATCCGTTTCAAGCTGCATCCATAATATGTGGTTTGAAATCACATTCAAATCATATATCAGGACATCAGCTTCAGGCCTTGTCCACACGGACACGGTATTTTTATAACCGTGACATTTCTTACGCGGTTCGTCCACACGGAAACCGAACATTTTTGAGAGCCCCTGCCAGGGTGAGTATTTTCTGAAACGCCGGTTGCAATGTTGTCGTGTAGACAGTAAAACCGGAGTTTTTGCGCCGCTGATGGCTTCTGATTGGTCAACGTGGCTTACGGTTAGGGTTATATCGCCGCCTGCTGGTGTTGCATGCTCTTGACAGCGCTTGATAGCGTGTTTTTGCGTTTTCATGTGGATGGAGTTTTTTTTTAAAACTCAGGAAGGAAAAACTCCGGTTATAAAAAAGGCCTTAGTCTGAACGCTCTGATCGGATTGCATGGTGTGACTCTCACGCCACGTAAAATGTGACCGTCAGACGTTGTTATAGGGAACATGCTGAAAGTCGCTGAAACAATGCTGTGTTGTTGCAAAGTGCCGGACGAGCAGAACATTATTATTTTTTAAACCAGCGCAAACAAGAGCGCGGGAAAAAGCTGCATCACAGCCTCCGTAGTTCTGCCGCCGCGGGCTCGAGACGCAGTATTAGTCCACGCGGCGGATACACATTTACATGTTGTAAAATTTAAATAAGACAACATATTTATTGCAAATGCAAACCCCTCCATCAACGCAACGTCATTGCCAAATTGCCAAAGATCTGCATGGACTCACGAATCGGATCTGAACAGTTGTGATACACAGTGTGGACATCATTTTAGATCAGATTCCAATCGGACACAAAGATTATCGGATTTGGACTGACAGTGTGAACGTAGCCATAGTGAACTACTTTACGTCAACATTTTAGCCATAATCAACGCTTCATTTACAAATGTTGCTGATGCTGTAAGTTACCTCTCTCAACCACAAACGCCTTCTTTCAGCAGTTTTTTGCACTCTTCCCTTTAACTTTTGCAGTCTATAGAACTGCTTTTTCCCGGTGCAACTGATTACACACCCAAAAAAACTCGACTATTTTTCAGCAGCAATAATCAGCCAAATTTGCGAGTCCGTTCAGTGGCATTTACGTCCAGTGCCTCCAAAATGGCCGACGTCCGGATTGATGACGTGTGGTGAAAACCCTGTTGTCTGTCCCGCTGTGCTCAATTTAGTAATTATTTACAACCACCATTAAGATGACAGTAAACATTTAAGTCTTGTTTTTTACTGTATTATTTTATTAAATTGAGTTATTCACTCACCCAGCTAACAAAAATGTGTTCTACTAAGAATGTTTCTGCTTTAGTTCCCATAAAGTCATAGATATATATTCATAGAGACCTCTTTAGCGGTCGTTTCAATGGGCCACAATACGTAAGCCGTCGGCCATATTGGAACAGTCCAAGCCATGATTAAGTCGACTGAGAGCTTTGTTTGCACATTGCATTAGAGTTTTTTTTAACTGCTTACACATAAAATCCAATTTCTGAAACCTGACACTCAAACACCAGAACCACACACCAAATCTGCAAAATCATACACTAATTCTCGCTTTAAGTTTTAACAAATATGTATATGAATGAATGAGGCATTTTATATATAGGGTTCGGGCAAAGGTGTTTGCTACGTAAGACAAATGTTTGTGATATTTGCTTCCTTTTGCAAGATGTGAGGCATTTTGAATTTTCTGTGTGCAATTCTTGGATTTGTGTGTAAAGTAAAAAAAAAAACATTTTGAAATTGTGTGTACGCAGTTGAAAAAAACTGTAAGATGGATCGGATCACAAGTGGACGACAGTAAATACAGCTGTAAACAGGGTCTAAAACGTGTCACTTTCGACACTTCCAGAGGGAGTTGAAAACACATTTGACTGGATTGCTTTCGTAGTTTGGTTTGAAGATGAAAAACGTACCAAGCACAATGTTCTCTCACCATTCCTGATCTCTAACACACACTCACAGTGTTCGGCGGGTCTTGCGGCTGTCAGAGCAGAAACGAAAGCTGATGCTCTCCGTATGTGTACGTATACATTTAACCACGCAAAGACCCTCCTCTCGAAGAAATCAGGACAGAAGTTGGTGAAAGTGGACAAAAGAGACGGATTAAAACACCAGCTGTAAACAGGGCCTCTGCAACTGCATGAATATCTATATGAAATAGACTTCAGCAGATGATTTTGTGTATACACACATGATTGAGTTATCCTTCAAAACGGACCATTTTTTAAATGTTTCAATAAAACAATCTTGATTAAATGAACGTTAAAGAAACATTACATTGTATCATTCTTAAAACATTATGGAACATTACTTTTGAATGTTCTCTGAACGTTCTGAAACAAGTAGTTACATTTAAAAAATGTTAGACGAACTTCCATATAAATGTTTTACGTTTTAAGAACAAAAGCTGATATGTGCACTTTAGGTAATATGTACCTTCAAGGTACTAATATGCATCTTTTGTAAGCGTACAGTTTAATGATAGTTTACTGATATTTTTAAAGTCCCCCTGTGGTGAAAATCCAGCTTTTAATGTTGTCTATATGTCGATGTGGTGTTTTTAATACGCTTTAAGATAAATCATGTGTAAGTTCATAAGTCGACAGCATTGCTGAGTATTTCCTCCTTAAAACTGCAGTGAACCAAAGACAGTCTCAAAAATACGGTGTGAAATCGCTGGTGTTTCTGACGTCACAAACGACCTTGTAACCAATCAGATCAACGTGTGATCGTCAACCAGTGGATCTCTGAGTGAGTGAGTGGAGGCGGGGCTCATTTGCATATTCATAGATCTGCGTATACTAAATGAGGCAAGGGTGTCAAGTTACATTCATGTTATTTTAAGGCATGACAAAAAACTAAAATAAAAAAACACTTAAATATGTCATTTTGGTGATCAAAGATGAGTTTTAAGGGATAAAATGATCGACTACAGTGGGACTTTAACTGTTTTCTTTCTCAATAACAATGTTCTCTCTCACTCATAGATCAGATGGGCAGCTGTTGAGAGTCACTCGCTCGTACAACGATGGAGGTCCATCGAATAACATCACATCCCTCCTCAACAGAAGCAGAATTGTGGATTAACTCGTCCTCCTCGATTCTCTCTCCGAGTGAGAACTGGACCGGCAGCGGATCGGTGTATCACGGCCCGGGAGTCGCCGGGATCCTCATCCCGCTAATCTACATCGCGGTGTGTGTCGTCGGCCTGATCGGAAACACTCTCGTCATCCACATCGTTCTGCGATATTCCCAGGCGGAGTCTGTGACGAATATTTACATTCTCAATCTGGCCATCGCAGACGAACTCTTCATGCTGGGTTTACCGTTTCTCGCCGTGCAGAACGGCCTGCTCTCGTGGCCCTTCGGATCGCTAATGTGTCGTCTGGTCATGACGGTGGACGCCATTAACCAGTTTACTAGCATCTTCTGTCTGACGGTGATGAGCATCGATCGATATCTGGCTGTAGTGCATCCGCTCCTGTCCTCTAGGTGGCGCCAGCCTCGTGTGGCTAAGACTGTGAACGCGACCGTATGGGCCGTGTCTTTCGTAGTGGTTCTTCCGGTTGTGGTTTTCGCCGGCGTTTTGAAGGACGACGGGAATTGTAGCATCGTGTGGCCGGAGCCGGCGGAAGTTTGGAAAGCGGCGTTTATAATCTATACTTCGACTGTCGGGTTTTTCGGCCCGCTAACGGTAATCTGCTTGTGTTATCTGCTGATCGTTGTGAAAGTGCGCAGCTCCGGACGAAAAGTTCGCGCTACGTCGATTCGCCGAAGAAAGTCGGAACGCAAAATCACGCGCATGGTTGTGATCGTCGTAGCCGTGTTTGTGTTCTGCTGGCTGCCGTTTTACGTGTTAAACATCGTGAACCTGCTTGTGCTTCTCCCGGGAGAGTTCAGAGGCCTGTATTACTTCGTCGTGGTTCTTTCCTACGCTAACAGTTGCGCGAATCCCATTCTGTATGGCGTCTTGTCGGATAACTTCAAAAGAGGATTTCGGAAAGCCTTGTGCCGATCGTCCAGGCGTGTGGAAAACCACGATCAGCAACCGGGAACGGGAATGGTTGCGTTACCGCTCGAGGAGATTCGAAGAGAACTGGATCCGAAGGAGCATCTTAAAGTGATTGACGTCGAGGAGAACGAGGAGAGCGAACTCCGGAACGGATGCAACGAGGAAAACACTGGGAAAGCGGACGTGGAACGATCCGTTAGCTCGACACATGAGAACAGCGGAGCGCGGATATCACATCTGTCGGAGAACAGCAAGGACAAGCGCTCCGTCCTGGAGATCAGCTGCTTGTGATCAACACTGGCTACGTGAACATGCACAACTTTTGTTTCAATCGGACCGAATTCATTACGATTGATGATTTCGAACGCAGTGTTTACATGAACGCTAAACGTGATCGGGTTGATGTTAGAGAAGGAATAAACCAGCCCTTTCAATCGACATTTCATTCGGATCGAGCTCAGTCGGGTCGATTAAAGTGTTTACATGAAGGCTATTCAGTCCGATTGAGCCTTCAGTCTGATTACTAACGGGTTATTTGGTTGCATGTAAACGTAGATAGTGTCCAAGAAAACGCGGTCTTGCTCGTATTCTTTATTTAGATCTCATGTAACGTCATGCATTGAGCAGGAAACTGGAAAATATCATTATGTTTACATGCACTAATTTTCCTCAATCTGATTTCAGATTCTAAAATTTATGTTCTAAATGTTGCAATCCGATTCACAAATTATGTGCATTTCACATATTCCGAACAATTTCAGCGCATCCCCGTCAGTGCCGCCTTTCAACCAGAGAAAGACACCGCATTAATGTAGGATATAATTGACTAGTTTGGGGTCAGTAGACCTTTTTGTTAAATAAATTAATACTTTTAATTCGGTATGGACGCATTAAATAGGTCAAAAGTGACAGTAAAGACATTTATAATGTTATAAAAGATTATATTTTAAATAAATGTTCTTTTGAACTTTCTCATCAAAGAATCCTGAAAAATACGGTTTCCACAAAAATCTGAAGCTGTTTTCAACACTGATAATAAACATAAATGTTTCTTAAGCATCAAATCATCATATTAGAGTGATTTGTGAAGGATCATGTGACACTGAAGACTGGAGTAATGATGATGCTGAACATTCAGCTTTGATTACACTTTACTAAATCTTCACATAGAAAACAGCAGATTTACACTGGAATAATATTTCCTTTTTGATCAAATAAATGCAGTGTTGAACCCGTTCAGAAACCCCAAACTTTTGAACAATAGTGCAATAAAGAGTTGAGATGTAATTAAACATGCACACATTCATAAGACATAAAACTCAACACTGCACATACGCTCAAGGTGTATTTGAACTGATAAAATAGTGTGTTTCGAGTGTTTACATGTTTAATTCCTCCCTGATGATGGGATTGTCAGACACACGTTTCAGTCCGCTGGAGATGATCAGATCAAGCTCAGTCGGATTATGGCGTTCATTGAATATGAACAATATATGTCTGTGTATTTTACTGAATCAGATGCATAATCACATCAAGAACAGTGTTGGACTGATGATCAGGATTGAGATCAACATATTTTTGTTCTTTTTGTGTGTGTGTGTGTGTGTGTGCTCCTCTGGCTATGTGATGCATCTTACATTAAAAGCTATTGTGCATTATTATTCATCTGGAATACTTGATTGTGATTGATCATGGTGTCATTTCTCTGGTATAAATGACGTTCTGCTCACAGAATAAAACCCTTTACACTCCTCCTAATCAATAATTAATCTCCGTTCATTAGTTGTGTGTCAAGCAACTCTGTTAAAACAAAACCATTTGACTCTTAACACAGGCTGACGGCACAAACAACACACTCTGTAATCTTCATGGAACACTAATGTAAATAATAAGACACAAACACTGTATTTTTCTGATTATGACATTTTAGTACAGATTAAACTGTAAACGGTTCACAGTCTTCAATCACTTCCTGATGTAAGATGTGTGGTGGGAAAAAAACTGTCAAATTAAATCAACACAAGATTTGATCCCAGTTTCTGGGAAGGAAGCGCTGCTCATTCCGGCACGACGTCTCCGATCCACTTGAGATAGGGCGGGTTTCCCTGATCGATGGGGAAGCTGATGACCTCCGCCACTTCATACGGGTGATTCGACCTGCACAACAAACCCTTCGTTATTCAACACTTCTGCGGAGTATTTTTAGATGAAAGCTGAAGCGGCTCATTTCTGTCAGACAGAACACACAGTTCCAATGCCAAACGACTGCCATTATTTGTCGTCCTGCATGTGTGTGTTGTGTGTGTGTACTTGTCTACCAGGACTTAGGCATGACAGCATGTAGCGGAGAAACTCTTGAAATGTGTTTTTTGTTGCGTGACGTGTCGTGGATACCGGACATATTCAGCAACAGCAGGAATCTTCGAACTTCTCGTCTTAATCATCTGAAAAAAATGTAAAGAAACCGTGAGTTATCAGATATTACATGCATTTGTCACTGGAAAGCAAAACACTGCAATACAACCTCTGAAAACACACATTACTGTACATGAATGGATGTATATGAATGCTATGTTATTGTGTTACAATATATTTAAAAGTTTCTAAATCAGAAGTCTTCTTCTCATTAGTGTGCATTATTTTGTCTAAAGATGCCAGTTGTGTGTCGAGTGCAGACGGGCTTCACGCCGGTGTCCGCCACCGAATATATTAATAATACGCTTATTGTGACTTATCTCACAATTTAGATTTTTTCTAAAAACACTTTAGAAAAACTTTAGGGGGGTTAAAATTGCGATTCTGAAGAAAAAAAATCGTGGTCTGAAGAAAGAAAAAAGAAAAGAAAAAACGCGATTCTGCGAAAAAAAACATAAAATGGCGATTCTAAGAATCGCACTTGCGAGATATAACATTGTAATTCTGACTTTTTTCTCACAATTGTGAGTTTATATCTTAAATTCAGAATTGAGATATAAAAATGCAATTCTGATAAAAAAAAATTGGACTTGCGATATAAAAAGTCACAGTTAGCAACAGTTTTTTTCTTTTTTATCCCATGCCGGAAAAAGCTTCCATAAGATCCTGACAGAAGAAACGGCTCAGTGTGTGCGTCTCTCTTCAGAAACGGCTCAGTGTGTGCGTCTCTCTTCAGTAACGGCTCAGTGTGTGCGTCTCTCTTCAGAAACGGCTCAGTGTGTGCGTCTCTCTTCAGTAACGGCTCAGTGTGTGCGTCTCTCTTCAGAAACGGCTCAGTGTGTGCGTCTCTCTTCAGAAACGGCTCAGTGTGTGCGTCTCTCTTCAGAAACGGCTCAGTGTGTGCGTCTCTCGTCAGAAACGGCTCAGTGTGTGCGTCTCTCGTCAGAAACGGCTCAGTGTGTGCGTCTCTCTTCAGAAACGGCTCAGTGTGTGCGTCTCTCTTCAGAAACGGCTCAGTGTGTGCGTCTCTCTTCAGAAACGGCTCAGTGTGTGCGTCTCTCTTCAGAAACGGCTCAGTGTGTGCGTAACTCGTCAGAAACGGCTCAGTGTGTGCGTCTCTCTTCAGAAACGGCTCAGTGTGTGCGTCTCTCGTCAGAAACGGCTCAGTGTGTGCGTCTCTCGTCAGAAACGGCTCAGTGTGTGCGTCTCTCTTCAGAAACGGCTCAGTGTGTGCGTCTCTCTTCAGAAACGGCTCAGTGTGTGCGTCTCTCTTCAGAAACGGCTCAGTGTGTGCGTCTCTCTTCAGAAACGGCTCAGTGTGTGCGTCTCTCGTCAGAAACGGCTCAGTGTGTGCGTCTCTCTCAGAAACGGCTCAGTGTGTGCGTCTCTCTTCAGAAACGGCTCAGTGTGTGCGTCTCTCTTCAGAAACGGCTCAGTGTGTGCGTAACTCGTCAGAAACGGCTCAGTGTGTGCGTCTCTCTCAGAAACGGCTCAGTGTGTGCGTCTCTCGTCAGAAGAAACGGCTCAGTGTGTGCGTCTCTCTTCAGAAACGGCTCAGTGTGTGCGTCTCTCTTCAGAAACGGCTCAGTGTGTGCGTCTCTCTTCAGAAACGGCTCAGTGTGTGCGTCTCTCTTCAGAAACGGCTCAGTGTGTGCGTCTCTCTTCAGAAACGGCTCAGTGTGTGCGTCTCTCTTCAGAAACGGCTCAGTGTGTGCGTCTCTCGTCAGAAACGGCTCAGTGTGTGCGTCTCTCTTCAGAAACGGCTCAGTGTGTGCGTCTCTCGTCAGAAACGGCTCAGTGTGTGCGTCTCTCTTCAGAAACGGCTCAGTGTGTGCGTCTCTCGTCAGAAACGGCTCAGTGTGTGCGTCTCTCTTCAGAAACGGCTCAGTGTGTGCGTCTCTCGTCAGAAACGGCTCAGTGTGTGCGTCTCTCGTCAGAAACGGCTCAGTGTGTGCGTCTCTCTTCAGAAACGGCTCAGTGTGTGCGTCTCTCTTCAGAAACGGCTCAGTGTGTGCGTCTCTCGTCAGAAACGGCTCAGTGTGTGCGTCTCTCTTCAGAAACGGCTCAGTGTGTGCGTCTCTCTTCAGAAACGGCTCAGTGTGTGCGTCTCTCTTCAGTAACGGCTCAGTGTGTGCGTCTCTCTTCAGAAACGGCTCAGTGTGTGCGTCTCTCTTCAGAAACGGCTCAGTGTGTGCGTAACTCGTCAGAAACGGCTCAGTGTGTGCGTCTCTCTTCAGAAACGGCTCAGTGTGTGCGTCTCTCGTCAGAAACGGCTCAGTGTGTGCGTCTCTCTTCAGAAACGGCTCAGTGTGTGCGTCTCTCTTCAGAAACGGCTCAGTGTGTGCGTAACTCGTCAGAAACGGCTCAGTGTGTGCGTAACTCGTCAGAAACGGCTCAGTGTGTGCGTCTCTCGTCAGAAACGGCTCAGTGTGTGCGTCTCTCGTCAGAAACGGCTCAGTGTGTGCGTCTCTCGTCAGAAACGGCTCAGTGTGTGCGTCTCTCGTCAGAAACGGCTCAGTGTGTGCGTCTCTCTTCAGAAACGGCTCAGTGTGTGCGTCTCTCTTCAGAAACGGCTCAGTGTGTGCGTCTCTCGTCAGAAACGGCTCAGTGTGTGCGTCTCTCGTCAGAAACGGCTCAGTGTGTGCGTCTCTCGTCAGAAACGGCTCAGTGTGTGCGTCTCTCTTCAGTAACGGCTCAGTGTGTGCGTCTCTCTTCAGAAACGGCTCAGTGGTGGCGTCTCTCTTCAGAAACGGCTCAGTGTGTGCGTCTCTCGTCAGAAACGGCTCAGTGTGTGCGTCTCTCTTCAGAAACGGCTCAGTGTGTGCGTCTCTCTTCAGAAACGGCTCAGTGTGTGCGTCTCTCGTCAGTAACGGCTCAGTGTGTGCGTCTCTCTTCAGAAACGGCTCAGTGTGTGCGTCTCTCGTCAGAAACGGCTCAGTGTGTGCGTAACTCGTCAGAAACGGCTCAGTGTGTGCGTCTCTCTTCAGAAACGGCTCAGTGTGTGCGTCTCTCTTCAGAAACGGCTCAGTGTGTGCGTCTCTCGTCAGAAACGGCTCAGTGTGTGCGTCTCTCTTCAGAAACGGCTCAGTGTGTGGTCTCTCGTCAGAAACGGCTCAGTGTGTGCGTCTCTCGTCAGAAACGGCTCAGTGTGTGCGTCTCTCTTCAGAAACGGCTCAGTGTGTGCGTCTCTCTTCAGAAACGGCTCAGTGTGTGCGTAACTCGTCAGAAACGGCTCAGTGTGTGCGTCTCTCGTCAGAAACGGCTCAGTGTGTGCGTCTCTCTCAGAAACGGCTCAGTGTGTGCGTCTCTCTTCAGAAACGGCTCAGTGTGTGCGTCTCTCGTCAGAAACGGCTCAGTGTGTGCGTCTCTCTTCAGTAACGGCTCAGTGTGTGCGTCTCTCGTCAGAAACGGCTCAGTGTGTGCGTCTCTCGTCAGAAACGGCTCAGTGTGTGCGTCTCTCGTCAGAAACGGCTCAGTGTGTGCGTCTCTCGTCAGAAACGGCTCAGTGTGTGCGTCTCTCTTCAGAAACGGCTCAGTGTGTGCGTCTCTCGTCAGAAACGGCTCAGTGTGTGCGTCTCTCGTCAGAAACGGCTCAGTGTGTGCGTCTCTCGTCAGAAACGGCTCAGTGTGTGCGTCTCTCTTCAGAAACGGCTCAGTGTGTGCGTCTCTCGTCAGAAACGGCTCAGTGTGTGCGTCTCTCTTCAGAAACGGCTCAGTGTGTGCGTCTCTCTTCAGAAACGGCTCAGTGTGTGCGTCTCTCTTCAGAAACGGCTCAGTGTGTGCGTCTCTCTTCAGAAACGGCTCAGTGTGTGCGTCTCTCGTCAGAAACGGCTCAGTGTGGTGCGTCTCTCTTCAGAAACGGCTCAGTGTGTGCGTATCTCGTCAGAAACGGCTCAGTGTGTGCGTCTCTCTTCAGAAACGGCTCAGTGTGTGCGTCTCTCGTCAGTAACGGCTCAGTGTGTGCGTCTCTCTTCAGAAACGGCTCAGTGTGTGCGTCTCTCGTCAGTAACGGCTCAGTGTGTGCGTCTCTCTTCAGAAACGGCTCAGTGTGTGCGTCTCTCTTCAGAACGGCTCAGTGTGTGCGTCTCTCTTCAGAAACGGCTCAGTGTGTGCGTCTCTCTTCAGAAACGGCTCAGTGTGTGCGTCTCTCTCAGAAACGGCTCAGTGTGTGCGTCTCTCGTCAGAAACGGCTCAGTGTGTGCGTCTCTCGTCAGAAACGGCTCAGTGTGTGCGTCTCTCGTCAGAAACGGCTCAGTGTGTGCGTCTCTCGTCAGAACGGCTCAGTGTGTGCGTCTCTCTTCAGAAACGTCAGACGGCTCAGTGTGTGCGTCTCTCTTCAGAAACGGCTCAGTGTGTGCGTCTCTCGTCAGAAACGGCTCAGTGTGTGCGTCTCTCTTCAGAAACGGCTCAGTGTGTGCGTCTCTCGTCAGAAGAACGGCTCAGGTGTGTGCGTCTCTCGTCAGAAACGGGCTCAGTGTGTGCGTCTCTCGTCAGAAACGGCTCAGTGTGTGCGTCTCTCGTCAGAAACGGCTCAGTGTGTGCGTCTCTCTTCAGAAACGGCTCAGTGTGTGCGTCTCTCTTCAGAAACGGCTCAGTGTGTGCGTCTCTCGTCAGAAACGGCTCAGTGTGTGCGTCTCTCGTCAGAAACGGCTCAGTGTGTGCGTCTCTCGTCAGAAACGGCTCAGTGTGTGCGTCTCTCGTCAGAAACGGCTCAGTGTGTGCGTCTCTCGTCAGAACGGCTCAGTGTGTGCGTCTCTCGTCAGAAACGGCTCAGTGTGTGCGTCTCTCGTCAGAACGGCTCAGTGTGTGCGTCTCTCTTCAGAAACGGCTCAGTGTGTGCGTCTCTCTTCAGAAACGGCTCAGTGTGTGCGTCTCTCGTCAGAAACGGCTCAGTGTGTGCGTCTCTCGTCAGAAACGGCTCAGTGTGTGCGTCTCTCGTCAGAAACGGCTCAGTGTGTGCGTCTCTCGTCAGAAACGGCTCAGTGTGTGCGTCTCTCTTCAGAAACGGCTCAGTGTGTGCGTCTCTCGTCAGAAACGGCTCAGTGTGTGCGTCTCTCGTCAGAAACGGCTCAGTTGTGTGCGTCTCTCTCAGAAACGGCTCAGTGTGTGCGTCTCTCTTCAGAAACGGCTCAGTGTGTGCGTCTCTCGTCAGAAACGGCTCAGTGTGTGCGTCTCTCGTCAGAAACGGCTCAGTGTGTGCGTCTCTCTCAGAAACGGCTCAGTGTGTGCGTCTCTCGTCAGAAACGGCTCAGTGTGTGCGTCTCTCGTCAGAAACGGCTCAGTGTGTGCGTCTCTCTTCAGAAACGGCTCAGTGTGTGCGTCTCTCTTCAGAAACGGCTCAGTGTGTGCGTCTCTCTTCAGAAACGGCTCAGTGTGTGCGTCTCTCGTCAGAAACGGCTCAGTGTGTGCGTCTCTCGTCAGAAACGGCTCAGTGTGTGCGTCTCTCTTCAGAAACGGCTCAGTGTGTGCGTCTCTCTTCAGAACGGCTCAGTGTGTGCGTCTCTCGTCAGAAACGGCTCAGTGTGTGCGTCTCTCTTCAGAAACGGCTCAGTGTGTGCGTCTCTCGTCAGAAACGGCTCAGTGTGTGCGTCTCTCGTCAGAAACGGCTCAGTGTGTGCGTCTCTCGTCAGAAACGGCTCAGTGTGTGCGTCTCTCGTCAGAAACGGCTCAGTGTGTGCGTCTCTCTTCAGAAACGGCTCAGTGTGTGCGTCTCTCGTCAGAAACGGCTCAGTGTGTGCGTCTCTCTTCAGAAACGGCTCAGTGTGTGCGTCTCTCTCAGAAACGGCTCAGTGTGTGCGTCTCTCTTCAGAAACGGCTCAGTGTGTGCGTCTCTCGTCAGAAACGGCTCAGTGTGTGCGTCTCTCTTCAGAAACGGCTCAGTGTGTGCGTCTCTCTTCAGAAACGGCTCAGTGTGTGCGTCTCTCTTCAGAAACGGCTCAGTGTGTGCGTCTCTCTCAGAAACGGCTCAGTGTGTGCGTCTCTCTTCAGAAACGGCTCAGTGTGTGCGTCTCTCGTCAGAAACGGCTCAGTGTGTGCGGTCTCTCTTCAGAAACGGCTCAGTGTGTGCGTCTCTCTTCAGAAACGGCTCAGTGTGTGCGTCTCTCTTCAGAACGGCTCAGTGTGTGCGTCTCTCGTCAGAAACGGCTCAGTGTGTGCGTCTCTCTTCAGAAACGGCTCAGTGTGTGCGTCTCTCGTCAGAAACGGCTCAGTGTGTGCGTCTCTCTTCAGAAACGGCTCAGTGTGTGCGTCTCTCTTCAGAAACGGCTCAGTGTGTGCGTCTCTCTTCAGAAACGGCTCAGTGTGTGCGTCTCTCGTCAGAAACGGCTCAGTGTGTGCGTCTCTCGTCAGAAACGGCTCAGTGTGTGCGTCTCTCGTCAGAAACGGCTCAGTGTGTGCGTCTCTCTTGCGTCCAGAAACGGCTCAGTGTGTGCGTCTCTCGTCAGAAACGGCTCAGTGTGTGCGTCTCTCGTCAGAAACGGCTCAGTGTGTGCGTCTCTCTTCAGAAACGGCTCAGTGTGTGCGTCTCTCTTCAGAAACGGCTCGCGTCTCTCGTCAGAAACGGCTCAGTGTGTGCGTCTCTCGTCAGAAACGGCTCAGTGTGTGCGTCTCTCTTCAGTAACGGCTCAGTGTGTGCGTCTCTCGTCAGAAACGGCTCAGTGTGTGCGTCTCTCGTCAGAAACGGCTCAGTGTGTGCGTCTCTCTTCAGAAACGGCTCAGTGTGTGCGTCTCTCTTCAGAAACGGCTCAGTGTGTGCGTCTCTCTTCAGAAACGGCTCAGTGTGTGCGTCTCTCGTCAGAAACGGCTCAGTGTGTGCGTCTCTCGTCAGAAACGGCTCAGTGTGTGCGTCTCTCGTCAGAAACGGCTCAGTGTGTGCGTCTCTCGTCAGAAACGGCTCAGTGTGTGCGTCTCTCGTCAGAAACGGCTCAGTGTGTGCGTCTCTCTTCAGAAACGGCTCAGTGTGTGCGTCTCTCTTCAGAAACGGCTCAGTGTGTGCGTCTCTCTTCAGAAACGGCTCAGTGTGTGCGTCTCTCGTCAGAAACGGCTCAGTGTGTGCGTCTCTCTTCAGAAACGGCTCAGTGTGTGCGTCTCTCGTCAGAAACGGCTCAGTGTGTGCGTCTCTCTTCAGAAACGGCTCAGTGTGTGCGTCTCTCGTCAGAAACGGCTCAGTGTGTGCGTCTCTCTTCAGAAACGGCTCAGTGTGTGCGTCTCTCTTCAGAAACGGCTCAGTGTGTGCGTCTCTCGTCAGAAACGGCTCAGTGTGTGCGTCTCTCTTCAGAAACGGCTCAGTGTGTGCGTCTCTCTTCAGTAACGGCTCAGTGTGTGCGTCTCTCTTCAGTAACGGCTCAGTGTGTGCGTCTCTCTTCAGAAACGGCTCAGTGTGTGCGTCTCTCGTCAGAAACGGCTCAGTGTGTGCGTCTCTCGTCAGAAACGGCTCAGTGTGTGCGTCTCTCTTCAGAAACGGCTCAGTGTGTGCGTCTCTCTTCAGAAACGGCTCAGTGTGTGCGTCTCTCGTCAGAAACGGCTCAGTGTGTGCGTCTCTCTTCAGTAACGGCTCAGTGTGTGCGTCTCTCGTCAGAAACGGCTCAGTGTGTGCGTCTCTCTTCAGTAACGGCTCAGTGTGTGCGTCTCTCGTCAGAAACGGCTCAGTGTGTGCGTCTCTCGTCAGAAACGGCTCAGTGTGTGCGTCTCTCGTCAGAAACGGCTCAGTGTGTGCGTCTCTCTTCAGAAACGGCTCAGTGTGTGCGTCTCTCGTCAGAAACGGCTCAGTGTGTGCGTCTCTCGTCAGAAACGGCTCAGTGTGTGCGTCTCTCGTCAGAAACGGCTCAGTGTGTGCGTCTCTCTTCAGAAACGGCTCAGTGTGTGCGTAACTCGTCAGAAACGGCTCAGTGTGTGCGTCTCTCTTCAGAAACGGCTCAGTGTGTGCGTAACTCGTCAGAAACGGCTCAGTGTGTGCGTCTCTCTTCAGTAACGGCTCAGTGTGTGCGTCTCTCGTCAGAAACGGCTCAGTGTGTGCGTCTCTCGTCAGAAACGGCTCAGTGTGTGCGTCTCTCTTCAGTAACGGCTCAGTGTGTGCGTCTCTCGTCAGAAACGGCTCAGTGTGTGCGTCTCTCGTCAGTAACGGCTCAGTGTGTGCGTCTCTCGTCAGAAACGGCTCAGTGTGTGCGTCTCTCTTCAGAAACGGCTCAGTGTGTGCGTCTCTCGTCAGAAACGGCTCAGTGTGTGCGTCTCTCGTCAGAAACGGCTCAGTGTGTGCGTCTCTCTTCAGAAACGGCTCAGTGTGTGCGTCTCTCTTCAGAAACGGCTCAGTGTGTGCGTCTCTCTTCAGAAACGGCTCAGTGTGTGCGTCTCTCGTCAGAAACGGCTCAGTGTGTGCGTCTCTCGTCAGAAACGGCTCAGTGTGTGCGTCTCTCTTCAGAAACGGCTCAGTGTGTGCGTCTCTCTTCAGAAACGGCTCAGTGTGTGCGTCTCTCGTCAGAAACGGCTCAGTGTGTGCGTCTCTCTTCAGTAACGGCTCAGTGTGTGCGTCTCTCTTCAGTAACGGCTCAGTGTGTGCGTCTCTCTTCAGAAACGGCTCAGTGTGTGCGTCTCTCGTCAGAAACGGCTCAGTGTGTGCGTCTCTCGTCAGAAACGGCTCAGTGTGTGCGTCTCTCGTCAGAAACGGCTCAGTGTGTGCGTCTCTCTTCAGAAACGGCTCAGTGTGTGCGTCTCTCGTCAGAAACGGCTCAGTGTGTGCGTCTCTCGTCAGAAACGGCTCAGTGTGTGCGTCTCTCGTCAGAAACGGCTCAGTGTGTGCGTCTCTCTTCAGAAACGGCTCAGTGTGTGCGTCTCTCGTCAGAAACGGCTCAGTGTGTGCGTCTCTCGTCAGAAACGGCTCAGTGTGTGCGTCTCTCTTCAGTAACGGCTCAGTGTGTGCGTCTCTCGTCAGAAACGGCTCAGTGTGTGCGTCTCTCTTCAGAAACGGCTCAGTGTGTGCGTCTCTCTTCAGTAACGGCTCAGTGTGTGCGTCTCTCGTCAGAAACGGCTCAGTGTGTGCGTCTCTCTTCAGAAACGGCTCAGTGTGTGCGTCTCTCGTCAGTAACGGCTCAGTGTGTGCGTCTCTCGTCAGAAACGGCTCAGTGTGTGCGTCTCTCTTCAGAAACGGCTCAGTGTGTGCGTCTCTCTTCAGAAACGGCTCAGTGTGTGCGTCTCTCTTCAGAAACGGCTCAGTGTGTGCGTCTCTCTTCAGAAACGGCTCAGTGTGTGCGTCTCTCGTCAGAAACGGCTCAGTGTGTGCGTCTCTCGTCAGAAACGGCTCAGTGTGTGCGTCTCTCGTCAGAAACGGCTCAGTGTGTGCGTCTCTCGTCAGAAACGGCTCAGTGTGTGCGTCTCTCGTCAGAAACGGCTCAGTGTGTGCGTCTCTCGTCAGAAACGGCTCAGTGTGTGCGTCTCTCGTCAGAAACGGCTCAGTGTGTGCGTCTCTCTTCAGAAACGGCTCAGTGTGTGCGTCTCTCTTCAGAAACGGCTCAGTGTGTGCGTCTCTCTTCAGAAACGGCTCAGTGTGTGCGTCTCTCTTCAGAAACGGCTCAGTGTGTGCGTCTCTCGTCAGAAACGGCTCAGTGTGTGCGTCTCTCGTCAGAAACGGCTCAGTGTGTGCGTCTCTCGTCAGAAACGGCTCAGTGTGTGCGTCTCTCGTCAGAAACGGCTCAGTGTGTGCGTCTCTCGTCAGAAACGGCTCAGTGTGTGCGTCTCTCGTCAGAAACGGCTCAGTGTGTGCGTCTCTCGTCAGAAACGGCTCAGTGTGTGCGTCTCTCTTCAGAAACGGCTCAGTGTGTGCGTCTCTCGTCAGAAACGGCTCAGTGTGTGCGTCTCTCGTCAGAAACGGCTCAGTGTGTGCGTCTCTCGTCAGAAACGGCTCAGTGTGTGCGTCTCTCTTCAGTAACGGCTCAGTGTGTGCGTCTCTCGTCAGAAACGGCTCAGTGTGTGCGTCTCTCGTCAGAAACGGCTCAGTGTGTGCGTCTCTCTTCAGAAACGGCTCAGTGTGTGCGTCTCTCTTCAGAAACGGCTCAGTGTGTGCGTCTCTCTTCAGAAACGGCTCAGTGTGTGCGTCTCTCGTCAGAAACGGCTCAGTGTGTGCGTCTCTCGTCAGAAACGGCTCAGTGTGTGCGTCTCTCTTCAGAAACGGCTCAGTGTGTGCGTCTCTCTTCAGAAACGGCTCAGTGTGTGCGTCTCTCTTCAGAAACGGCTCAGTGTGTGCGTCTCTCGTCAGAAACGGCTCAGTGTGTGCGTCTCTCTTCAGAAACGGCTCAGTGTGTGCGTCTCTCGTCAGAAACGGCTCAGTGTGTGCGTCTCTCGTCAGAAACGGCTCAGTGTGTGCGTCTCTCGTCAGAAACGGCTCAGTGTGTGCGTCTCTCTTCAGAAACGGCTCAGTGTGTGCGTCTCTCTTCAGAAACGGCTCAGTGTGTGCGTCTCTCGTCAGAAACGGCTCAGTGTGTGCGTCTCTCTTCAGAAACGGCTCAGTGTGTGAGTCTCTCTTCAGTAACGGCTCAGTGTGTGCGTCTCTCTTCAGTAACGGCTCAGTGTGTGCGTCTCTCTTCAGAAACGGCTCAGTGTGTGCGTCTCTCGTCAGAAACGGCTCAGTGTGTGCGTCTCTCGTCAGAAACGGCTCAGTGTGTGCGTCTCTCTTCAGAAACGGCTCAGTGTGTGCGTCTCTCGTCAGAAACGGCTCAGTGTGTGCGTCTCTCTTCAGAAACGGCTCAGTGTGTGCGTCTCTCTTCAGAAACGGCTCAGTGTGTGCGTCTCTCTTCAGAAACGGCTCAGTGTGTGCGTCTCTCGTCAGAAACGGCTCAGTGTGTGCGTCTCTCGTCAGAAACGGCTCAGTGTGTGCGTCTCTCTTCAGAAACGGCTCAGTGTGTGCGTCTCTCGTCAGTAACGGCTCAGTGTGTGCGTCTCTCGTCAGAAACGGCTCAGTGTGTGCGTCTCTCGTCAGTAACGGCTCAGTGTGTGCGTCTCTCGTCAGAAACGGCTCAGTGTGTGCGTCTCTCGTCAGAAACGGCTCAGTGTGTGCGTCTCTCTTCAGAAACGGCTCAGTGTGTGCGTCTCTCTTCAGAAACGGCTCAGTGTGTGCGTCTCTCGTCAGAAACGGCTCAGTGTGTGCGTCTCTCGTCAGAAACGGCTCAGTGTGTGCGTCTCTCGTCAGTAACGGCTCAGTGTGTGCGTCTCTCGTCAGAAACGGCTCAGTGTGTGCGTCTCTCGTCAGAAACGGCTCAGTGTGTGCGTCTCTCTTCAGAAACGGCTCAGTGTGTGCGTCTCTCTTCAGAAACGGCTCAGTGTGTGCGTCTCTCGTCAGAAACGGCTCAGTGTGTGCGTCTCTCGTCAGAAACGGCAGATTCAGATCATCAGGATCAATGAACTGAACAAAGAGTGTTAGAAAAGACACACACACTGAACATAAGCTCAAAGATGGGAGTCCTAATCATATCTACATGTGTTTATCACTGACGTGTTCTTACACTGTCTGGATCTACTTTCAGCCTTTCTTATAGAAGAGATTTAAAGGGGCCAAACTTGTGAATTATACTTAAAGGTGGGGTGTGTGATTTGGAAAACGACCGGCAGATTTTGAAAATACACAACTCAAATGGTCCTCCCTTCTTTTCTCCAACGCTGTCTCTGATTCGCGTGGGGGGGGGGACGATCGTTTGATTGACGGACTTACTGTCCAATGATTCTAGGTGGTCTTGGAAATGATTGGCTGGAGTTTTTCGAGTCCTGCCCGTCACCAGTTCCACAGATGATTAAATTGATTCATTTTCATTTTAGTGCTTCTAACTCAGTGGCTGTAAGTGGGTTAAGAATAGGACTTCAAGTGATTTTGAAAAAATTGACACAAAAGATAATCACATACCCCACCTTTAAAAAAATATATATATTAATAAAGACGGAGATTCAGAGCAGAGGAAATGAAACATGTTATTGTTCAAACTAGCATTTAAACTCACCATCAGAACTTCAGTGTCTTCCTCGATCTTCCCCTGCCACTCATACCTACACACACACACACACACACACACACACACACACACACACACCAGAACTTCAGTGTCTTCCTCGATCTTCCCGTGCCACTCATACCTACACACACACACACACACACACACACACCAGAACTTCAGTGTCTTCCTCGATCTTCCCGTGCCACTCATACCTACACACACACACACACACACACACACACACACACACACACCAGAACTTCAGTGTCTTCCTCGATCTTCCCGTGCCACTCATACCTGCACACACACACACACACACCAGAACTTCAGTGTCTTCCTCGATCTTCCCCTGCCACTCATACCTACACACACACACACACACACACACCAGAACTTCAGTGTCTTCCTCGATCTTCCCGTGCCACTCATACCTACACACACACACACACACACACACACACACACACACACACACCAGAACTTCAGTGTCTTCCTCGATCTTCCCGTGCCACTCATACCTACACACACACACACACACACACACACACACACACACCAGAACTTCAGTGTCTTCCTCGATCTTCCCGTGCCACTCATACCTGCACACACACACACACACACACACACACACCAGAACTTCAGTGTCTTCCTCGATCTTCCCCTGCCACTCATACCTACACACACACACACACACACACACACACACACACACACCAGAACTTCAGTGTCTTCCTCGATCTTCCCGTGCCACTCATACCTGCACACACACACACACACACACACCAGAACTTCAGTGTCTTCCTCGATCTTCCCGTGCCACTCATACCTACACACACACACACACACACACACACACACACACACACACCAGAACTTCAGTGTCTTCCTCGATCTTCCCGTGCCACTCATACCTGCACACACACACACACACACCAGAACTTCAGTGTCTTCCTCGATCTTCCCCTGCCACTCATACCTACACACACACACACACACACACACACACACACACACACCAGAACTTCAGTGTCTTCCTCGATCTTCCCGTGCCACTCATACCTGCACACACACACACA
>JAULUF010000130.1:142500-145000 GCA_031834385.1 Semotilus atromaculatus | reverse complement strand
AGACAGAAGACCCTCAGCGCTCCTCGCATCAAAGCTCTTCACCTGTGCAGGTAAAACAACACCTTAAAATCACAACTAACTTTCTTCGAAACCTTGCTTTCACTTGATGAATGTGCATGCAGCTCTTTTCCATACAACAGCCGCTCATGTGTCCGTAAAGCACCATAATAAACTGTCATCATGCTTTTATCTGGTTACTTTGTGTTGGTTGATCATGTTTCCTGGAAAAGAACTCGAGAAATACACCAACACTAGTGAACACTAAGCTCATGCACAGCTTTAATGCGTTTAAACGTTCACTTCATCACTGTAAAGCTGTTTATAAGTCATTAGAACGAAGAAAGTAATATAATAATGAATAAAATAAGCATGTCTCGCTCACCTCCCACCCACTGTCTCTGCCGTAAAGCGTCCGCGACTGTCGTACGGAAGCAGTGCCAGAGCCGCTGTAAAGCGAGACTCTAAAGTCAGCACAAAAAAAGCGTAATGCTTCGGATCACTGGGGAACTGACAAAACACTGTTTCTAACGGATGTCAGTGCAAGACAGGCGTCATTACGCCGAATAAACAGCTTACCATTACATGAACCGACAGACTATCTGACAAATCATCAACACGTTTGCCACTATTTATTTATGTTTGGAGTCGCGGGAAATCGAGCGAGTTCCCGGAAGTAAAAACTCCATTTTCTCCATATGGAAATTGATTTTAACTTATAAACCGTGTAATACAGTCATACTGTGAGTTCCAAGGATGTTAGATGGTGAATACTTCTGCTGAAGCCACCAGGCCGAATTATTTCTACTTGATTCAAACAGAATCGTGCTGAATTCGCAGATTTTAACATACTAAGACACAAAAACAAACAAACTTTCAGACAATACGCAAGTTATAGTTCAATAGTTAACAAGAAAAATAAGATAAAGCAGCCTAATTTAGCTATTGAAAATGATTTGCCAAGAGATGTAAAAGAAAAACAAGAGAAGCACAAAAATGGATAAAATCATATTATGAAAGAATATTAAAACATGGCACAAATTCTAGATGTCTTTATGGCTTTCCATTTAGTATTTAAGTAAAAATTCACAAAAAGATGATTTCGTGGTGAAAGACTACATTCCCCATCATTACAATATCTCTGGCAGCGCTATACACGTTCATTTTCTGCTTTATGTTTTTCATTTTATCACAACCATATTTTAATACAAGCGAGTGTTATAAAAAAAAGTACCAAACGTATTGTAATTAATCTGAAATTCATAAAGTACGAACATGTCGTAAACTGTGCTGCTAACGGAAGTAGCGTAGGTGTTACGTCACAGATCAGCTGGTGTCTTCTTGCGCGCGCAAATACAGAGAGGATCCCACTGCCTATGGAGGATCCGCGTGTGACTGACTGAGAATCCCTAGTTACCGCAAAAGGTAGACAAGTGAAATAAAACAACTCTATTTAAGTTTATTCCCGTGTTGTGCTCGTGTGGTCAGTGATGACTAGTCCACTGCGCAAACTGACGTGCGGATGAACCGCGCAGAGTGTGAAGAAAGCAGTGCTGATCTCAGTCTGAGCCTCCATTCATCACTACTGATGTTCACTGGTGTTTATAGAAGACTGGTTCATTAACCGTGGTCATTTATTTATCAATAATCTCCTGTTTTCTCAGATGCACGTGAAGGGCTCGTGGATATTGAGAGTCGAGGAATCGAATCTTCTGGAGTCGACTCTCTACACGAACCGAACGACTCGAGGTCCAGCTCAGGTTATTGCACAATCTTCCTGTGTTTTTCTTTCACGTATGTGTTTGTTGTGATTTCAGATCAAGTTGAAGAAAACTGGAGCATCTTCAACATCTCCAGAGCTCAAGTTGGCATGAAATCATCATTTAGTTCATTTCACTGCTCTTCTTGTGAACGATTCATCCGTGTTTAATACAGCATTCGCGTCTGTCTTCAACCAGTGGGATAATCAAATCCCAAACGAGATTTTCTTTCTCGTTTAATTGCCTTTTTATCATGGTATCTATTTTATTAGATGAATATGTCTGTCTGCATTACCAGAGTCTCTCCAGCAGGTGGCGCTCTTAATGCGCGCACACATTCTCTCTCTCACACACACACACACACACGCACTTACTCAAGTCTTCTAATCATCTCTTCGGTTGTTCTAGAGTTGTTTGTGTCTTTCCCACATTTATTAGTGAGTTCAGAGTCTCTCTTGATGTGTTTTTAAACAGTTGGACAGATTAATAAAACATTTTTTTGTATCTCATGTTCTACCAAACCTGTATGAGTTTGCCTTCTGTGTAATTAAGTATTAAATACGTTTTACAGCTCACTATTTTCAATGCAATGACATCAGAAAACATTGAATCTTGCACAATTGTGTTTACATGGATAATTATTATTTGAAATATTGCTGTATTTATTGTAAATGATGGGTGCGCATCATTATAGTTTAATAATGTTGATTGAGAATAAGTTCCTCTTGCAGCATCTCTTCTCT
>JAULUF010000130.1:112500-137500 GCA_031834385.1 Semotilus atromaculatus | reverse complement strand
GGGAGTGTTTGAGCGCGGGGTGCAGATGCTCCTGACCACGGTGGCCGCCTTCGCCGCCTTCAGTCTGATGACCATCGCCGTGGGAACCGACTATTGGCTGTACTCGCGCGGCGTCTGCAAAACGAAGAGTAGCAACGAGAACGAGACCGGCAAGAAAAACGAGGAGGTGATGACCCACTCGGGCCTGTGGAGGACCTGCTGTCTGGAAGGTAGGAGATCGAAATCCTGCTGTTGTTCTGCATCTGAGTCCCAGAGAGCAACATGGTGTCGGCCCAGATCCGGCCCAGATCCGGCCCGTGTGGAATCCAGATGTGGACCGGATCTGGGCCGACACTATGTAAAACACATTCAGCATCCATCAAACGGAATCATACTTTCAGAATATTACGCAAACCTCCAATAATTAAATATGCTAAATTATAAGAAATATAACCTACTTTATGTATTTAATCTCACTTTATTAATTAATATCTTTGGTTCTGATGATACAATTCAAACATATGAATAAGCAAAAATTGCATTTTTTCTGTCTGGAAGGTAGAAGACCGAAATCCTGCTGTTGTTCTGCATCTGAACCCCAGACGGTGTCGGCCCAGATCCGGCCCAGATCCGGTCCACATCTGGAGTCCCCGGGCCGGATCTGGGCCGGATCTGGGCCGACACCGTGTTACAATTCAAACATATGAATAAGCAAAAATTGCATTTTTTCTGTCTGGAAGGTAGAAGACCGAAATCCTGCTGTTGTTCTGCATCTGAACCCCAGACGGTGTCGGCCCAGATCCGGCCCAGATCCGGTCCACATCTGGAGTCCCCGGGCCGGATCTGGGCCGGATCTGGGCCGACACCGTGTTGGGAGTGTTTGACACTGTGTTGCTGTCTTGGGGAGAAACTCGTTTGTGCAGATCTTTATAGCTCATAATCAGTGTTGCGTTACGCATTACAAGTAACGAAATCAGATTACTTTTATGATGGATAGATGCAGTTTTATGATGGACAGATGCACTTTTATGATGGACAGATGCACTTTTATGATGGATAGATGCACTTTAATGATGGACAGATGCACTTTTATGATGGACAGATGCACTTTTATGATGGACAGATGCACTTTTATGATGAATAGATGCACTTTTATGATGGACAGATGCACTTTTATGATGGACAGATGCACTTTTATGATGGAAAGATGCACTTTTATGATGGATAGATGCACTTTTATGATGAATAGATGTACTTTTATGATGGATAGATGCACTTTTATGATGGATAGATGCACTTTTATGATGGACAGATGCACTTTTATGATGGACAGATGCACTTTTATGATGGATAGATGCACTTTTATGATGGACAGATGCACTTTTATGATGAATAGATGCACTTTTATGATGGACAGATGCACTTTTATGATGGACAGATGCACTTTTATGATGGAAAGATGCACTTTTATGATGAATAGATGCACTTTTATGATGGACAGATGCACTTTTATGATGGACAGATGCACTTTTATGATGGACAGATGCACTTTTATGATGGATAGATGTACTTTTATGATGGATAGATGCACTTTTATGATGGATAGATGTACTTTTATGATGGACAGATGCACTTTTATGATGGACAGATGCACTTTTATGATGGACAGATGCACTTTTATGATGAATAGATGCACTTTTATGATGGACAGATGCACTTTTATGATGGACAGATGCACTTTTATGATGGAAAGATGCACTTTTATGATGGATAGATGCACTTTTATGATGAATAGATGTACTTTTATGATGGATAGATGCACTTTTATGATGGATAGATGCACTTTTATGATGGACAGATGCACTTTTATGATGGACAGATGCACTTTTATGATGGATAGATGCACTTTTATGATGGACAGATGCACTTTTATGATGAATAGATGCACTTTTATGATGGACAGATGCACTTTTATGATGGACAGATTCACTTTTATGATGGAAAGATGCACTTTTATGATGGACAGATGCACTTTTATGATGGAAAGATGCACTTTTATGATGGATAGATGCACTTTTATGATGAATAGATGTACTTTTATGATGGATAGATGCACTTTTATGATGGATAGATGCACTTTTATGATGGACAGATGCACTTTTATGATGGACAGATGCACTTTTATGATGGATAGATGCACTTTTATGATGGACAGATGCACTTTTATGATGAATAGATGCACTTTTATGATGGACAGATGCACTTTTATGATGGACAGATGCACTTTTATGATGGAAAGATGCACTTTTATGATGAATAGATGCACTTTTATGATGGACAGATGCACTTTTATGATGGACAGATGCACTTTTATGATGGACAGATGCACTTTTATGATGGATAGATGTACTTTTATGATGGATAGATGCACTTTTATGATGGACAGATGTACTTTTATGATGGACAGATGCACTTTTATGATGGACAGATGCACTTTTATGATGGACTGATGCACTTTTATGATGAATAGATGCACTTTTATGATGGACAGATGCACTTTTATGATGGACAGATGCACTTTTATGATGGAAAGATGCACTTTTATGATGGATAGATGCACTTTTATGATGAATAGATGTACTTTTATGATGGATAGATGCACTTTTATGATGGATAGATGCACTTTTATGATGGACAGATGCACTTTTATGATGGACAGATGCACTTTTATGATGGATAGATGCACTTTTATGATGGACAGATGCACTTTTATGATGAATAGATGCACTTTTATGATGGACAGATGCACTTTTATGATGGACAGATTCACTTTTATGATGGAAAGATGCACTTTTATGATGAATAGATGCACTTTTATGATGGACAGATGCACTTTTATGATGGACAGATGCACTTTTATGATGGACAGATGCACTTTTATGATGAATAGATGTACTTTTATGATGGATAGATGCACTTTTATGATGGACAGATGCACTTTTATGATGGATAGATGCACTTTTATGATGGACAGATGCACTTTTATGATGAATAGATGCATTTTTATGATGGACAGATGCACTTTTATGATGGACAGATGCACTTTTATGATGGACAGATGCACTTTTATGATGGAAAGATGCACTTTTATGATGGACAGATGCACTTTTATGATGGACAGATGCACTTTTATGATGGAAAGATGCACTTTTATGATGGACAGATGCACTTTTATGATGGATAGATGTACTTTTATGATGGATAGATGCAATTTTATGATGGATAGATGCACTTTTATGATGGACAGATGCACTTTTATGATGGACAGATGCACTTTTATGATGAATAGATGCACTTTTATGATGGACAGATGCACTTTTATGATGGAAAGATGCACTTTTATGATGAATAGATGCACTTTTATGATGGACAGATGCACTTTTATGATGGATAGATGTACTTTTATGATGGATAGATGCACTTTTATGATGGATAGATGTACTTTTATGATGGATAGATGCACTTTTATGATGGACAGATGCACTTTTATGATGGACAGATGCACTTTTATGATGGACAGATGCACTTTTATGATGAATAGATGCACTTTAATGATGGATAGATGCACTTTTATGATGGATAGATGTACTTTTATGATGGATAGATGCACTTTTATGATGGACAGATGCACTTTTATGATGGACAGATGCACTTTTATGATGGACAGATGCACTTTTATGATGGAAAGATGCACTTTTATGATGAATAGATGCACTTTTATGATGGACAGATGCACTTTTATGATGGACAGATGCACTTTTATGATGGATAGATGTACTTTTATGATGGACAGATGCACTTTTATGATGGATAGATGTACTTTTATGATGGATAGATGTACTTTTATGATGGATAGATGTACTTTTATGATGGATAGATGCACTTTTATGATGGACAGATGCACTTTTATGATGGACAGATGCACTTTTATGATGGACAGATGCACTTTTATGATGGATAGATGTACTTTTATGATGAATAGATGCACTTTTATGATGGACAGATGCACTTTTATGATGGACAGATACACTTTTATGATGGATAGATGCACTTTTATGATGGACAGATGCACTTTAATGATGGACAGCACTTTAATGATGGACAGATGCACTTTTATGATGGACAGATGCACTTTTATAATGGATAGATGCACTTTTATGATGGATAGATGCACTTTTATGATGGATAGATGCACTTTTATGATGGACAGATGCACTTTTATGATGGACAGATGCACTTTTATGATGGACAGATGCACTTTTATTAGTTGCACTTTTATGATGGACAGATTCACTTTTATGATGGATAGATGCACTTTTATGATGATAGATGCACTTTTATGATGGATAGATGCACTTTTATGATGATAGATGCACTTTTATGATGGACAGATGCACTTTTATGATGATAGATGCACTTTTATGATGGACAGATGCACTTTTATGATGGACAGATGCACTTTTATGATGATAGATGCACTTTTATGATGATAGATGCACTTTTATGATGGACAGATGCACTTTTATGATGGACAGATGCACTTTTATGATGGATAGGTGCACTTTTATGATGGATAGATGTACTTTTATTAGTTGCACTTTTATGATGGACAGATGCACTTTTATGATGGACAGATGCACTGATGGATAGATGCACTTTTATGATGGATAGATGCACTTTTATGATGGACAGATGCACTTTTATGATGGATAGATGCACTTTTATGATGGACAGATGCACTTTTATGATGGATAGATGCACTTTTATGATGGACAGATGCACTTTTATGATGGACAGATGCACTTTTATGATGGATAGATGCACTTTTATGATGGACAGATGCACTTTTATGATGGATAGATGCACTTTTGATGGACAGATGTACTTTTATGATGGACAGATGCACTTTTATGATGGACAGATGCACTTTTATGATGGACAGATGCACTTTTATGATGGACAGATGCACTTTTATGATGGATAGATGCACTTTTATGATGGACAGATGCACTTTTATGATGGATAGATGCACTTTTGATGGACAGATGCACTTTTATGATGGACAGATGCACTTTTATGATGGATAGATGCACTTTTATGATGACAGATGCACTTTTATGATGGATAGATGCACTTTTGATGGACAGATGCACTTTTATGATGGACAGATGCACTTTTATGATGGATAGATGCACTTTTATGATGGATAGATGCACTTTTATGATGGATAGATGCACTTTTATGATGGATAGATGCACTTTTGATGGACAGATGCACTTTTATGATGGACAGATGCACTTTTATGATGGATAGATGCACTTTTATGATGGACAGATGCACTTTTGTGATGGATAGATGCACTTTTATGATGGACAGATGCACTTTTATGATGGACAGATGCACTTTTATGATGGACAGATGCACTTTTATGATGGACAGATGCACTTTTGTGATGGATAGATGCACTTTTATGATGGACAGATGCACTTTTATGATGGACAGATGCACTTTTATGATGGATAGATGCACTTTTATGATGGACAGATGCACTTTTATGATGGACAGATACACTTTTATGATGGATAGATGCACTTTTATGATGGACAGATGCACTTTTATGATGGACAGATGCACTTTTATGATGGACAGATGCACTTTAATGATGGACAGATGCACTTTTATGATGGACAGATGCACTTTTATGATGGACAGATGCACTTTAATGATGGACAGATACACTTTTATGATGGATAGATGCACTTTTATGATGGACAGATACACTTTTATGATGGATAGATGCACTTTTATGATGGACAGATGCACTTTTATGATGGACAGATGCACTTTTATGATGGACAGATGCACTTTAATGATGGACAGATGCACTTTTATGATGGACAGATGCACTTTTATGATGGACAGATGCACTTTAATGATGGACAGATGCACTTTAATGATGGACAGATGCACTTTTATGATGGACAGATGCACTTTTATAATGGATAGATGCACTTTTATGATGGATAGATGCACTTTTATGATGGATAGATGCACTTTTATGATGGACAGATGCACTTTTATGATGGACAGATGCACTTTTATTAGTTGCACTTTTATGATGGACAGATGCACTTTTATTAGTTGCACTTTTATGATGGACAGATTAACTTTTATGATGATAGATGCACTTTTATGATGGATAGATGCACTTTTATGATGATAGATGCACTTTTATGATGGACAGATGCACTTTTATGATGATAGATGCACTTTTATGATGGACAGATGCACTTTTATGATGGACAGATGCACTTTTATGATGATAGATGCACTTTTATGATGGACAGATGCACTTTTATGATGGACAGATGCACTTTTATGAGTGACAGATGCACTTTTATGATGGATAGATGCACTTTTATGATGGATAGACGTACTTTTATTAGTTGCACTTTTATGATGGACAGATGCACTTTTATGATGGACAGATGTACTTTTATGATGGATAGATGCACTTTTATGATGGACAGATGCACTTTTATGATGGATAGATGCACTTTTGATGGACAGATGCACTTTTATGATGGACAGATGCACTTTTATGATGGATAGATGCACTTTTATGATGGACAGATGCACTTTTATGATGGACAGACGCACTTTTATGATGGACAGATGCACTTTTATGATGGACAGATGCACTTTTATGATGGACAGATGCACTTTTATGATGGACAGATGCACTTTTATGATGGACAGATGCACTTTTATGATGGACAGATGCACTTTTATGATGGATAGATGCACTTTTGATGGACAGATGCACTTTTATGATGGACAGATGCACTTTTATGATGGATAGATGCACTTTTATGATGGACAGATGCACTTTTATGATGGATAGATGCACTTTTGATGGACAGATGCACTTTTATGATGGACAGATGCACTTTTATGATGGATAGATGCACTTTTATGATGGATAGATGCACTTTTGATGGACAGATGCACTTTTATGATGGATAGATGCACTTTTATGATGGATAGATGCACTTTTGATGGACAGATGCACTTTTATGATGGACAGATGCACTTTTATGATGGATAGATGCACTTTTATGATGGACAGATGCACTTTAATGATGGACAGATGCACTTTAATGATGGACAGATGCACTTTTATGATGGACAGATGCACTTTTATAATGGATAGATGCACTTTTATGATGGACAGATGCACTTTTATGATGGACAGATGCACTTTTATGATGGACAGATGCACTTTTATTAGTTGCACTTTTATGATGGACAGATGCACTTTTATTAGTTGCACTTTTATGATGGACAGATTAACTTTTATGATGGATAGATGCACTTTTATGATGATAGATGCACTTTTATGATGATAGATGCACTTTTATGATGATAGATGCACTTTTATGATGGATAGATGCACTTTTATGATGATAGATGCACTTTTATGATGGACAGATGCACTTTTATGATGATAGATGCACTTTTATGATGATAGATGCACTTTTATGATGATAGATGCACTTTTATGATGGACAGATGTACTTTTATTAGTTGCACTTTTATGATGGACAGATGCACTTTTATGATGGACAGATGCACTTTTATGATGGACAGATGCACTTTTATGATGGATAGATGCACTTTTATGATGGACAGATGCACTTTTATGATGGACAGATGCACTTTTAGGATGATAGATGCACTTTTATGATGGACAGATGCACTTTTATGATGGACAGATGCACTTTTATGATGGACAGATGCACTTTTATGATGGATAGATGTACTTTTATTAGTTGCACTTTTATGATGGACAGATGCACTTTTATGATGGACAGATGCACTTTTATGATGGACAGATGCACTTTTATGATGGATAGATGCACTTTTATGATGGACAGATGCACTTTTATGATGGATAGATGCACTTTTATGATGGACAGATGCACTTTTATGATGGATAGATGCACTTTTATGATGGACAGATGCACTTTTATGATGGACAGATGCACTTTTATGATGGACAGATGCACTTTTATGGTGGATAGATGCACTTTTATGATGGATAGATGCACTTTTATGATGGACAGATGCACTTTTATGATGGATAGATGCACTTTTATGATGGATAGATGCACTTTTATGATGGACAGATGCACTTTTATGATGGATAGATGCACTTTTATGATGGACAGATGCACTTTTATGATGGACAGATGCACTTTTATGATGGATAGATGCACTTTTATGATGGACAGATGCACTTTTATGATGGACAGATGCACTTTTATGATGGACAGATGCACTTTTATGATGGACAGATGCACTTTTATGATGGATAGATGCACTTTTATGATGGACAGATGCACTTTTATGATGGATAGATGCACTTTTATGATGGACAGATGCACTTTTATGATGGACAGATGCACTTTTATGATGGATAGATGCACTTTTATGATGGATAGATGCACTTTTGATGGACAGATGCACTTTTATGATGGATAGATGCACTTTTATGATGGACAGATGCACTTTTATGATGGATAGATGCACTTTTATGATGGACAGATGCACTTTTATGATGGATAGATGCACTTTTATGATGGACAGATGCACTTTTTTGATGGACAGATGCACTTTTATGATGGACAGATGCACTTTTATGATGGATAGATGCACTTTTGATGGACAGATGCACTTTTATGATGGATAGATGCACTTTTATGATGGATAGATGCACTTTTATGATGAATAGATGCACTTTTATGATGGACAGATGCACTTTTATGATGGACAGATGCACTTTTATGATGGATAGATGCACTTTTATGATGGATAGATGCACTTTTGATGGACAGATGCACTTTTATGATGGATAGATGCACTTTTGATGGACAGATGCACTTTTATGATGGATAGATGCACTTTTGATGGACAGATGCACTTTTATGATGGATAGATGCACTTTTGATGGACAGATGCACTTTTATGATGGATAGATGCACTTTTGATGGACAGATGCACTTTTATGATGGATAGATGCACTTTTGATGGACAGATGCACTTTTATGATGGATAGATGCACTTTTGATGGACAGATGCACTTTTATGATGGATAGATGCACTTTTGATGGACAGATGCACTTTTATGATGGATAGATGCACTTTTGATGGACAGATGCACTTTTATGATGGACAGATGCACTTTTATGGACTTCAGAACAGAAACAGCCATTCACTGCCATTATAAAGCTCGGAAGAGCCAGGACATTTATTAACATAACTCAGATTGTATTTGTCTTTCCAGTAACAATAATAGAACGTTCTTTAATAATGTTCATAAAACTTTAGCACAAAAACACAATTTATACATCGTTCATGAAACATTTAGAGAACATTTTAAAGTAACGTTCCCATGTTTGAAGAATGATACAATGGGATGTTCCTTTAACATTTGCATAACTAAGATAAAAAGTGTTTGTTTTTTTTAAACTGGGTGTTTTGAGAACATTCAGAATTAACGTTTTCATAATTTAACGGGAACGGGAGTCTTCAGAAGTCATGTGATAGCTTTGTGCGAGAATCAGGTTCAAGTTTAAGTCATTATTTACGGAGTCGTGTCAGCTTTATTTCTGCCGTGCTTTATAGAGTGTTTCAAAGCAACTTTACAGTAATAAACAGGAAAATAATCCAATCAAATAGATGATGGCTATAAAGAGACAATTCAGATCAATTCAGTTCATTTCCATAACTGCAAAGATCATTATATTATTATGAAACAAGTTCAATTATAAGCAGCTCTAGTTTATTATTCAGCTCGTGTTTAATATAGTGCTCAAGTCTTTAGTGATTCTCTTATTGTCTTTAATGAAGAGCAACATAAGGATTCTTCAAAACGTCACTTGTTGATTCACACTGACATCATATAGTCAAGCTTCAGGAAGACTTCCTGTGATGTGATTGACAGCTGTCAGTCAGGCTCTCTGCTGCAGGGTCGGCGTTTGCTGTGTTCAGATGTGAGGCTTTAGCTATAGTTTAAAATATGAATGAATATTGCACAGAAAACACTAAAGAAGTGTGTGCAGAATGGACTGTTCAGCAATGTTTAGAGTATTAATGCTCTTTGAGAGGAAGAATACTATTGAAGCTTGTTTCTGCAAAGGAATAAATAAGGTTTTATCTCACAATTCTGCTTTTGTTTGTTAGCCTCAGTGGACACCGATTGAGACACGAGTGATTTGTGCTGGTTTATATGACGTATCTCGACCGATCAATGATCCACTGAAGCCTTACTTCAGTTTATTCATTCATTTCTGGTTGAAATATAGTTTATTGAGTATCAACCATAAGTCAGGGTTTTGTTAAATTTCTGCTTTTAATTTACTGTGTTAGCCTATGTTTAGTGATCTCTGTAACAATCGAAATAACTCTTGGTTTAATGTGCAGAATGGATCCATGGTTGAGTAATTCCTGGGTTTGAACTGAGTAATTCAGGTTATATAATCATAATCTGATCATAATAATGAAACAGCTAAAATATTCCCAGCTAACAAAAAAAATATTATACGAATGTTTAGCTAATATATTGTGGTTCTCTGAACAGTCAAAATGGCAATAAAAAAAATGGGTGTAACTTCCGTTAAAGTCCCACTTGGATCGCAGCTTTATTTGATGCGCTGGCGTAAACAGAAACAGGGAAGGCGGGGCATATTGAATGGCTCCTCCCCCCTTTTCAAATAGCCAATAGCGTTTAGTTTACCTCACGGACTGACAGCACTATGGAAGCGAATCCCAGCGCTGCGCTGGATTCAATAGTAGAGGTGAATAAACTCTAGCCATTTCGTTCCTAACCAACGCGACTCCCAGCTCACCCCCCGTTTCATTGGTTAAAATCGCAATTTTGTCACGATTTAAAAATAGTTGGAAACATTTGGAATATTGTAAGTTATCAACTTAACAAAATATATAACACTGGCCTTGTGATTTTGGGATATTTTAATGCAAAAATGTTTACAGTGTAAAAGTGTAAAAGCATCAACAATGTACTTTTAACAGAACCTCAAACGCTCGATCCTCCACACAGCAATAACAGACGGTTGTAATCATATATATCTGTATTATATAACATACTTCCTCAATCAAAAAAGTTCATAGCATTGCGTGAGACTATTTCAAATTAATTTCCGTCATTTTGACAGATAATACGTTGTATTTACCTGTGAAAACAAACCTGGAAAGAGACGTGAGGATTTGAGGAGAAAACAAGAGATTCTTCGTGCGTTTCAGTGAATTATTAATGGAGAATATCGTCAAATAAATCAGGAGAACAGACCACAGATATGCAGCATATGTTGTCATTTTTCATACTTTTACAGCGGAATGCAAAGGGAAAAAATAAAATCATCATCATGAGGAAAAGAATAGAGCGACTGAAGAGCTCTGGCCATAGATATTCATGTCACGGTAAAACACTACGTTATTCTCAAGATGTCGGACAATAAAACATGAAGGAAAACTGACTTATGTGTAGAGAAACATTATGATTCAAAATTATACGTTTCAGTCTTTCTGAATGGAAGTTCCTCAAACCGGAAGTGACACTCATAATTCAAACACCATAGCAACCACCCAGAACACCATAGCAGCTGCCTAGCAACCATACAGAACACCCTAGCAACCACCCAGAACACCATAGCAGCTGCCTAGCAACCATACAGAACACCCTAGCAACCACCCAGAACACCATAGCAGCTGCCTAGCAACCATACAGAACACCCTAGCAACCACCCAGAACACCATAGCAGCCGCCTAGCAACCATGCAGAACACCCTAGCAACACCATAGCAACCACTCCGAACACCCTTGCAATGCCCCAGCAACCACCCAGAATACCTTAGAAACCGCATAGTAACCGCCCAGAACACCATAGCAACCGCCTAGCAACACCCTAGAAACAACCCAGAATACCCTAGCAACTGCATAGAAAACGGACTTATTTGTTGAGAAACCTTATGATTTGAAATGATTCGTTTTAGTCTTCTTGAATGGAAGCTCCTCAAACCGGAAGTGCCGCTCATAATTCAAAACACAGTAAGATCATCAGGAATAATGAGGATACAAACGTTAAAGGAACATTCCATTTCATCATTCCTCAAACATTATGGAATGTTACTTTTGAATGTTCTCTGAACGTTCTGAAACAAGTAAGTTTTTGTGCTAACATTTTGAGAACATTATTAAAGTCAAGAAAACACTAAATTAATGTTCTATTAATGTTACTGGAAGAACGTTTGTTCATAACTTTGAGAAAACGTTGTTCTACACCAGTTCTACAGCATTTTTATAATTATGTTGAGTCAATGTTCTGGTCAGCTGGAGCTCGAGTGCCTGAGGGATGTTGTGTCACGGTCAGCGCTGACCTCTGACCTCTGACCTCTGACCTCACTGACCGCAGATCATCGGTCTCGGGTGGCCATGTTTTTATGGTTTGTTTTATCAGCATAACGTCTGATTTAAATGTCAGTTTATTGTGTCATGTTGCTCTTTCTGAAAAGATGATTAATGGAGTAAAAAAAAAAAAACGTATTTATTAAAAACTATTATTCTGGAAAAACATGCAGCATTATGAATTGCACACATACAGTAAATGTGTCTCTGCATCAATATTTCGTTTAGATTGGCTTTGATATTGGTCACAGATATGCTCATCTAACTGGTTATTTATGTTGATTAGTGGACTTTAGGATTTATTGTTTTGTTCTGTAGAGTTTCAGTTGGACTGGCTTTATGAGTTTATAGTTATGACGGCAGGGATTTGATTAGATTGACGACTTTATATTTGATCTGGATGAACATGAATAATGTCAGAAGTGATACTTAAACTACTTCTATTAATTAAATGCATCAACGTTTCCACAGATATATGACTGTTTCCAACACTGATAATAATCATAAATGTTTCATGAGCATCAGATCATCACATTAGAGTGATTGTAGAGTGAATTACACTTTACTATATATTCACATAGAAAAGAGCTGATTTACACTGGAATAATATTTCACTGTTTTACTGTATTTTTGATCAAATAAATGCAGCTTTGGTGAGCAGAAAATACTCTTTTTTAGAAACATTACACATCACCGATCCCAAACTACTGGATACATGAGATTCTGCCAGTTTATACATAAGAGAGAGAATCAGCCAATCAGCATCAAGGAGAACAGGATCTTACCAATTAGAATCACTTCCTTATGATGTCACATGATCTCTCTCTCTCTCTCTCTCTCTCTATCCCCCTCTCTCTCTCTCTCTCTATCCCTCTCTCTCTCTCTCTCTCTCTCTCTATCCCCCCCTCTCTCTCTCTCTCTCTCTCTCTCTCTCTATCCCCCCCTCTCTCTCTCTCTCTATCCCTCTCTCTCTCTCTCTCTCTCTCTATCCCCCCCTCTCTCTCTCTCTCTATCCCCCCCTCTCTCTCTCTCTCTATCCCTCTCTCTCTCTCTCTCTCTCTCTCTCTCTCTATCCCCCTCTCTCTCTCTCTCTCTATCCCCCTCTCTCTCAATCTCTCTATCCCTCTCTCTCTCTCTCTCTCTCTCTCTCTCTCTATCCCCCTCTCTCTCTCTATCCCCCTCTCTCTCTCTCTCTCTCTCTCTCTCTCTCTCTATCCCCCTCTCTCTCTCTCTCCTGTGTTTTCTCTGGTCTGAGATCAGGATGGTTTCATCTCTCCTTGGAGATTTGCAGATCAAGCGTTTAACCTTTGACCCCTCAGTTGCTATGGATACAGGTCAGATGGGGGGGGTCTAGGCCTGTTTGGGTAATCGACTAATCTGTCACTTTATTTCTTTGATTAATCTGATAAAAAAGCTAATTTATTCTCTATTTTACTGAAAAAATGTTACCTTCACATTTGATCCTCTGTTACTGTAATTTCTTTATAATTTCTTCTTACATTGATATCCATTATTTTAATGTCCACATTTAAATGTCCACTGTTTTGTGTTCCATTTTGCTGAGGCAGGGTTTGTGTTTTGTGTTCTGTCAATAAAATATATTGTTTCATATGTCATTCAGTGCTGTAAGAAGATGTGACAGGCAATTATTTTTATTGGTTATCGATTTTATCGATTAATTGTTGTTGCAGCGCTAATATCACAATATTGTTGCACTAAGAGAGGCGATCGTTCACTCTGTCCTCTTTATTGCGCGGCTGCAGCGCTCGTGCTCTTCAGTTTCTGGGTCTGTAAAACTTCTGTTCCAGAGAGAGGAGATTAAACTGAGCCTGAGATCTGTGTCACACACGCACTTACGATACCATCAGTGTGTGTGTGTGTGTGTGTGTGTGTGTGTGTGTGTGTGTGTGTGCGATTCCCTTCAGACTCTCATACAGTTATTACAGTCAATCAATCAAGGTCAGACTTTACATCTGGGCTGGCAGAAGAGTGTCTCACAGGTGATGGTGATGCAGTGAGACAGGTGATGATGCTGTGACACAGGTGATGATGCAGTGAGACAGGTGATGATGCAGTGACACAGGTGATGATGCTGTGAGACAGGTGATGATGCAGTGAGACAGATGATGATGCAGTGACACAGGTGATGATGCTGTGAGACAGGTGATGATGCAGTGAGACAGATGATGATGCAGTGAGACAGATGATGATGCAGTGAGACAGGTGATGATGCAGTGACACAGGTGATGATGCTGTGAGACAGGTGATGATGCAGTGAGACAGATGATGATGCAGTGAGACAGGTGATGATGCAGTGACACAGGTGATGATGCTGTGAGACAGGTGATGATGCAGTGACAGGTAATGATGCAGTGAGACAGGTGATGATGCAGTGAGACAGGTGATGATGCTGTGACACAGGTGATGATCCAGTGAGACAGGTGATGATGCAGTGAGACAGGTGATGATGCTGTGACACAGGTGATGATGCAGTGAAACAGATGATGATGCAGTGAGACATGTGATGATACAGTGAAACAGATGATGATGCAGTGAGACAGGTGATAATGCAGTGAAACAAGATGATGATGCAGTGACACAGGTGATGATGCAGTGAAACAGGTGATGATGCAGTGAGACAGATGATGATGCAGTGAAACAGATTATGATGCAGTGAAACAGATTCTGATGCAGTGAAACAGATGATAATACAGTGAAACAGATGAAGATGCAGTGAGACAGATGATGATGCAGTGAGACAGATGATGATGTAGTGAGACAGATGATGATGCAGTGACACAGGTGATGATGCAGTGACACAGGTGATGATGCAGTGAAACAGATGATGATGCAGTGAGACAGATGATGATGCAGTGAAACAGATGATGATGCAGTGAAACAGGTGATGATACAGTGAAACAGATGATGATGCTGTGAGACAGATGATGATGCAGTGAGACAGATGATGATGCAGTGAAACAGATGATGATGCAGTGAGACAGATGATGATGTAGTGAGACAGATGATGATGCTGTGAGACAGATGATGATGCAGTGAGACAGATGATGATGCAGTGAGACAGATTATGATGCAGTGAAACAGGTGATGATACAGTGAAACAGATGATGATGCTGTGAGACAGATGATGATGCAGTGAGACAGATGATGATGCAGTGAAACAGATGATGATGCAGTGAAACAGGTGATGATACAGTGAGACAGGTGATGATGCTGTGAGACATGATGATGCAGTGAGACAGATGATGATGCAGTGAGACAGATGATGATGCAGTGAAACAGATGATGATGCAGTGAGACAGATGATGATGCAGTGAAACAGGTGATGATGCAGTGAGACAGATGATGATGCAGTGAAACAGATTATGATGCAGTGAAACAGATTATGATGCAGTGAAACAGATGATAATACAGTGAAACAGATGAAGATGCAGTGAGACAGATGATGATGCAGTGAGACAGATGATGATGCAGTGAGACAGATGATGATGCAGTGAAACAGATGATGATGCAGTGACACAGGTGATGATGCAGTGAAACAGATGATGATGCAGTGAGACAGATGATGATGCAGTGAAACAGATGATGATGCAGTGAAACAGGTGATGATACAGTGAAACAGATGATGATGCTGTGAGACAGATGATGATGCAGTGAGACAGATGATGATGCAGTGAAACAGATGATGATGCAGTGAGACAGATGATGATGTAGTGAGACAGATGATGATGCTGTGAGACAGATGATGATGCAGTGAGACAGATGATGATGCAGTGAAACAGATTATGATGCAGTGAAACAGGTGATGGTACAGTGAAACAGATGATGATGCAGTGAAACAGATGATGATGCTGTGAGACAGATGATGATGCTGTGAGACAGATGATGATGCTGTGAGACAGATGATGATGCAGTGAAACAGGTGATGGTACAGTGAAACAGATGATGATGCAGTGAGACAGATGATGATGCAGTGAAACAGATGATGATGCTGTGAGACAGATGATGATGCTGTGAGACAGATGATGATGCAGTGAGACAGATGATGATGCAGTGAAACAGATGATGATGCAGTGAAACAGGTGATGATACAGTGAGACAGGTGATGATGCTGTGAGACATGATGATGCAGTGAGACAGATGATGATGCAGTGAGACAGATGATGATGCAGTGAAACAGATGATGATGCAGTGAGACAGATGATGATGCAGTGAAAAAGATGATGATGCAGTGAGACAGATGATGATGCAGTGAGACAGATGATGATGCAGTGAAACAGGTGATGATGCTGTGAGACAGATGATGATGCAGTGAAACAGATGATGATGCAGTGAGACAGATGATAATACTGTGACACAGGTGATGATGCAGTGAGACAGATGATGATGCAGTGAGACAGATGATGATGCAGTGAAACAGGTGATGATGCTGTGAGACAGATGATGATGCAGTGAAACAGATGATGCAGTGAGAAAGATGATAATACTGTGACACAGGTGATGATGTAGTGAGACAGGTGATGATGCAGTGAGACAGATGATGATGCAGTGAGACAGATTATGATGCAGTAAAACAGGTGACGATGCAGTGAGACAGATGATGATGCTTTGAGACAGGTGATGATGCAGTGAGAAAGATGACGATGCTGTGAGACAGATGATGATGCAGTGAAACAGATGATGATGCTGTGAGACAGGTGATGATACAGTGAAACAGATGATGATGCTGTGAGACAGGTGATGATACAGTGAAACAGATGATGATGCAGTGAGACAGATGATGATGCTTTGAGACAGGTGATGATGCAGTGAAACAGGTGACGATGCTGTGAGACAGGTGATGATACAGTGAAACAGATGATGATGCAGTGAGACAGATGATGATGCTTTGAGACAGGTGATGATGCAGTGAGAAAGATGACGATGCTGTGAGACAGATGATGATGCAGTGAAACAGATGATGATGCAGTGAGGCAGGTGATGATGCTTTGAGACAGATGATGATGCAGTGAGACAGGTGATGATGCAGTGAGACAGGTGATGATGCTTTGAGACAGATGATGATGCAGTGAAACAGATGATGATGCAGTGAGGCAGGTGATGATGCTTTGAGACAGATGATGATGCAGTGAGACAGGTGATGATACAGTGAGACAGGTGATGATGCAGTGAGACAGGTGATGATACAGTGAGACAGGTGATGATGCTTTGAGACAGATGATGATGCAGTGAAACAGATGATGATGCTTTGAGACAGATGATACTGTGAGACAGATGATGATGCTGTGAGACAGGTGATGATACAGTGAAACAGATTATGATGCAGTGAGACAGGTGATGATGCTTTGAGACAGATTATGATGCAGTGAAACAGGTGATGATGCTGTGAGACAGATGATGATGCAGTGAAACAGATGATGATGCAGTGAGACAGATGATGATGCAGTGAGACAGGTGATGATTTAGTGAGACAGGTGATGATGCTGTGAGACAGATGATGATGCTTTGAGACAGATGATGATACTGTGAGACAGATGATGATGCATTGAGAAAGATGACGATGCTGTGAGACAGGTGATGATACAGTGAAACAGATGATGATGCAGTGAGACAGGTGATGATGCTTTGAGACAGATTATGATGTAGTGAAACAGGTGATGATGCTGTGAGACAGATGATGATGCAGTGAAACAGATGATGATGCAGTGAGACAGATGATGATGCAGTGAGACAGGTGATGATGCAGTGAGACAGGTGATGATGCTGTGAGAAAGATGATAATGCTGTGAGACAGATGATGATGCAGTGAAACAGATGATGCTTTGAGGCAGGTGATGATACAGTGAAACAGATGATGATGCAGTGAGACAGGTGATGATGCTTTGAGACAGATTATGATGCAGTGACACAGGTGATGATGCTGTGAGACAGATGATGATGCATTGAGAAAGATGACGATGCTGTGAGACAGGTGATGATACAGTGAAACAGATGATGATGCAGTGAGACAGGTGATGATGCTTTGAGACAGATTATGATGTAGTGAAACAGGTGATGATGCTGTGAGACAGATGATGATGCAGTGAAACAGATGATGATGCAGTGAGACAGATGATGATGCAGTGAGACAGGTGATGATGCAGTGAGACAGGTGATGATGCTGTGAGAAAGATGATAATGCTGTGAGACAGGTGATGATGCTGTGAGACAGATGATGATGCATTGAGAAAGATGACGATGCTGTGAGACAGGTGATGATACAGTGAAACAGATGATGATGCAGTGAGACAGGTGATGATGCTTTGAGACAGATTATGATGCAGTGAAACAGGTGATGATGCTGTGAGACAGATGATGATGCAGTGAAACAGATGATGATGCAGTGAGACAGGTGATGATGCAGTGAGAAAGATGATGATGCTGTGAGACAGGTGATGATACAGTGAAACAGATGATGATGCAGTGACACAGGTGATGATGCTTTGAGACAGATGATGATACAGTGAGACAGGTGATGATGTTGTGAAACAGGTGATGATGCAGTGAGACAGGTGATGATGCTGTGAAACAGATGATGATGCTGTGAGACAGGTGATGATGCAGTGAGACAGGTGATGATGCAGTGAGACAGATGATGATACAGTGAGACAGGTGATGATGTTGTGAAACAGGTGATGATGCAGTGAGACAGGTGATGATGCTGTGAAACAGATGATGATGCTGTGAGACAGGTGATGATGCAGTGAGACAGGTGATGATGCTGTGAAACAGATGATGATGCTGTGAGACAGGTGATGATGTTGTGAAACAGGTGATGATGCAGTGAGACAGGTGATGATGCTGTGAAACAGATGATGATGCTGTGAGACAGGTGATGATGCAGTGAGACAGGTGATGATGCTGTGAGACAGGTGATGATGCAGTGAGACAGGTGATGATACAGTGAAACAGATGATGATGCTGTGAGACAGGTGATGATACAGTGAAACAGATGATGATGCAGTGAGACATGTGATGATGCTTTGAGACAGATTATGATGCAGTGAGACAGATGATGATGCAGTGAGACAGATGATGATGCAGTGAGACAGGTGATGATGCAGTGAGAAAGATGACGATGCTGTGAGACAGGTGATGATACAGTGAAACAGATGATGATGCAGTGAGACAGGTGATGATGCTTTGAGACAGATTATGATGCAGTGAGACAGATGATGATGCAGTAAGACAGATGATGATGCAGTGAGACAGATGATGATGCAGTGAGAAAGATGATGTTGCAGTGAGACAGGTGATGAAACAGTGAGGCAGGTGATGATGCAGTGAGACAGGTGATGATGCAGTGAGAAAGATGATGTTGCAGTGAGACAGATGATGATGCAGTGAAACAGATGATGATGCAGTGAAACAGGTGATGATACAGTGAAACAGATGATGATGCTGTGAGACAGATGATGATGCAGTGAGACAGATGATGATGCAGTGAAACAGATGATGATGCAGTGAGACAGATGATGATGTAGTGAGACAGATGATGATGCTGTGAGACAGATGATGATGCAGTGAGACAGATGATGATGCAGTGAGACAGATTATGATGCAGTGAAACAGGTGATGATACAGTGAAACAGATGATGATGCTGTGAGACAGATGATGATGCAGTGAGACAGATGATGATGCAGTGAAACAGATGATGATGCAGTGAAACAGGTGATGATACAGTGAGACAGGTGATGATGCTGTGAGACATGATGATGCAGTGAGACAGATGATGATGCAGTGAGACAGATGATGATGCAGTGAAACAGATGATGATGCAGTGAGACAGATGATGATGCAGTGAAACAGGTGATGATGCAGTGAGACAGATGATGATGCAGTGAAACAGATTATGATGCAGTGAAACAGATTATGATGCAGTGAAACAGATGATAATACAGTGAAACAGATGAAGATGCAGTGAGACAGATGATGATGCAGTGAGACAGATGATGATGCAGTGAGACAGATGATGATGCAGTGAAACAGATGATGATGCAGTGACACAGGTGATGATGCAGTGAAACAGATGATGATGCAGTGAGACAGATGATGATGCAGTGAAACAGATGATGATGCAGTGAAACAGGTGATGATACAGTGAAACAGATGATGATGCTGTGAGACAGATGATGATGCAGTGAGACAGATGATGATGCAGTGAAACAGATGATGATGCAGTGAGACAGATGATGATGTAGTGAGACAGATGATGATGCTGTGAGACAGATGATGATGCAGTGAGACAGATGATGATGCAGTGAAACAGATTATGATGCAGTGAAACAGGTGATGGTACAGTGAAACAGATGATGATGCAGTGAAACAGATGATGATGCTGTGAGACAGATGATGATGCTGTGAGACAGATGATGATGCTGTGAGACAGATGATGATGCAGTGAAACAGGTGATGGTACAGTGAAACAGATGATGATGCAGTGAGACAGATGATGATGCAGTGAAACAGATGATGATGCTGTGAGACAGATGATGATGCTGTGAGACAGATGATGATGCAGTGAGACAGATGATGATGCAGTGAAACAGATGATGATGCAGTGAAACAGGTGATGATACAGTGAGACAGGTGATGATGCTGTGAGACATGATGATGCAGTGAGACAGATGATGATGCAGTGAGACAGATGATGATGCAGTGAAACAGATGATGATGCAGTGAGACAGATGATGATGCAGTGAAAAAGATGATGATGCAGTGAGACAGATGATGATGCAGTGAGACAGATGATGATGCAGTGAAACAGGTGATGATGCTGTGAGACAGATGATGATGCAGTGAAACAGATGATGATGCAGTGAGACAGATGATAATACTGTGACACAGGTGATGATGCAGTGAGACAGATGATGATGCAGTGAGACAGATGATGATGCAGTGAAACAGGTGATGATGCTGTGAGACAGATGATGATGCAGTGAAACAGATGATGCAGTGAGAAAGATGATAATACTGTGACACAGGTGATGATGTAGTGAGACAGGTGATGATGCAGTGAGACAGATGATGATGCAGTGAGACAGATTATGATGCAGTAAAACAGGTGACGATGCAGTGAGACAGATGATGATGCTTTGAGACAGGTGATGATGCAGTGAGAAAGATGACGATGCTGTGAGACAGATGATGATGCAGTGAAACAGATGATGATGCTGTGAGACAGGTGATGATACAGTGAAACAGATGATGATGCTGTGAGACAGGTGATGATACAGTGAAACAGATGATGATGCAGTGAGACAGATGATGATGCTTTGAGACAGGTGATGATGCAGTGAAACAGGTGACGATGCTGTGAGACAGGTGATGATACAGTGAAACAGATGATGATGCAGTGAGACAGATGATGATGCTTTGAGACAGGTGATGATGCAGTGAGAAAGATGACGATGCTGTGAGACAGATGATGATGCAGTGAAACAGATGATGATGCAGTGAGGCAGGTGATGATGCTTTGAGACAGATGATGATGCAGTGAGACAGGTGATGATGCAGTGAGACAGGTGATGATGCTTTGAGACAGATGATGATGCAGTGAAACAGATGATGATGCAGTGAGGCAGGTGATGATGCTTTGAGACAGATGATGATGCAGTGAGACAGGTGATGATACAGTGAGACAGGTGATGATGCAGTGAGACAGGTGATGATACAGTGAGACAGGTGATGATGCTTTGAGACAGATGATGATGCAGTGAAACAGATGATGATGCTTTGAGACAGATGATACTGTGAGACAGATGATGATGCTGTGAGACAGGTGATGATACAGTGAAACAGATTATGATGCAGTGAGACAGGTGATGATGCTTTGAGACAGATTATGATGCAGTGAAACAGGTGATGATGCTGTGAGACAGATGATGATGCAGTGAAACAGATGATGATGCAGTGAGACAGATGATGATGCAGTGAGACAGGTGATGATTTAGTGAGACAGGTGATGATGCTGTGAGACAGATGATGATGCTTTGAGACAGATGATGATACTGTGAGACAGATGATGATGCATTGAGAAAGATGACGATGCTGTGAGACAGGTGATGATACAGTGAAACAGATGATGATGCAGTGAGACAGGTGATGATGCTTTGAGACAGATTATGATGTAGTGAAACAGGTGATGATGCTGTGAGACAGATGATGATGCAGTGAAACAGATGATGATGCAGTGAGACAGATGATGATGCAGTGAGACAGGTGATGATGCAGTGAGACAGGTGATGATGCTGTGAGAAAGATGATAATGCTGTGAGACAGATGATGATGCAGTGAAACAGATGATGCTTTGAGGCAGGTGATGATACAGTGAAACAGATGATGATGCAGTGAGACAGGTGATGATGCTTTGAGACAGATTATGATGCAGTGAAACAGGTGATGATGCTGTGAGACAGATGATGATGCATTGAGAAAGATGACGATGCTGTGAGACAGGTGATGATACAGTGAAACAGATGATGATGCAGTGAGACAGGTGATGATGCTTTGAGACAGATTATGATGTAGTGAAACAGGTGATGATGCTGTGAGACAGATGATGATGCAGTGAAACAGATGATGATGCAGTGAGACAGATGATGATGCAGTGAGACAGGTGATGATGCAGTGAGACAGGTGATGATGCTGTGAGAAAGATGATAATGCTGTGAGACAGATGATGATGCAGTGAAACAGATGATGATGCATTGAGAAAGATGACGATGCTGTGAGACAGGTGATGATACAGTGAAACAGATGATGATGCAGTGAGACAGGTGATGATGCTTTGAGACAGATTATGATGCAGTGAAACAGGTGATGATGCTGTGAGACAGATGATGATGCATTGAGAAAGATGACGATGCTGTGAGACAGGTGATGATACAGTGAAACAGATGATGATGCAGTGAGACAGGTGATGATGCTTTGAGACAGATTATGATGCAGTGAAACAGGTGATGATGCTGTGAGACAGATGATGATGCAGTGAAACAGATGATGATGCAGTGAGACAGGTGATGATGCAGTGAGAAAGATGATGATGCTGTGAGACAGGTGATGATACAGTGAAACAGATGATGATGCAGTGACACAGGTGATGATGCTTTGAGACAGATGATGATACAGTGAGACAGGTGATGATGTTGTGAAACAGGTGATGATGCAGTGAGACAGGTGATGATGCTGTGAAACAGATGATGATGCTGTGAGACAGGTGATGATGCAGTGAGACAGGTGATGATGCAGTGAGACAGATGATGATACAGTGAGACAGGTGATGATGTTGTGAAACAGGTGATGATGCAGTGAGACAGGTGATGATGCTGTGAAACAGATGATGATGCTGTGAGACAGGTGATGATGCAGTGAGACAGGTGATGATGCTGTGAAACAGATGATGATGCTGTGAGACAGGTGATGATGTTGTGAAACAGGTGATGATGCAGTGAGACAGGTGATGATGCTGTGAAACAGATGATGATGCTGTGAGACAGGTGATGATGCAGTGAGACAGGTGATGATGCTGTGAGACAGGTGATGATGCAGTGAGACAGGTGATGATACAGTGAAACAGATGATGATGCTGTGAGACAGGTGATGATACAGTGAAACAGATGATGATGCAGTGAGACATGTGATGATGCTTTGAGACAGATTATGATGCAGTGAGACAGATGATGATGCAGTGAGACAGATGATGATGCAGTGAGACAGGTGATGATGCAGTGAGAAAGATGACGATGCTGTGAGACAGGTGATGATACAGTGAAACAGATGATGATGCAGTGAGACAGGTGATGATGCTTTGAGACAGATTATGATGCAGTGAGACAGATGATGATGCAGTAAGACAGATGATGATGCAGTGAGACAGATGATGATGCAGTGAGAAAGATGATGTTGCAGTGAGACAGGTGATGATACAGTGAGGCAGGTGATGATGCAGTGAGACAGGTGATGATGCAGTGAGAAAGATGATGTTGCAGTGAGACAGTTGATGATACAGTGAGACAGGTGATGATGCAGTGAGACAGGTGATGATACTGTGAGACAGGTGATGATGCAGTGAGAAAGATGATGTTGCAGTGAGACAGGTGATGATACAGTGAGACAGGTGATGATGCAGTGAGAAAGATGATGTTGCAGTGAGACAGTTGATGATACAGTGAGAAAGATGATGTTGCAGTGAGACAGTTGATGATACAGTGAGACAGGTGATGATACTGTGAGACAGGTGATGATGCAGTGAGAAAGATGATGTTGCAGTGAGACAGGTGATGATACAGTGAGGCAGGTGATGATGCAGTGAGACAGGTGATGATGCAGTGAGAAAGATTATGTTGCAGTGAGACAGTTGATGATACAGTGAGACAGGTGATGATGCAGTGAGACAGGTGATGATACTGTGAGACA
>JAULUF010000130.1:87500-107500 GCA_031834385.1 Semotilus atromaculatus | reverse complement strand
AAACCCTTTTACTTTTCTCAATACGAAGTATGCCAACATTATAATCGAAAATATTACACTAATTGAACACTAATAGCATTATAAACTTTGTATTTAATGTATATTATTAAATACATTAATATATATTATTATATTATTAAATACATTGTAAGTTGTATTTTGGATACCTTATATCTGTAAAGATATTGTTTGATAAGTGCGATCTCTGATTGTAGACCTTTAAAACCCCAAAAAGTAGTGCAAGTCCTGGAATTAATTTATTTTTACAGTGTCTGTACGAACCCTGAACTTGTTAAATAACGCATTACTTTTAAATTTACAGCAAAATATCTGAGTTACTTTTAAAATAAGTACTTTTCCACATTTATAGAGTGACGGATGCATTTACTCATCTCACTTGCACAAAAAAAGATTCATTATTCCTCAAAATAATCAAATCTGTGAAATGCAAAATCTGAATAATACGCAATCCTCCAATAATTATTTGTTAAATAAAACAAATATTTTTATGCTTTTTAAATCTCACTTTACTGACCAATGCTAATCTTCAATAATTCAGTTAAACCATAAGCAAAAATGACTTTAGAGTTTTTGTTTTTATTGGTAAAGTAAGTGTTAAACTTTCTTCTCCTGCATCATATTATTTGTTTGAGCAAGAGTGTGAAGTTGCATTTCCTTCAGCCTTATTTAAATTTTGGTCTGAAAGCGCCTCTACATTTGCCCAAAAATAAAAGGTGAGAAAAGTAACGCACAAGTAACGTAACACATACTGTTCTTAAATAGTAACTAAGTAACGCAATATTGTAATGCATTACTTTTTAAGGTAACGTTCCCCAACACTGCCTACAAGTGAGGACGGGAACGACTCCTCAAACAGACGGACTTATTTATAACACTAATGATGATGAGTTTACATGTTGAAGTCCAAACAAAAAAATTAAATGCATGATTTTCTTATCTTACATAAACTAACAAGTTTTCGACCGTGTGATGAGAGCTGACGAGACTCCAGCTCGTGATTTCTCTTTTCTTCATGTTCATTTTGTTGCTCATAAATACTGTGAAGCTTCGTGGCCGCTGTGACTGCAGGGAACAGAAAAACAATCCCACGAACCGGCCGCGATTTATATGTCATTAGAAACTTAATGATACATGACTATATATATATATATACTTATATATATATATATATATATATATATATATATGAAAGATGCATACATGAATATATGAACATCTGTTAATAAACCACACATAATTGACTTCTTGATTCAAGAAGACACAAAAAAACAAAAGAGCAAATCAGAAGCCAATAAAATCATAATGGATAATAACAGCCGGAATCATGTGGACTCATTTGCATGTGATGAAGGAAGTCAAACAATCCAAAACCCATTTCAAAATACATCTTCATCTTTCTTCAGTGTGTAATGTTGATGGTTGATCATGAAAAGCTCCAGTTCTTCTCTATATCAGAGTCAGTGTTTCTGAACTCCTGAAACGCCTCCATTGTAGTCTTGAGTTTCTTCCGGGAACACTCACAATATTCCTCATTATAATAATTAATACGCAGAATAAAGGGGCGGGGCCTGGTGGAGTTAGTTAGTAGTGTGTTAAAGGGATAGTTCACCCAAAAATGAATATTCAACAGAGATGGAAATGAATAGTTGAAATAAAGTCGTTATTTTTATTTGTTTTTGCGCACAAAAAGTATCGTCGCTTAATAAACTGAAGATTGAGCCACTGTAGTCACTTGGACTATTTTAACGATGTCTTTAATAACTTTTCGGGGGAACAAGTTTCAGTCCCTCAGAAGCCTATGGAGGAGTGATTCAGCTCACAGATTTAATCACAAATATCTTAATTCGTGTTCCGAAGATGAACGAAAGTCTTACGGGGTTGGAACAACATGAGGGAGAGGAATTACTGACAGAATTATTATTTTTGGGTGAACTAACCCTTTAAACTGGCGGTTATGGTAATTAGGGGCGGGACATTTCCCAAACACACTCGAAGCGCTCGACCAATCACAACACACTGCTCCAGCCGACCAATCAGAGCACAGTGTGCTTTTCAGGAGGAGGGGCTTCATAGAGACAGGAAGTAAACAGAGCGTTACTGACAGACTGGGAAGAGAGGAGCCGCAACAATGGAGAATATGAGGAGAATAATCAACATTACAGCAGGAAAACCTGTTCTAGTAGAGCCTGAAACTACATCATTGCTATCAGGATATGAAGAGACTTTTAACCAGCATAACAAAAATGTTTCTGGAGCAAATCACCAACCCAGACTAGACTTACGAACCTCAGGCGGGTTTAATGTGTAATGTTCGGCAGCGTCACAGATTGTTCTCAGTAAAGCTTCAGGATGAAGATGGACACCAAGATCAAACTCTCACTCCCTCTGCTGGCCGTCAGACGAACACACGGTGTGTGTGTGTGTGTGTGTGTGTCTGATCAGCATCAGAGATCATGTACGTCTGTGGAGTTTTTTCAGCTGTATTTTATTGTTTTACTCTAGTAAAGTAGCAGCACACACTCCTCATCAACACTCATGATTTGAAGAATCATTCCATAATGACATGTAAGACAAAACAGGCGAATACAGGTTATTATTATATTTATAAAGTTGTCATCAGTATGACTGCGTTTGAAGAGTCACAGCGGAGGTTTAGTGTGTTTAATGCTGATCTCCTGCCTCTGGAAACACTGGACATTGATGTCACTCATCTGAGGGCTTTACTGGCCTCTAGTTAAGGACAGTGTGTGTGTGTGTGTGTGTGTGTGTGAATGCATGTGTTTATTATATACTATAGTCATTTTTATAAAACCTCACACAAACACACTTTTTCTGTCACACACACTCATTCAGACATTCACAGACACACTCAAACTTGTTCTCTCTCTCTCACACACACACACACACACACACACACAGAACATGTTTGCCACATATTTAAGAGGAAAGAGGTTTATTTAATTGAGCTCAAAACTCTGAAGACAATCTCTGGGAATAACACTAGTGTTTTCACACACACACACACAATAGTGTTTTCACACACACACACACAAACTAGTGTTTTCACACACACACACAGACTAGTGTTTTCACACACAGACACTAGTGTTTTCACACACACACTAGTGTTTTCACAGACACAGACTAGTGTTTTCACACACACAGACACACACACACACACACACGAGCTGCTGCTCAAACGAGACTCTGGATGATCTGCATCTGGTCCTGATACAGCGAGTGAAACGCTCGAGCCAAACTCAGGAACGGGGCTTCAAACTGTCCGATCTCCCTCTGCAGAACAACAACACACACACACACACACACACACACAGATTCAGTGGTGATGATGATGACGACGAAGATGATGATGAAGATGATGAAGACTCACAGCACACGTCTCGTGATACTCCAGGCCGTGAGTCTGAGCCCACGCTCGAGCCTCGGCACCGTCCACCGCTCTCCTGACCGACAGGTCACTCTTATTACCCACCAGCACACCTGATCTCACACACACACACACACACACCATCCTGTTAGCCATGACATCATCCTGCAGCAAATGACATCATAGTGAGGGAAAACAGCAGCACAGACACCATCAGTGAGTTTTAGCAATTGGAACCGCTCCCTATACACTACATAGTGCACCATATCGGGTGTCGGCCATTTTGTAATGAACGACATCATTCCCTACATTCGTTCAATACTTTATACCCACAATCCTCTCTGAATTCGAGTGTACATTCAATGCACACTTGCTGAAACACGGTTTCCCAGAATCCAATGCAGAGATGAGCGTGTGTGAGCGCGCGAGTTTAAACCAGAGAAACGCGCGGCGGGAAGTCGTGTTTACGACGGCGGTGCGCTCAGGTCACTTTCGTCGGAGTACTTTCTCATAAGTAATTACACAATAATACAGTAAGGTTCTTAAACTCTTGTTCTAGAAAATGAAGAACAAAGAAATGTGCATCGGATGTACTTTGTTTTTTTATGTTTTCAATTAATTTATGAAGCCACTGCCAATTTTATCGTTACATGTTGCATTGTTATATTATAATGCCATCATATTCTGTGCAGGCAATTCGCTTAACTGCGCTGTAAATAGAAAACCTTGACAATATTTAATATTTAATATTTAAGTATTGTGGTATTCCGCCATGTTTCTCAGTGACACGCCCACAGTGTGTGATTCTAGCGGCATCTAGTGGTGAGGTTGTGAACTGCACCAACAGAAGTTACGGTGGCCGACAGGAAGTGATGTCGTCGTCTGAGACAGCAGAGAGTAGCCAGTTAAACAATGAGGTTTCTTTATACATAACCGTAATACGGTTCATTATGTAAGGTCTTTATACACCACTGAAAACATGGTTATGAATATGATATTCCATTGCTGTCAACAGATCCTCCTAAATATCACACAATGCACCTTTAACATTTATTTCATTCTAGTTTTAGGGTGTTTTTTCTACTTTTATTAATCATTACTTGAATAAAACATTAAAATATAGAGACAATATTATATAGATGAATTTTTAAATTAAATGAAATAATATGAATAAGGTAAATTATATAGGTATATTATTTTTATTACTAACGGCCAGGTGTTTTAATAATTTGCGGCACTGTTGCTAACAGTAAGGAAGAGATGATTTTAAACATATTCATTAATCTTCTGTAGGTGGCGTATTCATTCATGGAGGAGGTATATATAATTACAAATAAAGTCATTATGATTGTTGTTGTTATTAATATTATTATATTTTAAGTAGGTCCCATGTACGTCAGCGTCCAGATTGGCAGATCTACAGTAGTGCGCACTACACAGGGGTCAGTCAACGAGTCGGCGGTTTCGGACACAGCTGTAGATATTTATTTCTCTGAAATATGCACAGGTTGTAATTTCGACATTAAACTGTGAGAATGAGCAGTGTGTGTGTGTGTGTGTGTGTGTGTGTGTGTGTGTGACCTCTGACCTGGCACATGCAGGCCGTTACAGTGCGATCGGAGCCGGTCGATCCAGCGGCCGCTGCTGGTGAACGAGACCTCACTGCTGATGTCAAACACCACACACACCACCGACGGCTGCTTCCACTGACACACACACACACACACACACATCATCATCATCACACACCACCAACGGCTGCTTCCACTGACACACACACACATCATCATCATCACCGACGGCTGCTTCCACTGACACACACACACACACACACATCATCATCATCACACACACCACCGACGGCTGCTTCCACTGACACACACACACACACGCTTCAGGGTCGCATGGAGTGTGTTTGGGTTGTTGTGTTTAACTCACCATGTTCTCACAGGCGTCTGCAAACGGCTCCCGCCCCGCTGAGTCATAGATGTACAACTCCTGAAAACACACCAATAATCAATGAGACGGTAAGAAGAGTGTGTGTGTGTGTGTGTGTGTGTGTGTGGCCTGGTAAACCCTACGTTATGGGGACAAAATGTCCCCACAAGGATGGCAATATCCGAAATCCTTGTTCGTGTGGGGACATTTTTTGGTCCCCATGAGGAGAACAGCGTATAAATCACACTAAGTGATGTTGTTTGAAAATGTAAAAATGCAGAATGTCTCCTGTGATGGGTAGGTTTAGGGACAGGGGCAGTGTAAGGGGACAGAATATACAGTCTGTACAGTATAAAAACCATTACGCCTATGGAAAGTCCCCATAAAACATGAAAACACAACAAGTGTGTGTGTGTGTGTGTGTGTGTGTGTGTGTGTGTGTACCACAGTATCACTGGTGTCTGGGATAGACACTGATTTCTCCAGAAGCTCCACACCAACATTCTGCAAAACACACAGATCAGACCAAATCAATCAATCAGTCATTTATGACATTAAATTGTTTCATGTAAATTTATATTTATTCGTGGATGTGACTCGAGTCTGATATTGAGATCTGATATTTATTGTTCTGTGTGTGTGTGTGTGTGTGTGTGTTTACTGTTTACCATAGTGTAGTTTTTCTGAAAGACAGCACCATCACTGCGAAACATCTGGCAAAGTGTGCTCTTCCCTACAGCAGCGTCTCCTGAACACACACACACACACAACCTGTGAGCATGTGTGCTGTTTAACGTGAAATTTACATTATATAACATCATAATCTGCAAATAACATCAAACAACCGCGTTCTTACCCACAACAACACATTTAGCTCTTAATTTCACCATTATGCAGAAATTAATAATAATGAATTGATCACAACATAAAGATGAATGTGTGTATGTTATCGTGCATCTGTTTCTTCCTTCCGCCACGGCAACCTGAACCTAAAGCGTTGCTCAGCAACTGAAATAAAGCACTTCTATTGGACTAACAGCTTTACGCTAGTAATCCGAGCAATCGGATTGGCTGAACGACGTGACGTCACAGACGCACGTCACACTGACGTTAACGTAACAGTTTTGAAATCCACCACTAGAGGCCCCGCTTCACACACACACACACAGACACACACGCTGCCAAAAATATCTTAATTCCTTCATTATTATTTATATAACAATTTAGTAACTGTGAGTGAGCTCGTTTAAACCGCTGTTATTTAACACAAGTGCTGTTAAAAGATTAACTAGGCTCACTGGATGGCGATGAGTCAAAAAATGCAGAACTGGGTTTTATTTAATTCATAATGTGTTATGATTTAGGAAGTAGGCTATAAACCAAGAAATAAATGAATAAATCCGTCGATCTCTGCAATTTAAATGTTAGAAGTAGATAAGAAGCTCACTCTAAGTAAATAATGTTCGTTCAAAGTTATATAGGCCTAATAATGTTGCAATAAAAATTTAAACTTAAGCTGTGTTGTGTTCAACCTGCTATAAAAGTGTCATTATCGTATCACAGTTATTTTGTATTTTGCACTAGGGTTCTCTGCTTCGTTGTAAGTGTAAAAGCGTATTAATATAACACACTGTTGTGTATTTGTGCATTTGTTCACTGCAGTATCGACTCTACAAGTGTGAATCTCGAATCCTCACGAGCACGGGCCCCAAAACATTTGGTGACGTCACCCTATTCACACTACGAGGGATCGATGACGTCAGTGAGAAAGGAAAGTTGTTTCAATGGTGGAGCAAGTAATTGCATTTTCATTAAATCATAAGGAAAAACTTTATTTAGAATGTCACTGATTAATAATTTATATTACACACACACACGCACACACACGAAAATTAGAAATGTATTCAGAAAATTAAAAATAAGAAAATTAATATGTATTAAGGAAGTAAATATTCTCCAGTGTCTATAACCTCAGTGACAATAAACGGGTTCAACACAATGACTAAAAACAAGCTGTATGTAAATAAATGTTCATGGATAATAATAAAAAGATTTATGTTGGCATTAAAATGGCCTGTGAAATCAAACGGAATAATTTATGCTTTTGTAAATCATATTTTTTGCAGTTATGAGTAATGTGATAAAAAGGGTCATAATTATGATTAATGCTGAGCTCCAAACCATATAACATACTATTACTATTTTTACCACATCTTTCTAGTAGGCTGTCCAGTTCTGAATTCAGCACGTCATATTTATAATAAAAAAATCGATATTATAACATACCAAGTAATAATTATGAGATGAAATGTTGAAATTAAGACTTAAAAAGTCATAATGATGAAATAAAGTTGAAATTATGCCACGAAACGTCACAATTATGACATAGAAAGTCATAATTGTTTCTTTATCTCTACGTTTCAACCTTTTAATTGAATAATTATGCCTTAGTGTGTCATAATTATGACTTTTTGTCATATTTTGACTTTTAATTAATTATTTAATATTTTAAATATAGTTATAACTGTGACATAAAAAGAAAAAAATGTGACTTAGTATTTGATCATGTACATTTTTTACGTGATAATTTCGACTTTTTATCTCACAACTGATGTCATGACATGTTATAGATATGTGATATGTGATACATGATACATGATATGTTTAGACTTTTTATGTCATAATTATGATTTACCGAGGATGATTTATTTTTCTTATGTGGCGTAAATGATCTTCGATAGTTTCCTACTGGAATTCCGATAGAAAAAGAAAAGAAAGGAACCGGACTGATCTCTAAGTCATGGAGCTGGTGTAATGCTGAGTCGCGCATGCGCACAGATGAGCGGTAGATCTGACGCGCACTCACTTCCGGTCAACATGGCGGCGCAGCGCAGGAGTCTGATGCAGAGCGTAAGAAAGTCCTTTTCTCTAATCATCAACACTCATTATCACTCGTTTACTGTCGGATAGTCTATAGATTTAACACACACGCGTATTAAAAGTGCCTTGAGTGAATTAATCTTGAATTGTAGTGCTTGTTCAGTGTGTTGAGCCTCGACAGTCTACAGTTACATCTCTGTCTTTAACGTTACTACATTCATTCCGCTGTTTACTCTTTTCAATGGACTGAAGTATTACTTTATCATGTAATATTGCACACTCTAGCACAATAACTCACAGTCGCTGGACCTTCATCAATGTTTACAAAAGAAAAGCAAAGCTAGTCTTGACATTTTTATATAATATCTTGCATAAAAGTCTAAAACGGTGTTAAAAACCTTAAAAACCTTTAAAAAGTAAAAAACTTTAACACGGCTTTGTCAAGCCAACATCACAGTTTGTTCATAAACCCGCTTCATTTTTGTACATTTTCAGAAAAGAAAGTACTAACTTAGTAGATTTATCTTGATTTAAGAATGTTTAGATATTATATTTCAATATATATATATATATATATATATATATATATATATTATTATTATTATTATTATTATTATTATAAGGTAAGGTAAGGTGTCATTGTTACATCATAATTACACAAATAGGTGCTGAGTAATATTAATTAACAACATGAACTTAATATATGGCTATATTCTTGCATAATCATAATTTACTATTAATACTATAGTAAGAATAACAAGGACCCTGTGAAATAAAGAGGAAAACACTATGATGCAACAATATAAAAATTATATATTCTTTATATTTATATTTTTATATCCGATAATTCTTTATTTTGAAAGCCGATAACTGATATATTAGCCGATAAATACAAATATAAATTTATATACATATAAAATATGTAATTTTTGAGAGCCTGATTAAAAAATAAAAGTCTCACTATTAAAATCAATGTCCCAAGCAAGCACACAATAACATTCTCATTATGATTTTATGTATGCGATATGACAGACTTGCGCTGCACATGTTGCTCTGAACCGTATTTTCTTTTTTTAAGTAATTCAAACCCATTGAACAGTGCGCATCTGAAGAGTCTCAGCTGAAGGAAATAATAGCCTACATTATTTATCAGCTTTAATATACCAGCCAAATTTTCTCATCAGGCCGATCACGATAACATTAAAAATGGACATATCGGCTGATACGGTGGCCGATATACCGTGCATCCCTAGGTGTGTGTGTTCAGTGATGGATCAGACGTGTGTGTTCTGTGATGGATCAGACGTGTGTGTTCAGTGATGGATCAGACGTGTGTGTTCAGTGATGGATCAGACGTGTGTGTTCAGTGATGGATCAGACGTGTGTGTTCTGTGATGGATCAGACGTGTGTGTTCAGTGATGGATCAGACGTGTGTGTTCAGTGATGGATCAGACGTGTGTGTTCAGTGATGGATCAGACGTGTGTGTTCAGTGATGGATCAGACGTGTGTGTTCAGTGATGGATCAGACGTGTGTGTTCAGTGATGGATCAGACGTGTGTGTTCTGTGATGGATCAGACGTGTGTGTTCAGTGATGGATCAGACGTGTGTGTTCTGTGATGGATCAGACGTGTGTGTTCTGTGATGGATCAGACGTGTGTGTTCGGTGATGGATCAGACGTGTGTGTTCGGTGATGGATCAGACGTGTGTGTCCTGTGACGGATCAGACGTGTGTGTTCTGTGACGGATCAGACGTGTGTGTTCGGTGATGGATCAGACGTGTGTGTTCGGTGATGGATCAGACGTGTGTGTTCGGTGATGGATCGGTGATGGATCAGACGTGTGTGTTCAGTGATGGATCAGACGTGTGTGTTCAGTGATGGATCAGACGTGTGTGTTCAGTGATGGATCAGACGTGTGTGTTCAGTGATGGATCAGACGTGTGTGTTCAGTGATGGATCAGACGTGTGTGTTCGGTGATGGATCAGACGTGTGTGTTCGGTGATGGATCAGACGTGTGTGTCCTGTGATGGATCAGACGTGTGTGTTCGGTGATGGATCAGACGTGTGTGTTCTGTGATGGATCAGACGTGTGTGTTCTGTGACGGATCAGACGTGTGTGTTCGGTGATGGATCAGACGTGTGTGTTCGGTGATGGATCAGACGTGTGTGTTCGGTGATGGATCGGTGATGGATCAGACGTGTGTGTTCAGTGATGGATCAGACGTGTGTGTTCAGTGATGGATCAGACGTGTGTGTTCAGTGATGGATCAGACGTGTGTGTTCAGTGATGGATCAGACGTGTGTGTTCAGTGATGGATCAGACGTGTGTGTTCGGTGATGGATCAGACGTGTGTGTTCGGTGATGGATCAGACGTGTGTGTCCTGTGATGGATCAGACGTGTGTGTTCGGTGATGGATCAGACGTGTGTGTTCTGTGATGGATCAGGTGTGTGTTCAGTGATGGATCAGACGTGTGTGTTCAGTGATGGATCAGACGTGTGTGTTCGGTGATGGATCAGACGTGTGTGTCCTGTGACGGATCAGGCGTGTGTGTTCGGTGATGGATCAGACGTGTGTGTTCTGTGATGGATCAGACGTGTGTGTTCAGTGATGGATCAGACGTGTGTGTTCAGTGATGGATCAGACGTGTGTGTTCTGTGATGGATCAGACGTGTGTGTTCGGTGATGGATCAGACGTGTGTGTCCTGTGATGGATCAGACGTGTGTGTCCTGTGATGGATCAGACGTGTGTGTTCGGTGATGGATCAGACGTGTGTGTCCTGTGATGGATCAGACGTGTGTGTTCTGTGATGGATCAGACGTGTGTGTTCAGTGATGGATCAGACGTGTGTGTTCGGTGATGGATCAGACGTGTGTGTTCGGTGATGGATCAGACGTGTGTGTTCTGTGACGGATCAGACGTGTGTGTTCTGTGATGGATCAGACGTGTGTGTTCAGTGATGGATCAGACGTGTGTGTTCTGTGATGGATCAGACGTGTGTGTTCTGTGATGGATCAGACGTGTGTGTTCAGTGATGGATCAGACGTGTGTGTTCTGTGATGGATCAGACGTGTGTGTTCTGTGATGGATCAGACGTGTGTGTTCTGTGATGGATCAGACGTGTGTGTTCGGTGATGGATCAGACGTGTGTGTTCAGTGATGGATCAGACGTGTGTGTTCTGTGATGGATCAGACGTGTGTGTTCGGTGATGGATCAGACGTGTGTGTTCGGTGATGGATCCGACGTGTGTGTTCGGTGATGGATCCGACGTGTGTGTTCAGTGATGGATCAGACGTGTGTGTTCTGTGATGGATCAGACGTGTGTGTTCTGTGATGGATCAGACGTGTGTGTTCTGTGATGGATCAGACGTGTGTGTTCTGTGATGGATCAGACGTGTGTGTTCTGTGATGGATCAGACGTGTGTGTTCGGTGATGGATCAGACGTGTGTGTTCTGTGATGGATCAGACGTGTGTGTTCTGTGATGGATCAGACGTGTGTGTTCTGTGATGGATCAGACGTGTGTGTTCTGTGATGGATCAGACGTGTGTGTTCTGTGATGGATCAGACGTGTGTGTTCAGTGATGGATCAGACGTGTGTGTTCTGTGATGGATCAGACGTGTGTGTTCTGTGATGGATCAGACGTGTGTGTTCTGTGATGGATCAGACGTGTGTGTTCTGTGATGGATCAGACGTGTGTGTTCGGTGATGGATCAGACGTGTGTGTTCGGTGATGGATCAGACGTGTGTGTTCTGTGATGGATCAGACGTGTGTGTTCGGTGATGGATCAGACGTGTGTGTTCGGTGATGGATCAGACGTGTGTGTTCGGTGATGGATCCGACGTGTGTGTTCGGTGATGGATCAGACGTGTGTGTTCTGTGATGGATCAGACGTGTGTGTTCTGTGATGGATCAGACGTGTGTGTTCTGTGATGGATCAGACGTGTGTGTTCTGTGATGGATCAGACGTGTGTGTTCGGTGATGGATCAGACGTGTGTGTTCGGTGATGGATCAGACGTGTGTGTTCTGTGATGGATCAGACGTGTGTGTTCTGTGATGGATCAGACGTGTGTGTTCTGTGATGGATCAGACGTGTGTGTTCTGTGATGGATCAGACGTGTGTGTTCTGTGATGGATCAGACGTGTGTGTTCAGTGATGGATCAGACGTGTGTGTTCTGTGATGGATCAGACGTGTGTGTTCGGTGATGGATCAGACGTGTGTGTTCGGTGATGGATCAGACGTGTGTGTTCGGTGATGGATCAGACGTGTGTGTTCTGTGATGGATCAGACGTGTGTGTTCTGTGATGGATCAGACGTGTGTGTTCAGTGATGGATCAGACGTGTGTGTTCTGTGATGGATCAGACGTGTGTGTTCTGTGATGGATCAGACGTGTGTGTTCTGTGATGGATCAGACGTGTGTGTTCTGTGATGGATCAGACGTGTGTGTTCGGTGATGGATCAGACGTGTGTGTTCGGTGATGGATCAGACGTGTGTGTTCGGTGATGGATCAGACGTGTGTGTTCGGTGATGGATCAGACGTGTGTGTTCTGTGATGGATCAGACGTGTGTTCTGTGATGGATCAGACGTGTGTGTTCTGTGATGGATCAGACGTGTGTGTTCGGTGATGGATCAGACGTGTGTGTTCTGTGATGGATCAGACGTGTGTGTTCTGTGATGGATCAGACGTGTGTGTTCTGTGATGGATCAGACGTGTGTGTTCTGTGATGGATCAGACGTGTGTGTTCGGTGATGGATCAGACGTGTGTGTTCGGTGATGGATCAGACGTGTGTGTTCTGTGATGGATCAGACGTGTGTGTTCTGTGATGGATCAGACGTGTGTGTTCTGTGATGGATCAGACGTGTGTGTTCAGTGATGGATCAGACGTGTGTGTTCAGTGATGGATCAGACGTGTGTGTTCAGTGATGGATCAGACGTGTGTGTTCTGTGATGGATCAGACGTGTGTGTTCTGTGATGGATCAGACGTGTGTGTTCTGTGATGGATCAGACGTGTGTGTTCTGTGATGGATCAGACGTGTGTGTTCGGTGATGGATCAGACGTGTGTGTTCGGTGATGGATCAGACGTGTGTGTTCTGTGATGGATCAGACGTGTGTGTTCGGTGATGGATCAGACGTGTGTGTTCGGTGATGGATCAGACGTGTGTGTTCGGTGATGGATCAGACGTGTGTGTTCTGTGATGGATCAGACGTGTGTTCTGTGATGGATCAGACGTGTGTGTTCTGTGATGGATCAGACGTGTGTGTTCGGTGATGGATCAGACGTGTGTGTTCTGTGATGGATCAGACGTGTGTGTTCTGTGATGGATCAGACGTGTGTGTTCTGTGATGGATCAGACGTGTGTGTTCGGTGATGGATCAGACGTGTGTGTTCGGTGATGGATCAGACGTGTGTGTTCTGTGATGGATCAGACGTGTGTTCTGTGATGGATCAGACGTGTGTGTTCTGTGATGGATCAGACGTGTGTGTTCAGTGATGGATCAGACGTGTGTGTTCAGTGATGGATCAGACGTGTGTGTTCAGTGATGGATCAGACTTGTGTGTTCTGTGATGGATCAGACGTGTGTGTTCTGTGATGGATCAGACGTGTGTGTTCTGTGATGGATCAGACGTGTGTGTTCTGTGATGGATCAGACGTGTGTGTTCTGTGATGGATCAGACGTGTGTGTTCGGTGATGGATCAGACGTGTGTGTTCGGTGATGGATCAGACGTGTGTGTTCTGTGATGGATCAGACGTGTGTGTTCGGTGATGGATCAGACGTGTGTGTTCTGTGATGGATCAGACGTGTGTGTTCTGTGATGGATCAGACGTGTGTGTTCGGTGATGGATCAGACGTGTGTGTTCGGTGATGGATCAGACGTGTGTGTTCTGTGATGGATCAGACGTGTGTGTTCTGTGATGGATCAGACGTGTGTGTTCTGTGATGGATCAGACGTGTGTGTTCTGTGATGGATCAGACGTGTGTGTTCTGTGATGGATCAGACGTGTGTGTTCTGTGATGGATCAGACGTGTGTGTTCTGTGATGGATCAGACGTGTGTGTTCTGTGATGGATCAGACGTGTGTGTTCTGTGATGGATTAGGGCTGTAGCGATACACTAATCTCACGATACGATACGATACACGATATTCAGCTCACGATACGATATATATCACGGTATTCAGCCAACGATACGATTCGATATAATTCGATACACTTACATCATTTTCTGAAAGATTTAAAAGGGAAAGAGTGATTTGTGACATCTTGTGAGTGTTCCATTTACTTGGATTGAATTAATTGAACTGAAAACTAAAACTAAACTAAAAACATAAATTTTTATTAAAAACATCAATTACACAATATATATATATTGACTCTGACTGGACAGAGGGTCTACAGCTTGAAAATGCAAAGTACTTTACCATGCAATGTTGTAAGATCATTTTTATTTTTTACATTTATCAGCCGATTTCAGTGGTTTGTATGTGGTGTACAAACAGTTCCATCTCTAGTTATTTAAAAACTCGATAGTTAGACTTATAAAATATTTTTTTAATAAGGAATTGTCAAAGCTCAGGCTTGTCATGTATCTGGCTTTTTATTCTTGGATAAGAATTGTGAAGACCCCCATTATACTAAGATATCATTTAATTTTCACATTAAATTAAATAGTTTTCTTATTGTGGAAAAAGCATTTTCTGTGATTGGCCCGATTTTACCAATAACAAAGATAACTGATGGATCATTTATGGTAATACATATGGTACAACTAAGTGCAATGCAAATAAATATAAGAAAGTGAGAAGTAATAGTAAATAGTTTAATAGTCTAAATATAAAGTTATGAAACTTCACTTTGCCCTCGATTTGCCAGAAAACAAATTATAGATTAATGAGACCAAAGATAGCCCGTTAGATATACACAAGACGAATTATATCTCATGTTTAACCACTAACGTTAGACTAGAGCCACCAGAGCCAGCGGCACACGTCAGAAGCACTAGCCGAGGTACGGCTGTTCCAGGCGGGGTACATGAGCGCCCGCTGATCTCCTGGATGTCACAACTCCAAAAACGTCAGATCAAAATTTTAAATAGGCGGTATCTTTATACATAAACCACAGATTTGATCTTTAAACAACTACATTGTCGACTGAAAAACTATTAAAACTACATTTCGTGACACAATAACAGCAGTATTTTTAAATTTCGCGGCCTTTCTCCTCTGAACGTTACTATTACTAATTATATCATGACCAAATACAACCAGAAACAAACGTTCAGTCTTGTGAAAGGTAATTCCTCGAGACCTGTTTTCAATTGTGTGGAGTGATTTGTAAAGTCCCAAGCAGAACACGAAACAGGCATTTCTCTCAATTCCCGGTAGGCTATGAGAGGTATGGGAAAGTTGCACGCTCCAGCGGCCGTCTATGTCAGCGTCTGTGTAAAGTTTACTCTACTACAGCGACACTAGCAGCTGGCTGAACAAATCGCTCGTCCTGCAACGCGAACGGGGGAAAACACAGGGGATTTGAATGGGACTTATGTATCGATACTCGCGGCTTAAAAATCGATACTTTCTTGGGAAAAAAAATATCGATTTATATCGCAGAATCGATTAAATTGCCCAGCCCTATGATGGATCAGACGTGTGTGTTCAGTGATGGATCAGACGTGTGTGTTGTGTGATGGATCAGACGTGTGTGTTCAGTGATGGATCAGACGTGTGTGTTGTGTGATGGATCAGACGTGTGTGTTCTGTGATGGATCAGACGTGTGTTCAGTGATGGATCAGACGTGTGTGTTCTGTGATGGATCAGACGTGTGTGTTCAGTGATGGATCAGACGTGTGTGTTCTGTGATGGATCAGACGTGTGTGTTCAGTGATGGATCAGACGTGTGTGTTCAGTGATGGATCAGACGTGTGTGTTGTGTGATGGATCAGACGTGTGTGTTCTGTGATGGATCAGACGTGTGTGTTCTGTGATGGATCAGACGTGTGTGTTCTGTGATGGATCAGACGTGTGTGTTCTGTGATGGATCAGACGTGTGTGTTCTGTGATGGATCAGACGTGTGTGTGTTCAGTGATGGATCAGACGTGTGTGTTCAGTGATGGATCAGACGTGTGTGTTCAGTGATGGATCAGACGTGTGTGTTCAGTGATGGATCAGACGTGTGTGTTCAGTGATGGATCAGACGTGTGTGTTCAGTGATGGATCAGACGTGTGTGTTCAGTGTTGGATCAGATGTGTGTGTGTTCAGTGATGGATCAGACGTGTGTGTTCTGTGACGGATCAGATGTGTGTGTTCTGTGATGGATCAGACGTGTGTGTTGTGTGACGGATCAGACGTGTGTGTTCTGTGACGGATCAGACGTGTGTGTTCTGTGACGGATCAGACGTGTGTGTTCTGTGACGGATCAGACGTGTGTGTTCTGTGATGGATCAGACGTGTGTGTTCTGTGATGGATCAGATGTGTGTGTTCTGTGATGGATCAGATGTGTCTGTTCTGTGATGGATCAGATGTGTGTGTTCGGTGATGGATCAGACGTGTGTGTTCGGTGATGGATCAGATGTGTGTGTTCTGTGATGGATCAGATGTGTCTGTTCTGTGATGGATCAGATGTGTGTGTTCGGTGATGGATCAGACGTGTGTGTTCGGTGATGGATCAGATGTGTGTGTTCTGTGATGGATCAGACGTGTGTGTTCGGTGATGGATCAGACGTGTGTGTCCTGTGATGGATCAGACGTGTGTGTTCGGTGATGGATCAGACGTGTGTGTCCTGTGATGGATCAGACGTGTGTGTTCGGTGATGGATCAGACGTGTGTGTTCGGTGATGGATCAGACGTGTGTGTTCTGTGATGGATCAGACGTGTGTGTTCTGTGATGGATCAGACGTGTGTGTTCTGTGATGGATCAGACGTGTGTGTTCGGTGATGGATCAGACGTGTGTGTTCTGTGATGGATCAGATGTGTGTGTTCTGTGATGGATCAGATGTGTCTGTTCTGTGATGGATCAGATGTGTGTGTTCTGTGGTGGATCAGATGTGTGTGTTCTGTGGTGGATCAGATGTGTGTGTTCTGTGATGGATCAGATGTGTGTGTTCGGTGATGGATCAGACGTGTGTGTCCTGTGATGGATCAGACGTGTGTGTTCGGTGATGGATCAGACGTGTGTGTCCTGTGATGGATCAGACGTGTGTGTTCGGTGATGGATCAGACGTGTGTGTTCGGTGATGGATCAGACGTGTGTGTTCGGTGATGGATCAGACGTGTGTGTTCTGTGATGGATCAGACGTGTGTGTTCTGTGATGGATCAGACGTGTGTGTTCTGTGATGGATCAGACGTGTGTGTTCGGTGATGGATCAGACGTGTGTGTTCTGTGATGGATCAGATGTGTGTGTTCTGTGATGGATCAGATGTGTCTGTTCTGTGATGGATCAGACGTGTGTGTTCGTTGATGGATCAGACGTGTGTGTTCGGTGATGGATCAGACGTGTGTGTTCGGTGATGGATCAGACGTGTGTGTTCGGTGATGGATCAGACGTGTGTGTTCGGTGATGGATCAGATGTGTGTGTTCGGTGATGGATCAGATGTGTGTGTTCTGTGATTGATCAGACGTGTGTGTTCGGTGATGGATCAGACGTGTGTGTTCGGTGATGGATCAGACGTGTGTGTTCGGTGATGGATCAGATGTGTGTGTTCTGTGATGGATCAGACGTGTGTGTTCTGTGATGGATCAGACGTGTGTGTTCTGTGATGGATCAGACGTGTGTGTTCGGTGATGGATCAGACGTGTGTGTTCTGTGATGGATCAGATGTGTGTGTTCTGTGATGGATCAGATGTGTGTGTTCTGTGGTGGATCAGACGTGTGTGTTCGGTGATGGATCAGATGTGCGTGTTCTGTGATGGATCAGATGTGTGTGTTCAGTGATGGATCAGATGTGTGTGTTCTGTGATGGATCAGATGTGTGTGTTCTGTGGTGGATCAGACGTGTGTGTTCGGTGATGGATCAGATGTGCGTGTTCTGTGATGGATCAGATGTGTGTGTTCAGTGATGGATCAGATGTGTGTGTTCTGTGATGGATCAGACGTGTGTGTTCTGTGATGGATCAGACGTGTGTGTTCAGTGATGGATCAGACGTGTGTGTTCTGTGATGGATCAGATGTGTGTGTTCAGTGATGGATCAGATGTGTGTGTTCTGTGATGGATCAGACGTGTGTGTTCTGTGATGGATCAGACGTGTGTGTTCTGTGATGGATCAGATGTGTGTGTTCAGTGATGGATCAGATGTGTGTGTTCTGTGATGGATCAGATGTGTGTGTTCAGTGATGGATCAGATGTGCGTGTTCTGTGATGGATCAGATGTATGTGTTCAGTGATGGATCAGATGTGTGTGTTCTGTGATGGATCAGATGTGTGTCTTCTGTGATGGATCAGACGTGTGTGTTCTGTGGTGGATCAGATGTGTGTGTTCAGTGATGGATCAGATGTGTGTGTTCTGTGATGGATCAGATGTGTGTGTTCTGTGGTGGATCAGACGTGTGTGTTCTGTGGTGGATCAGATGTGTGTGTTCAGTGATGGATCAGACGTGTGTGTTCTGTGGTGGATCAGATGTGTGTGTTCAGTGATGGATCAGACGTGTGTGTTCAGTGATGGATCAGACGTGTGTGTTCAGTGATGGATCAGATGTGTGTGTTCTGTGATGGATCAGATGTGTGTGTTCTGTGATGGATCAGACGTGTGTGTTCTGTGGTGGATCAGATGTGTGTGTTCAGTGATGGATCAGATGTGTGTGTTGTGTGATTGCAGCATCAGAGCTGGACTGATGACCTTCCTCTCTGTCAGCTGTGTGGCGTCGGATCGGCCCCGAACTGCACGTACGGGCCCGACGGGAAGGGGACCCAGAGCCACCCGAACGAGGACGGACACTTACGCTTCAGGTGAACCTCAGTGCTCTTCCAAAAATCTACATTTGTTTTTTTTTCTTTATTTTTTGTTCATCGGCATGGTACGTAACTTGGTAAAGGTTTTTGCACTTGCTGTGTGAACACACACACACACACACACACACACACTCACACAAACACAAACAAAACATGGACATAATTCGAAAAGGTTAAATGGTCCTGTTAAAAATAGTGCATTGTAAATGAATGTGAGAGTTTCCTCTAGTGGAAGCGTTCGGTACTGCAGCCGAACTACATCTCACTGAAAGATCTTTTCTTTTCTTTTTAGATATCAAGCTCATATTTGGAACACAACTTGTTTAGATTTATGGCTTTGATTGTCTCCCAGTTTTAGAGTAAAACATGTTTTTGAAAATATATATTTCATATAAAAATAAATTCAGAACAATAAATTTTATAAATGTCATGAACAATAAATAAATCATAACATTTTGCAGTAATAATCTGCAAGAGTCACCTTTGAAAAGAGATACAACTTTTCTTTTTATAAAACAAGATTTACGACAGTTGGAAATTAAAATGTTCAGGTTCATGCTCAAAAAGTGAATAAATGGATTAAAAACACAGCGTAAATATAATTTAGTACCATAAAATCCCCTAAAAATACAAAATATTAAATAAAAAACATTGTCAAACTAAAATATAGTACACTAATTTCTTTGAAATAAAATCATTTATCATCTGTTATTTTTGACGGTCACGCAAAGAGCACCAGGGGGCGGAGTCAGGCTCAGTGTGAACTGATGTCACGTCCTGTTTCCTCCTCAGCACGGAGTTC
>JAULUF010000130.1:15000-82500 GCA_031834385.1 Semotilus atromaculatus | reverse complement strand
ACTCTGATGCTCTTTGCAAATTATTTCAATGAAATTAATGTACTATATTTTAGCTCGATAAAGGTTTTTTATGTCATCTTTTGTATTTTTAGGGGATTTTATGGTACTAAATTATATTTACACTCTATTTATAATTCATTTACTCACTTTTTGAGCATAAACCTGAAAATGTAATTTCCAACTTTAACTGTCGTAAATCTTGAATGCTTTAGAGCGACAGAGTGAAGTTTTGTATCTCTTTTTAAAGACGCATCGTAGCAGATTATTGCTGAAGGGAAAAAAAGTTTAATAGATGTACAGAATTTTACTTTTATTGTTATTAATAATGTAATTTCTGACCGCGAGCAGCACAAGTGTGACTATTTTTTCAGGACCATTAAACCTGTTCAAATGGTGTGTGTGTGTGTGTTCATTCACACAGCAAGTCCCGAAATCTTTACCAAGTTACATACCATTCCGATCAAGTAAAAAATTTTAATAAAAAAACATAAAATTTTCGGTCACAATGATGTGCTTAATCATACTGCAATATTCCATTGTCTGTTTTTAAGTCATGGTGGCTTTAAATTATAGCAACGAACTGAAATCCCCTGTTTCTGGGGCTCCACAAACAATGGCACAGATTTGATATCCTAAACTACATTTCCCATGATGCCGTGCCAGGAGGTGGTTGCCATGGTAGCGGCGGAGCTGGCGCAGCAGGGCAGCCTGGAGGCAGCGGCTCAGTCGGTGGTGGAGCGAGTCAAGCGCCTTCATCATGACGTGTACGTGAGCGGCAGACAGAGAGCAACACACTGCGCCAAACATGAGGACATGACTTTACTGATCAGAGTCATCAATGACACACTCGTGGACGGCTCTCTCACGCCCACACAAGGTGAACACACCACTCTTACACACTATCATCGCTTAACTAACACTACTGAACATTTATTCATGTTATCATCGCTTAACTAACACCACTGAACATTTATTCCTGTTATCATCGCTTAACTAACACCACTAAACATTTATTCCTGTTATCATCGCTTAACCAACACTACTAAACATTTATTCCTGTTATCATCGCTTAACTAACACTACTAAACATTTATTCCTGTTATCATCGCTTAACTAACACCACTGAACATTTATTCCTGTTATCATCGCTTAACTAACACCACTAAACATTTATTCCTGTTATCATCGCTTAACCAACACTACTAAACATTTATTCCTGTTATCATCGCTTAACTAACACTACTAAACATTTATTCCTGTTATCATCGCTTAACTAACACCACTGAACATTTATTCCTGTTATCATCGCTTAACTAACACCACTGAACATTTATTCCTGTTATCATCGCTTAACTAACACCACTGAACATTTATTCCTGTTATCATCGCTTAACCAACACTACTAAACATTTATTCCTGTTATCATCGCTTAACTAACACCACTGAACATTTATTCCTGTTATCATCGCTTAACTAACACTACTGAACATTTATTCCTGTTATCATCGCTTAACCAACACTACTAAACATTTATTCCTGTTATCATCGCTTAACTAACACCACTGAACATTTATTCCTGTTATCATCGCTTAACTAACACTACTGAACATTTATTCCTGTTATCATCGCTTAACTAACACCACTGAACATTTATTCCTGTTATCATCGCTTAACTAACACTACTAAACATTTATTCCTGTTATCATCGCTTAACCAACACTACTAAACATTTATTCCTGTTATCATCGCTTAACTAACACCACTGAACATTTATTCCTGTTATCATCGCTTAACTAACACTACTGAACATTTATTCCTGTTATCATCGCTTAACTAACACCACTGAACATTTATTCCTGTAATCATCGCTTAACTAACACTACTAAACATTTATTCCTGTTATCATCGCTTAACCAACACTACTGAACATTTATTCCTGTTATCATCGCTTAACTAACACCACTGAACATTTATTCCTGTTATCATCGCTTAACTAACACCACTAAACATTTATTCCTGTTATCATCGCTTAACCAACACTACTAAACATTTATTCCTGTTATCATCGCTTAACTAACACCACTGAACATTTATTCCTGTTATCATCGCTTAACTAACACCACTGAACATTTATTCCTGTTATCATCGCTTAACTAACACCACTGAACATTTATTCCTGTTATCATCGCTTAACCAACACCACTGAACATTTATTCCTGTTATCATCGCTTAACTAACACCACTGAACATTTATTCCTGTTATCATCGCTTAACTAACACCACTGAACATTTATTCCTGTTATCATCGCTTAACTAACACCACTGAACATTTATTCCTGTTATCATCGCTTAACTAACACCACTGAACATTTATTCCTGTTATCATCGCTTAACTAACACCACTGAACATTTATTCCTGTTATCATCGCTTAACTAACACCACTGAACATTTATTCCTGTTATCATCGCTTAACTAACACCACTGAACATTTATTCCTGTTATCATCGCTTAACTAACACCACTGAACATTTATTCCTGTTATCATCGCTTAACTAACACCACTGAACATTTATTCCTGTTATCATCGCTTAACTAACACCACTGAACATTTATTCCTGTTATCATCGCTTAACTAACACCACTAAACATTTATTCCTGTTATCATCGCTTAACTAACACTACTGAACATTTATTTATGTTTTTTGAAATAGAGCTTAAATTTGACAAAATTCACTTCCAGTCAGAAGTTTTGAATCAGTGCGATTTTTTTATGTTTTTAACAGAAGTCTATTCTGCTCATCAAACCTGCATTTTTTTTTATCAGTAAAAACGGTGAAATATTATTCCAGTGTAAATCTGCTGTTTTCTATGTGAATATATAGGAAAGTGTAATTTATTCCTGTGATCAAAACTGACGACTCCACGCCGGCGATATTTTATGCCCTAAATTAATACATGATTAACTAACTGTATTTTTCGATGTACATTTCTGAAATGCACTTTCTGTAAAGCTGCTTTGAAACAATGTGTATTGTGAAAAGCGCTATACAAATAAATTTGAATTGAATTGAATTGCAGCATCATTACTCCAGTCTTCAGCGTCACATGATCCTTCACTTTACTATATATTTAAATTCACAACAGTCATTTTAAATTGTCATAATATTTTACAATATTACTGTTTTTTTGTTGTTGTTTTTTTAACTAAATAAATGAGCAGTCTTTTAAAAACATAAAAAATCGTACTGATCCAAAACTTTTGACTGGTAGTGAATAAATTGTTGAAAATAAGTAATTTTGTAGTGTTTCACAATTAGGTGCATTGATGCAGAGTGTGTTTATGAGTCTTGCATCCTCACACTGACTGTGTGTGTGTGTGTGTGTGTGTGTGTGTGTGTGTGTGTGTGTGTGTGTGTGTGTGTGTGTGTGTTTTTGAAGGCGGGCGGATCTACCCTGTGTCGGTGCCGTACTCAAACCATCAGAGCACCAGTAAGACCAGCGTCACACTGTCTCTGGTCATGCCGGCGCAGGGAACACTGACCAACGGCTCCAACACAGCGTCCACACTGGAGGGAGACACACCCACCGCTGGGTAACACACACACACACTCACACACCTCTGGGTAACACACTCACACAATCACACTCACACACAATCACATACACACACACTCACACACTGCTGGGTAACACACACACACACACACTCTCACTCACTCACACACACACAAACACACACACTCACACACACACTCTCACTCACTCACACACACACACACTCACACACTGCTGGGTAACACACACACACTCTCAGTCACTCACACACACACACACACACACACACACACACACACACTCACACACTGCTGGGTAACACACACACACTCTCACTCACACACACACACACACACACACTCACACACTGCTGGGTAACACACACACACTCTCACTCACTCACTCACACACACACACACACACTCACACACTGCTGGGCAACACACACACACACTCTCACTCACACACACACACACACACACTCACACACTGCTGGGTAACACACACACACACTCTCACACAATCACATACACACACACACACACTCACACACACACTCACACACCTCTGGGTAACACACACACTCACACACAATCACATACACACACACACTCACACACACACTCACACACCTCTGGGTAACACACACACTCACACACAATCACATACACACACACACTCACACACACACTCACACACGTTTGTTTTTGATCAGATAAATGCAGCCTCAGGCCCTGATCACACCTAATGTATTTTGCAGCAGAGACGCCTTTTTCAGTGTTCCTGTGGCAGCGAGCGTTCTTCGCTGGTTATGTACCTCACGGTTTTGCAGTTGAAAAAAAAAAGCAACTTCGAGCGGAAAAAGTGCCCGACGTCAGCGTTTTTTTTTAGAGCGCTCGCAATTAGATTGACAGGAAAACTGAGTCGGTGGTTAGCCAGTTCTGTGATCGGGGCCGGATGACAGTGCTGTGTGCCTCGCTCTTCTCGAACCTGAAAAACACGTTAGGTGTGATTAGGCCTTAGTGAGCAGAAGAGACTTCTTGCAGACAGCCATTTTTAAAATCCTAATTATTAAACATTTTTGCCTATCATTTTTATTTCAGTTTTAGTTAGTTATAAAGTTAAACTAAATAAAATTAGAAAAATAAAACACTTGTATATTCTCACCTAAAGGATTATTAGAAACACCATACTAATACTGTGTTTGACCCCCTTTCTCCTTCAGAACTGCCTTAATTCTACATGGCATTGATTCAACAAGGTGCTGAAAGCATTCTTTAGAAATGTTGGCCCATATTGATAGGATAGCATCTTGCAGTTGATGGAGATTTGTGGGATGCACATCCAGGGCACGAAGCTCCTGTTCCACCACATCCCAAAGATGCTCTATTGTGTTGAGATCTGGTGACTGTGGGGGCCATTTTAGTACAGTGAACTCATTGTCATGTTCAAGAAACCAATTTGAAATGATTCGAGCTTTGTGACATGGTGCATTATCCTGCTGAAAGTAGCCATCAGAGGATGGGTACATGGTGGCCATAAAGGGATGGACGTGGTCAGAAACAATGCTCAGGTAGGCCGTGGCATTTAAACGATCCCCAATTGGCACTAAGGGGCCTAAAGTGTGCCAAGAAAACACCCCCCACACCATTACACCACCACCACCAGCCTGCACAGTGTTGACAAGGCATGATGGATCCATGTTCTCATTCTGTTTACGCCAAATTCTGACTCTACCATCTGAATGTCTCAACAGGAATTGAGACTCATCAGACCAGGCAACATTTTTCCAGTCTTCAACTGTCCAATTTTGGTGAGCTCTTGCTAATTGTAGCCTCTTTTTCCTATTTGTAGTGGAGATGAGTGGTACCCGGTGGGGTCTTCTGCTGTTGTAGCCCATCCGCCTCAAGGTTGTGCGTGTTGTGGCTTCACAAATGCTTTGCTGCATACCTCGGTTGTAACGAGTGGTTATTTCAGTCAAAGTTGCTCTTCTATCAGCTTGAATCAGTCGGCCCATTCTCCTCTGACCTCTAGCATCAACAAGGCATTTTCGCCCACAGGACTGCTACATACTGGATGTTTTTCCCTTTTCACACCATTCTTTGTAAACCCTAGAAATGGTTGTGCGTGAAAATCCCAGTAACTAAGCAGATTGTGAAATACTCAGACCGGCCCGTCTGGCACCAAAAACCATGCCACGCTCAAAATTGCTTAAATCACCTTTCTTTCCCATTCTGACATTCACTTTGGAGTTCAGGAGATTGTCTTGACCAGGACCACACCCCTAAATGCATTGAAGCAACCATGTGATTGGTTGATTAGATAATTGCATTAATGGGAAATGTAACAGGTGTTCCTAATAATCCTTTAGGTGAGTGTATAGATAATTTATATAATATACAATTATTTTTTAAATATTGTATATCAGTTTATTTCAAGTACTGTTTTAGTTAACTGTAATAACGCTGGGCCTCCGCAATTGTATTTTCCTACACCTGAATGAGTTTATAACCGAATACAGATAAATAACACATAAACCTCTCTCCACGGCCCCTCACTTAACTGTAGTCTAATGACTCCTCTGATTCCCCTGACCGTAGAAACCTTACAGTCTATCAGTGAGAGTCCTGACCCTGCCCACATCCTCACCTGTGTCTCTGACCCCGCCCCCAGCTGTGTCTCTGACCCCGCCCCCACCTGTGTCTCTGACCCCGCCCACATCCTCACCTGTGTCTCTGACCCCGCCCCCAGCGGTGTCTCTGACCCCGCCCCCACCTGTGTCTCTGACCCCGCCCACATCCTCACCTGTGTCTCTGACCCCGCCCACATCCTCACCTGTGTCACTGACCCCTCCCACATCCTCACCTGTGTCTCTGACCCTGCCCACATCCTCACCCATGTCCCTGACCCCGCCCCCAGCTGTGTCTCTGACCCCGCCCCCATCCTCACATGTATTTCTGACCCCGCCCCCATCCTCACATGTGTCCCTGACCCCGCCCCCTTCCTCACATGTATTTCTGACCCCGCCCCCATCCTCACATGTGTCCCTGACCCCGCCCCCATCCTCACATGTATTTCTGACACCGCCCCCTTCCTCACATGTATTTCTGACCCCGCCCCCTTCCTCACATGTATTTCTGACCCCGCCCCCATCCTCACATGTGTCCCTGACCCCGCCTCCATCCTCACATGTGTCCCTGACACCGCCCCCTTCCTCACATGTATTTCTGACCCCGCCCCCATCCTCACATGTATTTCTGACCCCGCCCCCATCCTCACATGTGTCCCTGACCCCGCCCCCATCCTCACCTGTGTCTATGACTCCTCCTCTCTCTCTGACTCCGCCCCTCTCCCTGACTCCGCCCCTCTCTCTCTCTGTGCCCCGCCCCTCAGCCAGAGTCCCACAGCGACGCTGCAGTCGACGAACACACACACTCAGAGCTCCAGCTCCAGCTCGGGGGACGGCAGCCTGTTCCGGCGCAGCCAAGCGGCTCAACCCGACGAGACCGGCCGCGTGCCGCCATACGTGGACTTCAGCCAGTTCTACCGGCTCTGGGGGATGGACCACATCGACGGCCCGTCGGGAGAGATGGGCCCGCAGTGACGGGACACACACGGGATGGGAACTCTGGGTCTGGGGTTAAAGGGCTAGTTCAGTTTAAAATGAAGATTAGCCCTTGATTTACTCGCCCTCAAGCCATCCTAGTGTACGTGACATTCTTCTGTCAGACGAGTGCAGTCTGAGTTATATTAAAAATGTCCTGGCTCTTCCAAGATTTATAATGGCAGGGAATGTCTGTTTCTGTTCTGAAGTCCATAAAAGTGCATCTATCCATCATATAAAAGTGCATAGATACACTTTTATGGACTTTGTCATTCACTCCCATTATAAAGCTTGGAAGAGCCAGGACATTTTTTAAAATATAACTCAAGACTGTATTCGTCTGAAAGCAGAATGTCATATACACTAGGATGGCTTGAGGGCGAGTAAATCATGGGCTAATCTTGATTTTTGGGTGAACTCTCCCTAAAGGATGCTTGTGGACCGTATGCATGAATAAAGAGCGGCTGGCTGTGAACGAGTGAAGCGTCTCAGTGTCACGGCAGACGCTGACTGTGTGTGTTCACAGTGACGTGTGTTATCATCACTGCTGTCCTTCAGTTTATAACCGTTCGTTTCTCTGAGCTTCTTTCTGCTTCTGTGAAGTTTGACATCTGTTTTCAGTAAGATAACCAAGTGCAGTTAAACCTGCGTGTGTGTGTGTGTGTGTGTGTGTGTTTTGTTTCCTATAATAAACTGTAGAGGCTCTTATTTCTGGCTCGATTTTTCTTAGAGATGCACTGAAATGTACATTTTGGCCGATGCTGATAAATCTAAATCCACATTTGTATATCATTTTTGAGAGCCTGATTACAAAAACAAGTCTCACCATTAAAACCATGTCTCAAGCACACACTTATAATGTTCTATAATTAATTCTATGTTAATTTTATGTAGCTTCTATGACAGACTTGCTTAACTGTATTTTTTTTTAATGTGATTCCCATCATATTTCATGCAATTTAAAACCATCATGTTGAACAGCCGCATCTGAAGCGTCTCAATCCATTATTTATCAGCTTTAATATATCGGCCACATTTTCTTATTGCGCCGATAATGATAACATTTCAAATGAACACATATTGGCCGATACTGATATGGTGGCCGGAATATCGACCCTCATTTCTCTTCCTAAGTGAATCTCATCCTTGACTCTGTGCTGCTATAATTGAGTGATTATTTAATTTATTTAAGGAAGAACTAATGTGCAAGTTTATATGCGTCGTCATGTGCAAAAAAACAAACATCTACAGATGCCTTTGAATGCCCGATCTTCATGAATTTCAACAGGATTTGCAATGTGTTTCTTAGAATGAGCCACAAGGTGGCGCTATAACACGTGGATTTGCTTCCATCAGGCCAGACTTCTTGTTTTGAATTTCCTGGAAAACACATGATACTGTAAAGATGAATCCTCTAATGGAAAAACCGTTATCAAAACACACATTCGTTGGTGTTCATGAAACCCTTTACACCATCGGTCCCGCCTTAACTCCTGATCACATGATATTCTGCTGTTACAAAGAAGAACTGAAAGGTTGTCAGATCTTTCTAATGTGTTTCCTGACATGATCTGTCGACCTCAGAGACTCGAATATTTTTCATTTAGATCCGGTCGTTTTCTGTGGGGTTTGCAATATTTGCAAATATATAGGCTATATATATTTGGTATTCTTACAATAACTTTGGGCTGAATAGCTGACTTTGAGAAATTCTGCCAACACCAATTTCTAAAAATATATTTTTAATTATTGAACCGAATGAGTCATATAACAGGTTTCAACATTCAGCCAGGAAGAATGCTTCAAACGATAGATATTGCATTATCATAGCCGCAAACATTCTGAAGGATAAACGAACAAAACCAACCATCAAAACGAGAAATAAAAAGCAACAAGCAACTATTTTCATAGGGATGCATTTAAGATGGTATATTACATTTATGGAAATTAACATTTCTTCGGGCAAATAGAAAAGAACTATCAGGCCAACCCAATATATCATTATTTTATTTTATATTAAATGCTTGAAGGAGAAAAAAAAAACATTAGCAACAATTATCATCATTGTCATAACACAATACAATACTCCAGAGTCCTTCAGTCCAGATTAAGTTCCGTCACATTTATAAGAAATGTTATATTTGGTAACGGGAAGAAACTCCTGCAGTAACAGGGTTGTTAAAATGTGAGGAACTAAAAAACATTTCATTTTAAGATAATTTCACTAGCTAGGCTATAATAAATGAATATAAGAGTTATTACGTTGTTGAATTAGGATATCTAAATTTATGGATAGAAACGAGAAGGTGACGAAAAACAAACCAAAATCACATTACAGATGTTTTATGTGTCTAAAAATTAGTTTTCATAGGCGAAGTTCATTTAGGTGAGAGAACAGTGTGCGCTTTCCGTGACCAAATATCAGTCAGTGTTTTTATATGTAGCCTATATAAAAGTATGTATCTCTGAAAAGGTTTAAATGAGGTCACTTCCTGTACGTCACATTTATAAGAAATGTTACATATTTGGTAACAGGAAGAAACTCCTGCAGGGTTGTGTAAAAAAATGTGAGGAACAAAATTCACAACAATAAATTAATATTACAATTACTAGGCCTACGTTGTTGAATTATCTTAATTTCTGGATAGACTTGAGAAGGAGACGTACAAAAATACATTACAGATGTTTTATGTGTCCAAAAACAACTAGTCTTCATATGAGAGGTTAATTTACGTGGGAATGAGATAATAGTTTATATTGCGCTTTATGTGCTAAAATATCAATCCGTGTTTTATATGAAAATGAAGCATGATAAAAGTGTTAAATAGAAGCTACTGTGATGAAGAATAACGCGCGGAGGATGAAGAGCAGCGCGAGAGAGGATGCTGAAGAGATCCGCTGGTTGTCGCACTCGGCGTGTGTGTGTGTGTGTGTGTGTCGGTGGTCCGGAGGGCGGAGCTGCGGGTCTCTCTCTCGGTACCGACGGACACACACACACACACCGAACACTGTTGGGCGGAAGAGCGTCATCTCAGCAGAAAACACACCGAGAGAGAAGCACTGAAGCTCGGGCTCCGCGCGCCCGTTCACGGACATCAAGCGGGACTCGCGCCGCGAACGCGTCGACGCATCGAGAGCGCGTTTCTTTCCCTTTCTTCTGCGCCTTGCGATGGATTTACACACAGACGCCCGAGACGCGTGCGATCCGCGCGCATCACCGGCCGCGCGTCACTGAAGCATCATCCGCGAGATCCGACGCTCCGATGCGAACAAAAGCTTCGGTTCGCCCGCCTTCACCTCCACCCTGAGCCTCCATCCGCAATGAACATCTAGAGGAGCGTCAGGCGATGGGTGAGACACACACACACACACACCCACACACACTGGTCGCGAGGATGGAGAGCGGCATCTGTTCGGTCAGAAAGCAAAACCAAAAACATCACGGGCGTCTTATTAAGGTCCAATAACACGCGCTGTTGCTATTAATATTCCTGATGTTGATTTGATACCGGTTTGATGTGATGTTGATTTGTGTCTCGGAACGCGAAGATTATGTTGTCAAACCCAAATATCAACTTGCTTTTGCTTCTCTAGTGACGTGTGAGTCAAATAAGTGAAGCATTGTGTTGTTGGTGAAACCGCACAGGCCTCCGTCAGCTACAATCCGGATTCTGAATCGGTTTGACTTCAGATCCGTGTGTAAACATATCAGATTCCTAAATATGATAAGAACTTGTCATTTAAAATGTGTAATTGAAGCATTTTCTTGGTGAAACCGCACAGGCCTCCGTCAGCTACAATACAGATTCAGAACTCAGAAGTCCCCCTAAAAATAAGAAATTATTATAGGATATATTTTTTATAAAGAAAATTACGCTTTTAGCACCATTATTGCTATCAACTGTGGCAAATGAAAAATGTGAGGTTTTCATTTTCAATGGTGATTATTATTAGTTTATCAATATGCAAAAACAGTGTATAGCCTACTTTACTTTGCAATTTAAATAAGATTGTTCAAATATTCAAATCAAGTCTTGTGTTTGCGTTACAGTAGAGGAGGTTGGGGAAATTTTCCTGCTTGTCATGATAATGCTATAAAAAACCCAAATCATCTCAATAGTTCTAAAATGGGCTTCATATACTATATTTTCTCATTTTATTCTTTTGTTTTTGAGTCGTACGAGTTCTCGACAGGTTTGATGAGAGTCTCCTGATGGATGTTAGAACAGACCGGCTTTATTCTCTGTTCTGGTTCTGCTCGGTCGTGTTCTAGGTAATGATGTGGATCGAGTTTCAGCTCACAGGTGACTGACCTACAGCACTGGAGTGTGTGTGTGTGTGTGTGTGTGTGTGTGCGCGTGCGTGCGTGTGTGTGTGTGTGTGTGTGTGAACACGCGATGAGCAGATGTTGTATGTATGGTGTCTAACAGACATCACGACAGCCTGAGGAAATCCACGTTTGGATGATATTTGCTCAGCGGATCGGTGAAGAGTTTAGAGACGCAGGTCAGGATGAACAGAATGAGAACCGAGACTGAAGGATGTCGAGATGCTCGTGTTTAAAGCACATCTGAACACAGATGATTGTTCACTGGATGTAATTGTCATTTAATTGATGTTTGAGTTTTCCAACTTTACTGATTCTGAATGTTCTATGAAAACACAGTAGGCGCGTTTCCAATACAGATTTGCGCTATACTTTTGCGATTTTCCAAAAATCATGGTGACGGATGTTGGTGGATTTACGTATATATCCCAGCCACTGCACTGGTCATTATTATTAACTGAAGGAGATGTGTGTGTGTGTGTGTGTGTGTGTGTGTGTGTGTGTGTTATATAGCGGCTCGTATGAGGAGTTTCTGGTGTTTCTCCTCATTTCTGCTTCCAGATCTTGATTGTGGCGTTTCTTTGAGGTTTAGAATCCAGTATTGCTGTAATAATTTTGTCTTTTATGAATTTAATAAAGAACTCTGTCTCGTATTCTGTCCACACACAACGCGTCATCTACGTCAGGCGACTGTAAATGCGCTAAAACTGTTTCCATTGCAGTTTTGCGAAATATTTCTTTTTCGAATTGCCTGAGAAACCTCCTCAAGCGAGCGTAAAAACTTTTTTGCGATAAATGGGAGTTTTTTCGAAATTTACGTGTTTCCATTGGACGTATTTTCAATTCGCAATTTCAGTTTGCGCAATTTGAAGGGTAATGGAAACATGGCTACTGTAACGTTCAGAACTCAACACTTAGGTCGTGTTTCCATCGAAGTGTTTTTGTTTGTCTGCTTGTTGTCGTTGTACAAGCAGGAAGTGGCGGTTGGTATTAGTCCCGCCCCTCCACTGTGATTGGACGGCTGGGTAAAAAATGAAAGTAATGTGTTTTACTCAAAGTTGAACTTTTTTTAACTCCCTGTGTCTGGAAAAAACGGCAAGCTGTTTTGATGGTTATGAATAGTTTACTCAAATGCAGGAATTAAACGTCACTACTCTAACGGCATGTTTACATGACAAAAATGTACTAAAAAAGGATATTTTTTTCCTTCGCATTTTTCCCATACAGAAACTATCCCCATTCACACGGATCCTCAAAAACGATTATAAACGCTGTATTCTGCTGCCAGACCAGTAGGTGGCGATGTGAAGAAACACTCGTACATATAGATCGAACACGTAACGTGACGTCACCGTTTTCACGAAATCACGTTTTTGTGGTTTACACAGAGACGATAATAGTACCGGTTTCCAAAATTTGCACAAGATGTTTTTAAAAGTTAGAGTTTTTTAGGCCCCCAAAACTTTGTTGTCGAGTAAATGAACGACCAAACGCATAAAAAGTTTTTAGTTGAAAGACGTGTAAGTCGTGTAAACGGCCCCTCAGTGTAGAGTCAGTGGAAATAGACAAAGCAATTCTCAGTGTTATGTATAAAATGCAAGTTATTTAAAATGAAAAGTTACTTTACTTAGTTACTTTAGACGTCATGAAGAACAGAACCAAACGACTGAGATATGAAAGACTAAATTATGACTGTTCTATTGACTACTGTTGACTACTGTTCTATACTTGATATTAAGTTACCCTTCATTTAATTCAGATTTTAAAGTAACTTTCACACATATACTACCAATAATAAATTGAATCAGCTAAATTGCACACATGGAATTAAGTAAAATCCACTTAACTTAAGTAAAATTAAGTCAATAAGTGCATTTTTTATTTTAATCTAATTATTCAAAAATTATTCATGTAATTCAAACACAAATGTAGATTTGTGTAAAAAAACATTGTGAAAAAATGTTCAGCAATTGTGTTATTTCAGATCACTTTAAGTAAATGTATGAAATATTTCAGTATGCAGAGAGAAAATGTAAAAATAAGATAAACAAAAGTTGTGTTCTGTTGACTTTTGCTTTAGAGAATGATTTTTATCTTCTAAAAATTTACATGTTTGGAAGCAGTGCTGTGTGTGTGTGTGTGTGTGTGTGTGTGTGTGTGTGTGTGTGTGTGAGTGAGAGAGAGAGAGTGTGTGAGTCTGTGTGTGTCTGTGTCTGTGTGTGTGTGTGTGTGTGTGTGTGTGTGTGTGTGTGTGTGTGTGTGTGTGTGTGAGTCTCTGTGTGTGATAGTGTGTGTTTCTCACACGTATCAAGTGCATCAGGCGTGTGAGTGTTTTGTGCGTCGGTGTCGTCTTACAGCTCGTCCCGAACACACACACACCTACTGCAGCCAAAATGGTGCTGACCTGTTTTTGACCTCTGAGTGTGTGTGGAGCCAACGCCTGATGGAACGTCCCACTCACTTCCCGTCAGCGGGGGGATCTCTCACACACACACACACTCACTCACACACTCACACACACACTCACTCACTCACTCACTCTCACACACACACACACTCACTCACTCACACACACACTCACACACACACTCGCACAAACACACACACACTCCTCCAGCTAAAGCTTCCCGTCTCAGAGCCTGATATCTTCTCCGTCCAGTATCTGAGAGTTACAGTTATAACAGATTCATAAACGCACTCATGTCCAGGAAAGTGTGTCTAAGAGCCAATCACAGCCAAGAATGTATGGGAAGTGACGGGCCAATCAGATGTGACTGTGGGCGGAGCTAGTGGGACATGACAGGAATAGAACAAGTTTCCTGCCAGTTTTCACTCAGTTTTACATTATTTGAATTACTTTAATCACACGTTTCTTCCTCCGGGTCAGGTTTACAGCCACTGATAGTGGATCAGATCTGTAAATGTGAACACGATGAGGAGTTTTAAACCGTCAGACACACAAACAAACCGCTAGACAGACAGCAGGACAGGGTTTATCTGAGGCTAGTGGACGCATCGAGCTCAATACACACCTGATGTGTGTGTGTTCCCAGCGCTCTTGACGTGATGATTGTTGTCGTCTGGGAAGGAGGCGTCAGTTCTGCGAATGTGAACGTTTGATTCCTGCTCTGAAACATGAGATGATTCGCTCTCAGGACCGGTGTGTAGTTGTGTTATAGTGTGCACTAGATGATTAAACAACACTATGTCATTTGGTTGCTTTTAATGTGTTTTCCAGCCGTCTGAAAATGCTCATCGGTTCTGATCTCTAACTGGAGGTTTGATCAGTTTTAGGGATTAAATATGCAAACTTGTTTAAAGTTCAGATAATATGTAAATATTTGACGAGGTTGGGGGTGTGTCCCACAGATATCAGGTGTTCACGACACCAAACCGGCTCATCCTCGCTTCTGCTCGTTTCTAATGTCGCTTTAGTCCATAATAAAGGTTTTTATGCCTATCGTGAGTTAATGTAGTTGGTATTTTACAGTCAGTGGAGATGAAATAATCAAGGTAAACATCAACAGATTATTTTAGTCCATTATTTCCAGGCAATCAATTTAGTCCATTATGCAAAATGTTTTGAGTGTTTCTTTGCATTAAAGACACATGAAATGCTTCCTGTGAAATAACCTGTTTCATCTAATATGTCATTTATAGAATGTTATCAAACACAATAAAACACACGAGATGTGATGATGAGCTTTTATGAAAGTGTGTCTGAAAGAGTTTATTTTCTAAAAAATGCCCGTAGTTAGAAACGCACACTAATTTACATCATGGTGTTTGTTTTACTGCCTCTAATTTAATTAAATCACTGTATTATAATTATTGAGAATCTAATGAAAGTTACCAATTAGAACAATGAGAATTACAGACAAACACAGAAGGAAAGTGTCAGTTCACACAGTCATGAAAGTTAAAATGTGTCGAACTGTCATAATGCAGAAATATCTTAATGCTCCTAAAATAAGCTTAAAGAGGATCTATTGTGCTTCTTTAAATCTTTCTTCAGTGTGTAATGTTGATGATTGATCATGAACAGCTCCAGTTCTTCTCTATATCAGAGTCAGTGTTTCTGAACTCCTGAAACGCCTCCATTGTAGTCTTGAGTTTCTTCTGGGAACACTCACAATATTCCTCATTATAATAATTCATATGCAGACTAAAGGGGCGGGGCCTGGTGGAGTTAGTTAGTAGTGTGTTAAACTGGCGGTTATGGTAATTAGGGGCGGGACATTTCCCAAACACACTCGAAGCGCTCAACCAATCACAACACACTGCTCTAGCCGACCAATCAGAGCACAGTGTGCTTTTCAGGAGGAGGGGCTTCACAGAGACAGGAAGTAAACAGAGCGTTACTGACAGACTGGGAAGAGAGGAGCCGCAACAATGGAGAATATGAGGAAATAATCAACATTACAGCAGGAAAACCTGTTCTAGTAGAGCCTGAAACTACATCAAGACTTTATCAAGGGCGTAATAGGTCCTCTTTCATTTTATTTATGCAATATATATATATATATATTGAGCATTTCTGTAGGACGGGGTGAAGCACTGGAGCGGCTCGTCGCCCACATTCGGACAGAAGGAGTGTTTTTGTGGATTGGGCAGATATTGAGTAAAATAGAATAGAATGAGCTCTATTGTACACGCAGACAGACAGGCGCTCACACACACACACATTGTTCAAGACTGAGTTTGGCTCTGCCACACTTTTGGTGACACATGATGTGTGACGTATGTTTCCATGGTGACATACGTGACGCAGCGGGAGACTGACGGGTTCAGTGTGCCAGTTTAGTGTTGGACTGACTGAGACGTTCACACGCTTCACATACACTCGTGAGGGTCACTGTCTGGAGATCAGACGCACACAAACACACATTGTTCTGTTAGTCACGCATCACTGTGATTCCTCAGATCATCTGTGGTGATGAGGAGAGTCTGCTGGTACTTGAAATGATCAGACGCACGCACCATTTTCAGCTACTAGAAACCCAGCAGCCGCAGTGCAACACTCATTACCACTCAGAACACCATAACAACCCCATAGCAACACCCTACCAACCACAGCGCAACACTTAACCATAAACAACACCATGGCAACACCCTACCAACCACAGTGCAACACTTAACCATAAACAACACCATAGCAAGGCCCGGAACACCCTACCAACCACTTAATACCTCTTAGAACACTATAGAAACAGCATAGCAACACCCTAGTAACTACCCAGAACACCCTAACAATCATTACCTCTCAGAACAACCCCATAGTAACACCCTCAAAAGCAAAGCACATCACTTGACTATAACCAACACCATAGCAAGGCCCCAACACCTACCCACCACAGTAACACTCAAAACCCTATAGAAACAGCATAGCAACACCCTCGAAAGCACAACGCAACACTTAACCATAAACAACACCATAGCAACCGCATAGCAATGCCCTAGCAACACCTAGAACACCTTACCAACCACAGTGCGACTCTTAATACCACTCAGAACACTATAGAAAAAGCATAGCAACACCCTAGTAACTACTCAGAACACCTTAACAACCATAGTGCAACTCTCATTACCACTCAGAACATTATAGAAACAGCATAGCAACACCCTAGTAACTACCCAGAACACCCTAACAACCATAGTAACCTGCAACACTCATTAATCATTACCACTCAGAACACCATAACAACCCCATAGCAACACCCTTGAAAGCACAGTGCAACACTTAAAGCTTCAGTCCGTAGTTTTTCCTCTTTGTCGCCATCTCTGTTTGAAAACTGCAATTGCAGAGAATTCACAGATTCACAATCACAGATTATACTTTTTGGAAGTATGACCAACTAAGGGAAATCTTCTTTGCGTGTATATGTGACTTTATGTGTACAGATGTGACTTTATGTGTACAGATGTGACTTTATGTGTACAGATGTGACGTTATGTGTACAGATGTGACGTAATGACGCAAAGACATGATCGAATCTCCCGCGGAAATCCACCAGTGCCACTGGAGTTAAAAACATTATTACATGCTTACCGTTTTGAATCGAGCTACGGCAGTTTTGAACACTGGCTGGTTATGTACTTGCTAAAAATGTATTTTGGATATTTTTTTTACGGTATATATAAAATTACGGACTGCAGCTTTAACCACAAACAACAGCATAGCAACACCCGGAACACCTTACGGACCACAGACACTCGATACCCAGAGCACAGAGAGTTCTGCATCTCAGTCACTGTTCGGAAAATGCAAAATCATAGTTTGCAAATTTTGCAACTCTCCTTCACAACCTACACACACACACACACATACACACACACACACAAAAACAAAACTTAGTGACAAGCTGGTTGAGTGTAAAGCCTAGCTGATTTGTGTATGTGTGTGTTTGTGGTCACACACACAGGAGCTGTATTTATTGTGTTGTTTATTTGCTTTCTGCATGACTTTTGCTGGTTATTGTTTCACAAGGGCCACATTTGTTTCTCTACTGGTGCCCTGTGTGATTTCAGCTCACTAACACACTCTTCAGCTTCAGGTTTCTGTTGTTTTCTGGATTTCCTTCAGATATGGAGCGGCGCTTCACACGCACACACACAAACACACACACACACACACACACGCATGTTTGATTCTCTGCTGCTCTGTCCTGCTGCGATCATCTGCAGTTTGACAGCATATCTGTGTGTGTGTGTGTGTGTGTGTGTGTTTGTGAGTGTGTGCCTGTGCTTGTTTGTTTGTGTGTGTGTGTGTGTGTGTGTGTGTGTGTGTGTGTGTGTGTGTGTGTGTGTGTGTGTGTGTGTGGAGGGTTGTTGTCCCATCCGCTCGAGCCCCTGAGGAATTCTGTTCTCTTATCCAATATTCATGGAGTTTTATCCGTCGATTAGCTCTGTGTTGGTAACAGATCCCGTTTGGGAATGAGTCCAGTGCACACACACACACACACACTCTCTCTCACACACACACACACACACACACTTTTTCACACACACACACACACAGACACACACACACTGAATGAGTCCAGCGCCGCTGCTTTCTGACCCCCACGTCCGCTCAGGTGACCTGAACACGGATGCACAAAAAAACACACACAAACACTAACACACACACACACACACACTGAAGTGTAAAATAAGTGTGTGTGTGTGTGTGTGTGTGTGTGTTTAGAGCCTCGTGTCAGGAAGGTGCAGTGCAGAAACATGTTTCATCTGTTCAGAATGTAGATGCGTTTTGAAAAAAAATTGCATTATGGAAGAGTTTGAGTTGTCATGGAAATAATCTTGCAGTGCAAAACTATGGGTTGCTTTTTTTCTTTTGGTTTTGGGGTGAGATATGATTAATGAGATTCATCCAAGGTTTTTTTTCTCCATTAGGTCACTTGATGGAGTTTTTCGGTTCCTTGCCACTGTTGCCTTTGGCTTGCTCAGTTGGGGATACTCAAATTAATTAACCAATCATTAATACCATTGATCAGCTCTACCAAACGTGGGTGTTTTTTTCCACTAAGAAACGAACATTGTTATGTTGTTTTGATTGATACTGTAAAGCTGCTTTGAAAAGCGCTATATAAATATACTTGACTTCATATTAAAGTGAAAGTGATGTGAAGGATTGTAACCCATACTCAGAATTTGTCGTCTGCATTTAATACACCCAAGTACACGCATTAGGAGCTGTGAGTAGTACACACACACACACACACCAAATCGAACCAGCAACCTTTGGGTTACCAGTCAGACTCGCGAACCATTAGGCCAAATATCATTGTGCAGTTTGTGTAACTGTTGATAAATTACATTTCAAGGCTGTTGATGTGTCTGATGATTTGGTTTCGGTTTTGTGGGTTTGCAGAATGTTTATGATCTTAGAGTCTGAACATGAACGTTATGGGAGTTCAGTCTTATCTCACACAACACAAGTTCCTGTTTTCTCATCAGCCTGAAGTGTGTGTGTGTGTGTGTGTGTGTGTGTGTATTAGCTGTAGTTTGGGAACAAATGTGTTTACAGAAGTGAACTAAATTGACAAATGTCCCTGAGGGTTTGTGTTTTTTCATAATGAGCTTCATGTAAAACATTGAAAGGACTGTTTAAAAAAAAGGAGTGTTTATTTATGTACAAGTCTGATGTAGAGCTGAGATTAACAGAGTCTTGTAAAGTCGTCATGAAAGTGAAGTTGTGCTGGTCTTTTCTCCTCTATTGTGTCGTATATCGAGTGAAGCGCTTCAGAACAGGAACAGATGTGGGCGGGGCTTGACTGTGTCTGTGGGGAACTGATAGTTTGCTATTGGCTGATCTCATGTGAGTGACAGGTTATAGCCCCGCCCTCATCATCAGAGAAGAGAAGAGATGCTGCAAGAGGAACTTATAATGTATAATGCACTATAATGATGCGCACCCATAGATCACACATCTGATTTGATGGACACTTTAAAGGTGAGTGTCCTGATGTGACCGAAGTCTGTTTCCTCTCGTGGAAAAATCAAAGTTGTATCAGAGAGAGAGACGCAGATAGACATGAGCTGATTTACTCCACACTACAGACGTGTGTGTGTGTGTGTTTGTGAGAGAGTGTGTGTGTGTGTGTGTGTGTGTGTGTGTGTGTGTGTGTGTGAGAGAGAGAGAGAGCAAGAGAGAGAAAATTAGTGTGTGTGTTTGTGAGAGAGTTTGTGAGAAAAAGAGAGTGTGTGTTTGTTTGTGTGTGAGGGAGAGAGAGAGAAAATGAGCGTGTGTGTGTGTGTGTGGTGATCTCTCTCAGATCTCAGATGTGATCAGGTTGGTCATGTGACTGGATGTTTTCTCTTTAACACAGTCTTTATTAAATGGCATCATTTATAAGCTTGAACCGTCCAGAGACTCTACACAATTTAGCAATCTTGCCATTGTGGGGAAAACGGAAGTAGAGAGTACATCTGCTAAATATGACCTGTATATCTGTAATTTATATATATATACACTACAAAAACACTAATAGCACTCTAAACCACATGTGTGTGTATATATATATATATATACACAAACTTATTTTTAAGTAAATGCTGTGGCTGAGTGAGTAATTGGGTTGGGCAGATGCTGTGGTTTAAAGTGCTAGTAGTGTTTTATATTTTGCATAGTATGAAAATGTGGATTAAACAGACCTTGAAATGTAAACAAACATAAACTGTCTAATCAGATCAAGTCCATGTGTTATACAGCCAATGACAGAAGCTGTGTGCGTGCGTGTGTTTGTGTGTGTGTGTGTATGCGTGGCCTGGTAAACCCTACGTTATGGGGACAAAATGTCCCCACAAGGATGGCAATATCCGAAATCCTTGTTCGTGTGGGGACATTTTTTGGTCCCCATGAGGAAATCAGCGTATAAATCACACTAAGTGATGTTGTTTGAAAATGTAAAAATGCAGAATGTCTCCTGTGATGGGTAGGTTTAGGGACAGGGGCAGTGTAAGGGGACAGAATATATAGTTTGTACAGTATAAAAACCATTACGCCTATGGAAAGTCCCCATAAAACATGAAAACACAACATGTGTGTGTGTGTGTGTGTGTGTGTGGTGTGTAGTGGGAATAAGAGATGCAAAGCTCTCAGAAAGACTGCAACTAGATCCAAATTTGACATTGGATAAAACGATAACTCAGGTCAGACAAAAAGAGGAAATAAAACAAGGCCAATAATATGAAAAGTCAGAAGTGAAAGAAGTGAATGTTGATGCAGTCGTGACAATAACTGAAATAACTTTCCTGTAGCTCAAACGGTAGAGTGTTGGCGTTTGCAACGCCAAGGTCAAGGGTTCGATTCCCAGGGAAAACAAGAACTGATAAGAATGTAAAATGCGTACCTTGAAATGCAATGATAAAAGCACCTGCCAAATGCATAAATGCAAAGCAAGAATGACATCGCAGAGAGCAGAGTTTTTATAATGCAGCTCATAAAATAAAACAGATGTATTCCTGCAAGAGATGCGGGAACACGTGTCCGGCCAGAGAATCGGAATGCAGAACATGTAGAAAGAAAGGACATTTTGCTGCAGTATGCCGGTCAGTTCAAAGACTTGAAGCGATAGTTGACAGTTCATATGAGTCTGCTTTCTTGGGAACAATCCAGACCCAAAAACAAGAGAGCATGTGGAAACCGACAATCCTGGTGAATAAAGATCCAATCACCTTTAAAATACACTGAACAAAATAATAAACGCAACATTTTTGTTTTTGCCCCCATTTTTCATGAGCTGAACTCGTACACAAAAGGCCTATTTCTCTCAAATATCGTTCACAAACATTCCTGCAGTCAGCAATGCCAATTGCACGCACCCTCAAAACTTGCGACATCTGTGGCATTGTGCTGTGTGATAAAACTGCATGTTTTAGAGTGGCCTTTTATTGTGGACAGCCTAAGGCACACCTGTGCAATAATCATGCTGTGTAATCAGCATCTTGATACGCCACACCTGTGAGGGGGATGATGATCTCGGCAAAGGAGAAGTGCTCACTAACACAGATTTACACAGATTTGTGAACAATATTTGAGAGAAATAGGCCTTTTGTGTGCATAGAAAAAGCCTTAGATCTTTGAGTTCAGCTCATGAAAAATGGGGGCAAAAACAAAAGTGTTGCTTTTAAAATTTTGTTCAGTGTAGATACAGATCACAGCCATTCCAGCATCTATGTATTCAGCTGAAAATCAAGGGAAACTCCTAAAAGATGATCTTGGGACCCAACAGTACTCCTTTGAAAGTGATGGGTACGTTCAGCGCATGCAGAAGGACAAAAGGAGGATCCGGCAGGATATATATGTTGTAATAGATTTAGTGATGCCACTGCTGGGACTGCCTAGATCGCTCTAGGCTAGTTTTTGATAGCAGAGAGCGCTCTAGGCTAGTTTTTAACATAGGCTAGTTTTTAACCGCAGATAGCGCTCTAGGCTAGTTTTTAACCGCAGATAGCGCTCTAATACGCTTCAACCTTTCCGAACTTTATGAATGATTATTTTAAATAAGAGTTAAATCCCTATCATGGATATTTGAAAATGACCTTTCATGTAGTGTGTAATAAAGCTCTAAGTGAATGAAAACATCCTGCAAAGTTATAAATCTGAAAGTGCACTGTATATAAAGTTATTGTCTTTGAAAAGTAAGAGTCAACTTAATTGTAAATTAATTGTTTTTCAAACGAGTCATAAGCCGTTTCGTCGTGACGTCAAGACGAAACATTAGCATTAGCTCCGCCCACTTATTGCGCGCGCACCAGAGAAACTTAAACCTCAGACCGGCTGATCCTGTGGATACTGGAGAGATCATGTCGAGGAGACGCTGTGGGACACAATGTGACGGTAAACACATTTATTTGCACTACCAATGTTTATGTAACATCAGTCATTCACGCTAGAGCTCGGCTATTAGTTCCCTCAAACTGAGTGAATCACTGAAGCGTCCTGCTCGAGTCGTCCTTCGATGGAGGTTTGGGTTGAATGAATGGTTCTTCTTCTAGTGTTTCTTCATCGGACTCACGCTCGGACTGATATGATAAAATCGACGTCATTGTTTGTTACTGTGTTTAGTTTACGGTGTAGGAAGCCTCAGGACACGCAGAGCTGTCGCTGTTATGGCAATGGGAATTACGCGGTAAACCAATCACAGCAGACTGAGCCGTCTGGCTAATCAGAGCAGAGTAGACCAATCACAACAGACTGAGCCGTCTGGCCAATCAGAGCAGAGTAGACCAATCACAGCAGACTGAGCCGTCTGGCCAATCAGAGCAGAGTAGACCAATCACAGCAGACTGAGCTGTCTGGCCAATCAGAGCAGAGTAGACCAATCACAACAGACTGAGCTGTCTGGCCAATCAGAGTAGAGTAGACCAATCACAACAGACTGAGCTGTCTGGCCAATCACAGCAGAGTAGACCAATCACAACAGACTGAGCCGTCTGACCAATCAGAGCAGAGTAGACCAATCACAACAGACTGAGCTGTCTGGCCAATCAGAGCAGAGTAGACCAATCACAGCAGACTGGGCCGTCTGACCAATCAGAGCAGAGTAGACCAATCACAACAGACTGAGCTGTCTGGCCAATCAGAGCAGAGTAGACCAATCACAGCAGACTGGGCCGTCTGACCAATCAGAGCAGAGTAGACCAATCACAACAGACTGAGCTGTCTGGCCAATCAGAGCAGAGTAGACCAATCGCAACAGACTGAGCTGTCTGGCCAATCAGAGCAGAGTAGACCAATCACAACAGACTGAGCTGTCTGGCCAATCAGAGCAGAGTAGACCAATCACAGCAGACTGAGCTGTCTGGCCAATCAGAGCAGAGTAGACCAATCGCAACAGACTGAGCTGTCTGGCCAATCAGAGCAGAGTAGCTCGCGGAAAGGAGGGATTTAGAGAGATTGATTCATTTGGCGAGTCGTTTGAGAATCATTGAAAATCTGGTGATGTGCAAATCTATATTATGAGAAAATGAAACAGTTTTTTGACGTTTGATGGATGTAAACCTGTTGTAGGAGACTCCAAAACAACATTAGGAAACTTTAAAAAATCCATGATAGGGGCTCTTTAAAAACCTACCTAAAAAAAACTCATAATCGATCCAGAATAATTTCTCGATTCACGATGCATTTATGATCAAGATTTATTGTCCCAGCCCTATAAGATATAACCATCTGTTACAGAATCTACCAGAACAAGCCCCAAATTATAAGCCAGGGCCCATTGAGTTGTTACCGTGTGAAGTGAGGAAAGGCTCAGTGTGTGTGTGTGTGTGTGTGTGTGTGTGTGTGTGTGTAGGAGTTCAACTGTGTTAAATCCAAGTTGGCTGCCGATTGTTGTTTTTTTATTCCTTTCGTCTTCCTACAATAATGCACCGGTTTATTTGTGTCTCACAAACCCCGCAGTGTGTGCATGTGATGTCATCCTGCGTCAGAAGCCTGATCGTCCAATCAGATCGCTCGGTTCCTCTCATTAACTCAGTTAGCTGGTTATTGAACAGATAATTCAGCCTCTTCTTGTCTCTGCAGTCGAGTAAGTGTCCTGACGGGAGTTTCTCTGTAATCATCAGTTTACAGGCACAGAATCTGACACTGTTTTACTAGACACACACTTGCACTAGTACACACACACACACACACACACAGATGTGAATGCTTGTTCAATGCAGGCCTGATGAATGTTCTTGTGCCGGTGTGACGGTACAAATGATGCATTTCAGAACGCAACAACACACAACACTGAGCCGTGTAGACAGAAACAGGGTTCATAAGCTGCAAAATGCTTGAATTTGACTTTTTGTAATGCAAGTCTTGGAAAACCCTTGAAAACAGACATTTATGAAAAGGTACTTGAAAAGCACTTGAATTATTGAAAGACAATATATGTGAAATTAGTGTTCCACTGCACATCCACTGCACTTTATTTGTACCATTTTGTTTTATTGGATTATTTTTGTTCATATATTTACCTTTTTTACATTTGAAATATAATAAAGATATTGTTTGATAAGTGAGATCTCTGATTGGAAATCCTTGAAAACCAAAAAAGTAGTGCTTGATAGTCCTTGAATGTACTTTTACAGTGTCTGTCGAACCCTGTAGAAATGTCACAGAGCAAAACATATGTCCTGAGAACGTTCTGCTAACATCTTATAAAACATTTAATGTTCTCTGATCATTCAAAACGTCCAGTTTTTTATCTTGGTTATGTCATATGATCGTTAAGTGAACATTCTATTGTATCATTCTTCAAACATTATGAAACGTTACTTTTGAACGTTCTCTGAACATTCCGAAACAATTTTAAAAAATGTTACGTGAACGTCCAACTGAAACATTCCATGAACGATGTATAAATAATGTTTTTTGTGCTAATGTTTTGAGAACACATGACTTTTAACAAATGTTTTATGAACATTACTGGAAGTATGTTTGTATATCTTTACAGAACCATGCCATAGTGTTAGCTAACGAGCTCAAAGCTTCTTCAGTGTCCCTGATCCCGGCGTGGATGGGAACAATCGCAGTGTTCTCATGGGGTGTTGTGTTACTATCACTGATGATCTGGAAGGTCAGAAACACTGAGGAGCTTCTGTTCTTCAGCCCATCTGAAACGTCCATCTAATCATGATCGCTGAGCACTTTAACTTACGACCACATCATGCGTTCCGGTGACGGAAATCCCACAAAATGCAGGCTTATATTTATGGAGCAAACTCAAGACGTTCTGAAATCAGTGCTTCACATATATTGGGATTTTCCCATTCATAGAATTCCCAAATATACAGGAATATCGTGCAAAAGTTCATGTATTTACCAGATGCAGAATGATAATGATCATTTTGAGAAAAAAAAAGTGCTTTAATAAACTCCTGCGGAAATGTCTTCCACGGCATTTTAGTGTTGTTGTTTTTATCAGTTTCATTATTAGGTGATGTGTCATTATTGTAATACAGTACTATTGCAGATATTAACCCTAAAAAAGTTACTCATAGGTCCTCGGTGGACAAAAATGTCATAAAAACTTAAAGCTTGGGAGCACAGACTTAAGTTTGGTCAGGTTAAGATTGGCATATTATTGTTGAAGTTTAAGTTTATGAAAATGATTCATGAACATAATTTTATGTACAATTTATATTTTCAAAATCACGTTCTCTAAAAATAGTAACTCTTTCAGTGAGAGTGTGTTTGGGTGCAGAAACCATTTTTTTTATTACACACATACAAACCACACACTGAAATCCATACCAACACACACACGCAATTATAACTGCGTAATTTATCCAATTGGCTCTATAATACGCAGAAACGGAAAACAGGAATAAAGTATTTTATAGTGAGTATTTGCATTATTGGTCAGACCTGAGAAAATGGCACCATCTGGTAAAGAAATTGTAAAAAATGAAGTTTTTAAGCCTTGCCAACAGAATGAAAGTTTAATTTTATAGTTAAACAGCGCTGGGATTAAAAATTGCCGTTTTAATGGGTTTCAGTAGGGGACATTTTTGTCCTTAAGATCCTGAGTGGAACTATTTTGTGTAACTAGTGCAAAATAGATTTATTAAAGAAAATGGGGGTGAAATAGTCAAATTCCATTAAAAATACAAACCTGTGCCAAAATGTATGCAGTTGGCAATAACACAGGGAAACTCATCACACAAAAAACTGAAAAAGACCATAAGGTCACACAAGGGTTAAAAATCTTGTCAAATGCACAGAGAAGCTTAAAAGTCTTTGTGTAAAATGAAGCTTGTGGACTAACACACATTATCAGAATCACACTTAAAGGGAGAGTTCACCCGAGAATGAAGATTATCCCATTATCTGTCCATCATAAAATGAATCTATACATATTTATGATGGATAGATGCATTTTAATGATGGACAGATGCACTTTTATAATGGACAGATGCACTTTTATTTTTATAATGGACAGATGCACTTTTATTTTTATGATGGACAGGTGCACTTTTATGATGGACAGATGCACTTTTATGATGGATAGATGCACTTTTATGATGGATAGATGTACTTTTATGATGGATAGATGTACTTTTATGATGCATAGATGTACTTTTATGATGGACAGATGCACTTTTATTTTTATGATGGACAGATGCACTTTTATGATGGATAGATGCACTTTTATGATGGACAGATGAACTTTTATGATGGACAGATGCACTTTTATGATGGACAGATGCACTTTTATGATGGATAGATGCACTTTTATGATGGATAGATGTACTTTTATGATGGATAGATGCACTTTTATGATGGACAGATGCACTTTTATGATGGATAGATGCACTTTTATGATGGATAGATGTACTTTTATGATGGACAGATGCACTTTTATGATGGATAGATGCACTTTTATGATGGACAGATGCACTTTTATGATGGACAGATGCACTTTTATGATGGATAGATGTACTTTTATGATGGATAGATGCACTTTTATGATGGATAGATTTACTTTTATGATGGATAGATGTACTTGGATAGATGTACTTTTATGATGGATAGATGTACTTTTATGATGGACAGATGCACTTTTATGATGGACAGATGCACTTTTATTTTTATGATGGACAGATGCACTTTTATGATGGATAGATGTACTTTTATGATGGATAGATAGATGCACTTTTATGATGGATAGATGTACTTGGATAGATGTACTTTTATGATGGACAGATGCACTTTTATGATGGACAGATGCACTTTTATGATGGATAGATGTACTTTTATGATGGACAGATGCACTTTTATGATGGATAGATTTACTTTTATGATGGATAGATGTACTTGGATAGATGTACTTTTATGATGGATAGATGTACTTTTATGATGGATAGATGTACTTTTATGATGGACAGATGCACTTTTATTTTTATGATGGACAGATGCACTTTTATGATGGATAGATGTACTTTTATGATGGATAGATAGATGCACTTTTATGATGGATAGATGTACTTGGATAGATGTACTTTTATGATGGATAGATGTACTTTTATGATGGACAGATAGATGCACTTTTATGATGGATAGATGTACTTTTATGATGGATAGATGTACTTGGATAGATGTACTTTTATGATGGATAGATGTACTTGGATAGATGCACTTTTATGATGGATAGATGTACTTGGATAGATGCACTTTTATGATGGATAGAGTACTTGGATAGATGTACTTTTATGATGGATAGATGTACTTTTATGATGGACAGATGCACTTTTATTTTTATGATGGATAGATGCACTTTTATGATGGATAGATGTACTTTTATGATGGATAGATAGATGCACTTTTATGATGGATAGATGTACTTGGATAGATGTACTTTTATGATGGATAGATGTACTTTTATGATGGACAGATGCACTTTTATTTTTATGATGGATAGATGCACTTTTATGATGGATAGATAGATGCACTTTTATGATGGATAGATGTACTTTTATGATGGATAGATGTACTTTTATGATGGACAGATGCACTTTTATGATGGATAGATGTACTTGGATAGATGTACTTTTATGATGGATAGATGTACTTGGATAGATGTACTTTTATGATGGATAGATGTACTTTTATGATGGACAGATGCACTTTTATGATGGATAGATGCACTTTTATGATGGACAGATGCACTTTTATGATGGATAGATGCACTTTTATGATGGACAGATGCACTTTTATGATGGATAGATGCACTTTTATGATGGATAGATGCACTTTTATGATGGACAGATGCACTTTTATGATGGATAGATGTACTTTTATGATGGATAGATGCACTTTTATGATGGACAGATGTACTTTTATGATGGATAGATGCACTTTTATGATGGACAGATGCACTTTTATGATGGATAGATGTACTTTTATGATGGATAGATGCACTTTTATGATGGACAGATGCACTTTTATGATGGATAGATGCACTTTTATGATGGATAGATGCACTTTTATGATGGATAGATGTACTTTTATGATGGATAGATGTACTTTTATGATGGATAGATGTACTTGGATAGATGTACTTTTATAATGGATAGATGCACTTTTATGATGGATAGATAGATGCACTTTTATGATGGATAGATGGACTTTTATGATGGACAGATGCACTTTTATGATGGACAGATGCACTTTTATGATGGATAGATGCACTTTTATGATGGATAGATGTACTTTTATGATGGATAGATGCACTTTTATAATGGATAGATGTACTTTTATGATGGATAGATGCACTTTTATGATGGATAGATAGATGCACTTTTATGATGGATAGATGGACTTTTATGATGGACAGATGCACTTTTATGATGGACAGATGCACTTTTATGATGGATAGATGTACTTTTATGATGGATAGATGTACTTTTATGATGGATAGATGTACTTTTATGATGGATAGATGTACTTTTATGATGGACAGATGTACTTTTATAATGGATAGATGTACTTTTATAATGGATAGATGTACTTTTATGATGGATAGATGTACTTTTATGATGGATAGATGTACTTTTATGATGGATAGATGTACTTTTATGATGGATAGATGTACTTTTATGATGGATAGATGGACTTTTATGATGGACAGATGCACTTTTATGATGGACAGATGCACTTTTATGATGGATAGATGTACTTTTATGATGGATAGATGTACTTGGATAGATGTACTTTTATGATGGATAGATGTACTTTTATGATGGACAGATGCACTTTTATTTTTATGATGGATAGATGCACTTTTATGATGGATAGATGTACTTTTATGATGGACAGATGTACTTTTATGATGGATAGATGTACTTTTATGATGGATAGATGTGTGGATAGATGTACTTTTATGATGGATAGATGTACTTTTATGATGGATAGATGTACTTTTATGATGGACAGATGTACTTTTATGATGGATAGATGCACTTTTATTTTTATGATGGACAGATGCACTTTTATGATGGACAGATGCACTTTTATGATGGACAGATGCACTTTTATGATGGATAGATGCACTTTTATGATGGATAGATGCACTTTTGATGGACAGATGCACTTTTATGATGGACAGATGCACTTTTATGATGGATAGATGCACTTTTATGATGGATAGATGCACTTTTATGATGGACAGATGCACTTTTATGATGGATAGATGCACTTTTATGATGGATAGATGTACTTTTATGATGGATAGATGTACTTGGATAGATGTACTTTTATAATGGATAGATGTACTTTTATGATGGATAGATGCACTTTTATGATGGATAGATGCACTTTTATGATGGATAGATGCACTTTTATGATGGATAGATGTACTTTTATGATGGATAGATGCACTTTTATGATGGATAGATGCACTTTTATAATGGATAGATGTACTTTTATGATGGATAGATGCACTTTTATGATGGATAGATGCACTTTTATGATGGATAGATGCACTTTTATGATGGATAGATGCACTTTTATAATGGATAGATGCACTTTTATGATGGATAGATGCACTTTTATGATGGATAGATGCACTTTTATGATGGATAGATGTACTTTTATGATGGATAGATGCACTTTTATGATGGATAGATGCACTTTTATGATGGATAGATGCACTTTTATGATGGACAGATGCACTTTTATGATGGATAGATGCACTTTTATGATGGATAGATGTACTTTTATGATGGATAGATGTACTTGGATAGATGTACTTTTATAATGGATAGATGTACTTTTATGATGGATAGATGCACTTTTATGATGGATAGATGCACTTTTATGATGGATAGATGCACTTTTATGATGGATAGATGTACTTTTATGATGGATAGATGCACTTTTATGATGGATAGATGCACTTTTATAATGGATAGATGTACTTTTATGATGGATAGATGCACTTTTATGATGGATAGATGCACTTTTATGATGGATAGATGCACTTTTATGATGGATAGATGCACTTTTATAATGGATAGATGCACTTTTATGATGGATAGATGCACTTTTATGATGGATAGATGCACTTTTATGATGGATAGATGTACTTTTATGATGGATAGATGCACTTTTATGATGGATAGATGCACTTTTATGATGGATAGATGCACTTTTATGATGGATAGATAGATGCACTTTTATGATGGATAGATGGACTTTTATGATGGACAGATGCACTTTTATGATGGACAGATGCACTTTTATGATGGATAGATGTACTTTTATGATGGACAGATGCACTTTTATGATGGATAGATGTACTTTTATGATGGATAGATGTACTTTTATAATGGATAGATGTACTTTTATGATGGATAGATGCACTTTTATGATGGATAGATGTACTTTTATGATGGATAGATGCACTTTTATGATGGATAGATAGATGCACTTTTATGATGGATAGATGGACTTTTATGATGGACAGATGCACTTTTATGATGGACAGATGCACTTTTATGATGGATAGATGTACTTTTATGATGGATAGATGTACTTGGATAGATGTACTTTTATGATGGATAGATGTACTTTTATGATGGATAGATGTACTTGGATAGATGTACTTTTATGATGGATAGATGTACTTTTATGATGGATAGATGTACTTGGATAGATGCACTTTTATGATGGATAGATGCACTTTTATGATGGATAGATGTACTTTTATGATGGACAGATGTACTTTTATGATGGATAGATGTGTGGATAGATGTACTTTTATGATGGATAGATGTACTTTTATGATGGATAGATGCACTTTTATGATGGATAGATGTACTTTTATAATGGATAGATGTACTTTTATGATGGATAGATGCACTTTTATGATGGATAGATGTACTTTTATGATGGATAGATGCACTTTTATGATGGATAGATAGATGCACTTTTATGATGGATAGATGGACTTTTATGATGGACAGATGCACTTTTATGATGGACAGATGCACTTTTATGATGGATAGATGTACTTTTATGATGGATAGATGTACTTGGATAGATGTACTTTTATGATGGATAGATGTACTTTTATGATGGACAGATGCACTTTTATTTTTATGATGGATAGATGCACTTTTATGATGGATAGATGTACTTTTATGATGGACAGATGTACTTTTATGATGGATAGATGTACTTTTATGATGGATAGATGTGTGGATAGATGTACTTTTATGATGGATAGATGTACTTTTATGATGGATAGATGTACTTTTATGATGGACAGATGTACTTTTATGATGGATAGATGCACTTTTATTTTTATGATGGACAGATGCACTTTTATGATGGACAGATGCACTTTTATGATGGACAGATGCACTTTTATGATGGATAGATGCACTTTTATGATGGATAGATGCACTTTTATGATGGACGGATGCACTTTTATGATGGACAGATGCACTTTTATGATGGATAGATGTACTTTTATGATGGACAGATGCACTTTTATGATGGATAGATGCACTTTTATGATGGATAGATGTACTTTTATGATGGATAGATGCACTTTTATGATGGATAGATGTACTTTTATGATGGATAGATGTACTTTTATGATGGATAGATGCACTTTTATGATGGATAGATGCACTTTTATGATGGACGGATGCACTTTTATGATGGATAGATGCACTTTTATGATGGACAGATGCACTTTTATGATGGATAGATGTACTTTTATGATGGATAGATGTACTTTTATGATGGATAGATGCACTTTTATGATGGACGGATGCACTTTTATGATGGACAGATGCACTTTTATGATGGACAGATGCACTTTTATGATGGATAGATGTACTTTTATGATGGATAGATGTACTTTTATGATGGATAGATGTACTTTTATGATGGATAGATGTACTTTTATGATGGATAGATGCACTTTTATGATGGATAGATGCACTTTTATGATGGACGGATGCACTTTTATGATGGATAGATGCACTTTTATGATGGACAGATGCACTTTTATGATGGATAGATGTACTTTTATGATGGATAGATGTACTTTTATGATGGATAGATGCACTTTTATGATGGATAGATGTACTTTTATGATGTTTGGAATATAAAGCTTGGAAAAGCCAGGACATGTTTTAATATAACTCCGATTGTATTCGTCTGAAAGAAGAATGTCATGTACACTAGCATAGCTTGAGGGCGAGTAAATCAAGGGCTAATTTTCATTTTTGGCTGAACTCTCCCTTTACTCTCCCTTAAGATTGTTCTGCAAGAGTCTCTGACCTCTGTTTCTCTCTCTCCTGTTTCTCAGGATGAAAATGAGACGTCACAGGGTTTTCTTGATTTGCACAGTGGGACTGTGTGTCATTTCCTTCCTGCATTACTACAAGGCTCTCCACTACGTGTCCCTGCTGAGGGAGCTGTCTGCGCCCTACCCTAACATCAAGTCCTTCATCATGGTGACTGGGTTCTTCTGGAAGGAGGGCTCGACCCCGCTGGTGAGCGCGTCCCCGGAAGGGCCTCGGGCCGGAGCGGCTCTGGAGCTCGACACCGGACAGGAGCCCGAAGCCCCACAGCCCTGGAAGAGGCCGGAAGATCTGCAGCGCACGACTGAGGTATTACAGACACTTCCTATCTTCACTGCAAAAAATTATGTTCTTACCAAGCGGCACCATTCTAATCTGAGAAATGAAGCCGACCCGGAAGTGCGAAAAACTGCAATACATTGAACATCCTCTAGGGGCCAGTCCCAACGGGAGCAGATGTCCACAGACCCCCATGTTAAAATGTCCGTTTTCACAGCATAAATTCATGTTTTTACAGGTTGGTCCCATGGACTTTTATTGTATTGTTCGATAGGTTCTGAGTGCCTGACAACTGTGAGGGGGGTTAGTTGAACTCATTAGTTTAGATCGTATTTAGATAGAAAATGTATGACAAATAAGGGCGTGGTTCACTTTGATTGACAGCTTGATTGACAGCTGATAACGGGCTGCACAGAGTGGAATTCCTGATGTGACGTCTCGGCCATGATCCGACACACACATCAGACCACCTCTGGATCAGACCACCATTTCTATTGAAATATTTCCAAGATGGCGCCGCCCACACCCCCATAAACGGCCTCAAAACCGCTCTTCAGAAAGTCTATGGGTGACGTCACAGACGCTTTGTCCATATTTTTTACAGTCTATGGTTCTTACTCAGTATTTTTGTCTTGTTTCCAGTCCAAATATCTAAAACAAAACAAAAATAATGAAGATGCATTTACTAAAGTTTTAGTTTTTTGTTTTCTTTCTAAAAAAATTCTAAATAAAGTGAGTTTTTGCTTTAAACAAGAAAAATGATCTGCCAATGGGGTCAGAAAAATAAACTTAATTCAAACGGAAACAAGATAATTGTTCTTGTTTTAAACAAAAACTCACTTCATTTTTATTTTCTCCCCCAGAAAAAAAGACATGATATCTTATAGCATTTTACTACTTTAGTAAATGCATCTTGATTTAATAATTTTTAGATATTTGAACTGGAAACAGGACAAAAATACTGAGTGAGAAAAGCGTTTTTTGCAGTGCAGTCCTGCCCCAAACTCATGCGATCGGTCGAGTCAGAAGCTGCCATGTCCACAGATCCACTTATGAATGTCTCCGGACGAGACCCTCATGTCACGATCCTACACATATCACCACACTGAAGTCACGATATGATATTATCGCGATAATCCAAGACATATGATAAAAGGTTAACAAAAAATGTGCTGTTGATTAAAATGCTAAATTTGGTTTTACATCGTGTGTGTAAATGAATAGACTTGGTGCTGAAACCCAGTGCAGGACAGAAGAGACACCAGAATAACAATATTCATGATTCTGAAGCTGAAAATACAGAATTATTTTAGAAGAACATGCTAGCACTCTTTCACTGACTAGATATCTTTAAAATAATGTAACTTTTTACTGGTAACAAGACATTTGGCATTATCAGGACTTATTATAATGTAGTTTAATGTAGTACTGACACTAACATTTTTTATTTTGGGTGAATTATACACAATACAGATTGTCACCATCCACGATACATATTGAGGCATTTTTGTATTGCGATATATTGTGACACGATATATTGTTACACCCCTAGTGTAATCACATGATTTCTGTCATAATCGCTCAGATTCTGCTGTCTTTAAACCTTCTCACGGTGCTTGCTCTCCATTAATCAGGTCCATAAGGGAGGTTTGGTTGCATTGCAGTTTTGCGAAATATTCCTTTTCCGAATTACCGTAAAACTTCAAATAATAGCCCGGGCTTTTATTTTCCCAAATCGCCGAACTGCATTGTATTTGAGACAGGCCTTTAATTTAGTGTTGGGATGTTGTTCATGCAGTGTAACGTTAAGTCTAGAGATAACGATCCAAATAGCATAGGCTAATAGACTAATAAAGATGAACTAAAGGCTAATAAAGATTAAATACAACCCGAAGCTAAAAAACAGACCAGGCCTCTATTTGAGACCGGCCTTTATTTATCCAAACCTGTCGCCACACCAGGCGTGTAAAAGCCTCGGCTATTATTTGAAGTTTTATGGTACCTAAAACACCACCTCATGCGAGCGTAAAAACCTTTTTGCAATATATGGGAGTTTTTGTAAAATTGACGTTTGGGCGTATTTTCAATTCGCAATTTCAATTTGTGCAATTTGAAGGGCAATGGAAATGTGGCAAGTGAAACTGTCCAGATTCTGCTGTCTTCTAATGGTGCTTGTTCTCCATTAATCAGGTCCATAAGGGAGGTTTGGTCGCCAGCATCCCGACGCACCAGAACCCCGACCCGCAGAGAGACGCTGCCGTGAGAGTCGCGGTGAACAAGCTTCATCCACGTCACGCTTCGACTCCCGACCCGCTGGAGTCCCTGGGCAACCTTCACCGGCGCACACACACGCTCCAGGACGACCACACACCGTATTTCATCCGCACCAAAGCGGGAGCGCTGTGCTTTCGTCAGGGAACGGAGTCAGCTCCGGCGAAAGACGAAACGCTGAGAGCCAAACCTAGCATAGGTGGAATGAGCCAGCGGAGAATATTACAAAAACCTGACGAGTCAAAGACTCAAGCCAAATCAGTGGAGGAATCCGGTCTCGCTCGGGGGAAGCCGAAGCGCGGGAAGCGTCTGGTTAAGTGTGTGTGTCGACCGGGATGGCACGGATCTTACTGTGGCGTTCCCACAATGGTGTATCACTCAAATCTCCCCACGAAAGAGCGGCTGATGCCGCGCGAGACACCGAGACGCGTCATAAACGCCATTAACGTGAACCACGAGTTCGACCTGTTGCACGTGCGCTTCCGCGAGCTCATGCAAGCCGTGGATCTGTTTCTCGTGTGCGAATCCAACTTCACGGCGTACGGAGAAAGGCGTCCGCTCAGATTCCTGCATTTGTTGCTCAACGGAACATACGATTATGTTCGGCACAAGATCCTCTTCGTTTTCCTGGATCATTTCCCGGACGGTGGTCGCCAAGACGGATGGATCGCCGACGATTATCTGCGCACGTTTCTGACTCGCGACGGCATGGCTCGCATATCGGGTTTACGTCCCGATGACGTTTTTCTAATCAACGATGCTGATGAGATTCCGGCTCATGAAGGAGTTCTTTTCCTAAAGCTTTTCGATGGATGGACGGAGCCTTTTGCAATCCACATGAGGAAATCCCTGTATGGGTTTTTCTGGAAGCAACTCGGCTCGCTCGAGGTTGTGTCCGGGTGTACCATCGGCATGCTAAGGGATGTCTATGATAACGATGGGATTCGGCTTCGACGTAGGGAATACTACACCATGCCGGGATTTCGGAAGTACGAAAACGACACCGGACACATTTTGGTGCAGTGGTCAATCGGGAGTCCGTTTCATTTCGCAGGCTGGCACTGCTCCTGGTGTTTCACGCCAGAGGGAATTCACTTTAAACTCATTTCGGCCCAGAACGGGGATTTTCCTCGCTGGGGCGACTACGAGGACAAGCGGGATCTTAATTACATCCGGGACCTGATCCGAACGGGGGGTTGGTTCGACGGATCTGTGCAGGAATACCCGCCATCGGACCCTAAGGAACATATGTACGCCCCTAAATACATGTTTGATCATTACGATCACTACCGCTACTTGTTGGAGAATCCGTATGCCAGGCCGGGAGGTGCGTAGATAAGGATCAAATGTTTGGGAGAGAAGAGACCGCCGTCCTGTTACTCGTTCCTCTTCTCTGATTGGCTCTTAAGGCCCCTCCCAAAAACCGTCCAATGGATGAACGCTTCATGTGAACACAGGCCTTGCAGAGAACAACAAACCTTTCTGTTTTGCCCGATGTTTACCTGAGAGACTCTGTTCCTCCTGTGTTCATTGTACATGACTGTATGTGTGTGTGTGTGTGTGTGTGAGTGAATTTCATTGGTGCACAGACTTTCTTGCTTGCACTTCAGAATCAAAAAAAAAAAAGAAAACTCATTGCACAAATGCCACATTTTTGGGTTTGCTGACAGCTTGTAAATTCCTCCAAACTCAAACCTTCTCAGTCAGAAAAAAAAATGTGTGTATCATTGTGAGCCTTTCTGAATGAGGTTGTAGACGAGAGAGAGAGAGAGAGAGAGAGACCATTAGAGAGAAACAGAGCTTTGTTTGAGCTCTGATGGAGCTGATATGTGAGATTCGCTCACACAAACGATCTTCCTGTTGGAGAAATCCTTGCGGAAAACATCCTAAAGCTGGAAAACAAGCTGTTTAAAAAAAAAAAAAATCATTAGGTATTTAGCCTGCGATAATGTGAATCATCCATGTTGTGCACCGGATAAAATAAGACAAACACAGTGGCTCTGTTACAAGCTATCTGCCTACATTTTAAGGCATCAAGGACACAAAACTTGTTTTAAATCATATACTGCTTATTCAGACACCATATCATTTATGATATTTTTTACTAGTGTGTGCAGGACACTATATAGTTAATTTATGTAAGTGAGGAGAGCAAAATAAAGTAAACTGTGACATATTATACCCAAATATTCTTCATACAGTGGATTATCAGTAAAATAATAATGATTCGGACACTTTGAGCTGATCATGTTTTCTTCAGTGTTTTTTCTGTAATTGCTAATGCTCTTTTTACACACAGACTGAACAACATGAAGCATTGCTTGGTCACTGGTGGAGCTAAACTGGTATTATCTAATTGTGTAGTTAAATTTAACAGCTGACAGATATTCAACATAATTCATGTGTGAGAGTCTAACAGAAGGACGGGCAAAACCAGGGAAATATCAACTGATCTGAGATCTGAGTTCTGCTCATATTCTATTACCATTTTCTAAACTATAGCGAATAAACAGTGATAATGTGAGAAATGTTGATGGTGTCTGAATAACTTTGGTTGGACTGTAGTTACATTTGGCCATATTCTACAATTCTTCATTTATCCTTTATAGAGTAGGCATGAGCCAAGAATGCATCGCGACAACTGATTATAAATGCGATGTGTTCAATACCAAAAAGCATTGAAAATAAACAGTCCAATCCAATGTTTATTTTTATGCTTTTTATGAATTTCCCATTGCAATGCAGCTCACGGTGTTGTTGGAGAGAGCCGTGTAGTGTCTGGTTGTCTTGGCTCTCGAGTTTTAAATTAAAGTGAGAATGGGGAAACAGTTTCTTACGAAATCCTGTGCTGGAAACTCCCTGTTCCCAGTGAACCCATCTGATCGCACTCCAGATCTCTGGGGAATTACATGTACTCAACGGCACCAGAGATCTGAGGATTTGCAGAAGATTTGATACGTTCTGGGATAATTTACTGACTTTTTATTCTGGGCTGTTAAAGTCAACATGAAATCAACAGTGACTCTCTTAACGGATGTTGCTGCTCTTATTGTGAATAATTCATTGTCATTATTTTGAAGAAATATAGATGACGTCAATACCTCTTTTTTATCAACCACCTTCATATAGAGACACATTGTCATAATCATTTGTTAACAAACAAGTATTCATTACTTCAATGAGCTCATTGTTTCTGCCTTAAATTATTACATTGTTTAAAATAATACATTTTTAGCTAACTGTGATTTTGTATATGTACATTTCTGAAATACATAACTTATACAGTTACCTCTGATAACAGATCACTCTAAATTATAATGTGGACTCATGCACTTTCTGTAAAGCTGCTTTGAAACGTTGTGTATTGTGAAAAGCGCTATACAAATAAATGTGAATTTAATTTAATTTAATTGAACATTATGAAGAAAATCAAGTCCCATCCCACATTTATTCTCATTGAACAAAAAAAAAGAGTCGTTTCATGTTGACTTTAGGCTCCAAAATGGTTAGCCATAAATAAACTCTCCTAGACATACGATTAAAGTAGTAGAGGGAATAATTTCTGAAGAACATTATATCCATGTCAGACACGCGCTGCTAAAAACAGATATAGGAACTCTTCGGGACACGAGGTTAAAATACTGCCACCGGTGAAATAAATATCAGCAGAAGTCAAGGGTCATGAACTAACAAATGACTGCTACTCCTCGCTAGAGGCTGTGAAACTATAATGACACACAGCCTAAAGATAGAGAGAGCGTTCGATGTCCTGAAGACAGAACAGATCTCGGCAGAGAGACAGGTGATCAATCTCCGTCCACATGCGTTTATGGGATCGCTCTGGGATTGCAGTGTGGCCGTGACCCCTCGCCTGTCCTCAAATGTGAATTTAGCCTTCATGCGCGCAGTAAATGTGCTTGAGACGAGCCAGCATGAGCTGCTAACCAATCCGCACGGACGCTCCAAATCTGTGTCCAATCAGCACGGACGCTCCAAATCTGTGTCCAATCAGCACGGACGCTCCAAATCTGTGTCCAATCCGCACGGACGCTCCAAATCTGTGTCCAATCCGCACGGACGCTCCAAATCTGTGTCCAATCCGCACGGACGCTCCAAATCTGTGTCCAATCAGCACGGACGCTCCAAATCTGTGTCCAATCCGCACGGACGCTCCAAATCTGTGTCCAATCAGCACGGACGCTCCAAATCTGTGTCCAATCCGCACGGACGCTCCAAATCTGTGTCCAATCCGCACGGACGCTCCAAATCTGTGTCCAATCCGCACGGACGCTCCAAATCTGTGTCCAATCAGCACGGACGCTCCAAATCTGTGTCCAATCCGCACGGACGCTCCAAATCTGTGTCCAATCCGCACGGACGCTCCAAATCTGTGTCCAATCCGCACGGACGCTCCAAATCTGTGTCCAATCAGCACGGACGCTCCAAATCTGTGTCCAATCCGCACGGACGCTCCAAATCTGTGTCCAATCAGCACGGACGCTCCAAATCTGTGTCCAATCCGCACGGACGCTCCAAATCTGTGTCCAAATGTGTGTCCGATCCGCATGGGAATACATTAGAAATATTGACCTCTAGTGATGCAATTGCATCAAATTCTTATCCATGCGTGAATGGACTGGTTTCATTCTCTCTGAATCTGCTCACATCTGCATATCAAGCAGCTTACATATAATAATAGCCTTATGAATGATCTTATGTAACTCATATCTGGAGAATCATGTCTCTTACACTGTCGTTCTAAAGTTTTGGATCGGTGAGATTTTTTATGTTTTTAAAAGAAGTCTCTTCTGCTCATCAAGGCTGCATTTATTTGATTAAATTTTTTTTTTTTTTAAATTAATATTGTTAAATTGCATTACAATTTAAAATAATTGTTTTCTATGTGAATATATAGTCAAATGTTATTTAAATTTAATAAATTACACTTTACTATATATTCACGTTGAAAACAGCTGTTTTACATTAGAATAATATTTCACAATGTTACCGTTTTGTTTGTATTTTTAATCAAATAAATGCAGACTTGGATCGCAGAAGAGACTTCTTTTAAAAACATTAAAAATCTCACCGATCCAAAACGTTGACTAGTGTCTCTCTAATGTCCGTCCACGACCAACGTGCCACATTTAGTTCAGAGGAACATTTGATTTGCTTTGGTTTGAACTTGTGAAGTTGCTCTGAGGGGATTTGGTCTCGAGTTTAATGATCGTTTTGCTCTATTGAAACAAATGAAGGACCGTTTTGAGGCGTTTGGCTGTTAATCAGGAACCACTTTCTCTCTCTCTCAGTTAACAAACATTCACTGTTTCGGACTTACTGTCATTTTTGTTTCGTGTTGTTTGCTGTTGTAAATGTTGTTGCTGTTTACATTATTTATCTAATTTATTACTATCCTGTTTCTGTGTACAAAAGGGAAGATCGGTCTGTCAGAGCAGAGAGATGCAGAAACGTCATCCCTCCATCCCGTCCTCTCACATCATATTATTCATCTTAAACATGAAATTCTGTCATTAACCTTCTTGGCTAGAAACACTTTACGCTAGTATGCAAACGCACACGCTCTTGTGCTATTGAACCGAAAGAGTTTCCTTCGAATGTTTGTGCCATTATATCTAGCTACCTGTGAACATATTGACATTTTAACTTTATAGTTGCGATGAAACAGAAGTAGCGACAGATCGTTTCTTCTGTATTCTGATGTGCATCCGAATGTAACAAAGTATTGAAAATGAAAAAATGTTGTGAGGGGACTTGTTGCTAGGATATTGAGATGTGGGCGTGGCAATCTAAAGCGTATGCAGATGAGCGTGAGCTTGCAGGGGCGGAGTTTAAGACCACTAAATGATTGGAAAAGTCCTGCATACATCACCAGAAGTATGATGATTTTGATTATTATTATTCAAGGTCAAAAACATTTAAAAATTAAATAAGATCAATACCATACATTTAAAAAATACAGTGAATTTTCATTTCATCCTGACTAACGGCTGGAATACACTACACAACTTTTAAAATCGTAGCAGATTCTTAAAACACTGCATCATAATACACTTGCTGACTTTATGCTGAATTCAATGGGTGGAGCTTGACCTAATTAAGTTTAGGGATTAGGGTGTGGCTGGACATCAAGCTCCGCCCATTAAATCCAGAGAGGTGGAGCTGGATATCAAGCTCCACCCATTGGTTTTGCAGTGTGTGTGTGTGTGTGTGTGTGTGTGTGTGTGTGTGTGTGTGTGTGTGTGTGTGTGTGTGTGTGTGTGTGTGACAAATGGAAACAATTTCTTCTAAAATCAATTCAAAATATAAAACTTGTCTGTGTCCATCATACACTTCCAGAAATCGGTCAAATCCCACCGATTTTGCACCTGATGTGACATTGAATTTGCACATTATCAGTAGAACTTTCCACTCTGCGATTTTATTAAGCTTCCGCACGCTAATTTGCACTTTTTAGTCAATTATGGCCCTAAATCTAAACTAGTGTCATCTGCTGCTTTCACGTGCTATTGAAATTATCATACATACGAGTTTCCTAGTTAAAAATTGGACATGAACAGAACACCCTCTCAAGTCATATTTACTACTGGGAAGCTCAGGGATAATTTTGATACCCATGTTCATGAGTTAGGTGGCCATAAACTTTAAACGAATGATTGCTGCTATTAGGCTAACTGTTACTGGTGTTTTTTATTACTTTTTGCGTTTTAGTAGTGCATATCTACATATATGAATAATCAATTGAAGAGGAGCCTATTGTATGTTTTATACACCACAAAAATAGCCTGTATTTGACTGAAATTCCAGAATTCTGCTTCTGAGCGCGGTGAATGTTTATCGTTGTCAATGAATGGGACGCCAAATATAATTTTGGTTTTAATAAGATTTTCCCAATAAATAGGCAAGAATAAACCTGGTGTCCTCCATGATTCCTGTTCTTTCCGACAACAAAGCACTTGAATGTGACGAGCTCCTAAACACAACTTCAGAAGTGGGAAGTAGGGGATTTCCGATAGCGTGTGATGGCAGCATACAAATCCAGACAAAAATCTAGAAAAGTCGTGTAGTGTATTCTAACCTCAATTTTGAACAGCTCTTCAAAAACTGTTGCGGACAGAGAAAACTGACCGCAGAAAAAGCCTTTGCACTAATGAGAAGAACGCGCATGCGCAGTAAATTGACATCCGAACGTTTTCGTTCGCATACTGGCGTAGAGTTTGTTTCGGGTCATTATCTTGCTTTTGTCTTGTGAATCAAATGTGAACGGTGTCATTTCATGCATCAGGGAGCTTTGCTCGTAGCTCAAAGGAAATTTTTTTATATAAAACACAGGACAGGATTAATAAAGGAATGGAATATGTGTGAGAGTCAAACACGCGCCACAAACACACACGTGATCCTTCAGGAAATAATAGTGAACGTCCTGTGTCAAACTGTTCATATCTGCACTGCATTTTTATCATTTCGAAAGCGTAACTTATTCAGTGTGTTCTACTTTAATATATTAAAGTTTTTTTTTTCTTTGTTTATATTTTCGGGTGAAGTTAATATTTCTCATCTTGATGTGTAATCTTGTATAAGATCCTCATATATGACATAAAGATCCGTCTATCATGTTTGTCACTATTATTGAAGCACTGTTTTGTTCCGCGAATCATTATCAAACCAGTTTGATCTCTCCTGTGATCGCTGCAGTGTGATCACTCTCCTCCAATCGCGTCCCTTCTTCTCTCTCTCCTCCAATCGCGTCCCTTCTTCTCTCTCTCCTCCAATCACGTCCCTTCTTCTCTCTCTCCTCCAATCGCGTCCCTTCTTCTCTCTCTCCTCCAATCATGTCCCCTCTTCTCTCTCTCTCTCCTCCAATCACGTCCCCTCTTCTCTCTCTCTCTCCTCCAATCACGTCCCCTCTTCTCTCTCTCTCTCTCTCTCTCTCTCTCTCTCTCTCTCTCTCTCTCTCCTCCAATCACGTTCTCTGTGCGTGTGTGGGAGAGTCTCTCGTGCTGGTTCATAGATGGAATAATTCACGACGTAAAAGAGTGAAAGTCTTTGAAAAAGAAGAGAACAGTTCTCTTCTGCACTGGTAAGAAGGAGCGTGTACATTAAATGAGTTTATACAATCCTTTTTGTTTTGTGTATATGAATGGCTATATGTTAACCTTGAATAAAAATAACAAATTCTATGACACAAACTATAATAAATTAATTTGAAAACCAGTCTGTGGACATATTTACATTGCTTTTTATCTCATCAACAGTTCTGAAATCTTCATTTCTGTTCTTCACCAGTGAATAGTGTACACTAGAGGGCAGTGTGTGCTCAGATTCTAGTGAACTCCCAGTGTTGCCAAGTCCGCGGTTTTCCCGCCAAATCCCTGTTTCCGCGGGTTATTTTTGTAAATCTGCTGGTTAAAGCTATTTCTGATTAGCATTGGGCAAGTGTTGTTGTGCAGACATGGCGACCCTGAACTGATCCCCCAACTACAGACAAGAGTAGGCCTACAGGAGATTTCTCTGAGGAAAGAGTACATGAAACAACCGCTAATAAAGAGGTAAATAGTCTGTTATTGATGAATGTCGAAGGTCAGTTGCTCGTGTTTCCGTTTATCACAATCAAACCTTTATTGGGTTATAAGTTAAACTTATGAGATGATTGTAGGTTTACAGTGACAACTGTTTTATTGATTGTTGGCTATTATAAGGATAAAATCAATTGAACAGTTGTGCCCCTCTCCGAGAAACAGAATGACCTGATGAAGAAGGATAGAGAGATATGAAAGTGCTGGTGAAATGAAAAAATAATGTTCTGATGTTTGTGATGTGATTCTGTGTCTTTTTATCAATGGTTTACACAGACAGTTGTCATTTACACCAATAATCTATAACGATAACTATAAACCGAACTATTAAGTGTAATGGATTCCCATACATACTTTTTCAAGGGAAACATAATTAAATGACAGTAATTAATTACTTGGTAATGCATTACACCCAATAGAAAATGCTGGATTACACTTTTAAATGTAAGTATTGTTGGTTTTTAACTTACTTGAATATCTAATTATACAAATGTTTTTATTTTTTTACTTAATATGCAATTTTATAGATTTATGTACATAAATGGTCTGATTAGAACAATTTTAAAGTCCCCCTGTAGTCAATAATTGTATCACTTAAAACTCATCTTTGATCACCAGAAAAAAAACTTGGAAAAAAATTCTTCATGGTACGACCGTTTGATTGACGGATTTACTGTCCAATGATTCTAGGTGGTCTTGGAAATGACTGGCTGGAGTTTTTCGAGTCCTGCCCGTTCCACAGATGATTAAATTGATTAATTTTCAGTTCAGTGCTTCTAACTCAGTGGCTTAAGTGGGGTATGAATAGGATTTCAAGTGATGTTGAAAAAATTTACAAAAAAGAGAATCACATACCCCACCTTTAAAGCATATTAAAAACATCACATAGACATATAAACAACATTAAAAGCTGAATTTTCACCACAGGGGGACTTTAAAAATGTAGTTTGACGTTCATTAGTTATTGTCCTTGGTGTAAGTGGGCCATAAGGTGCATTTACGCCATGTTGTAATTATCGTAATTACGAGATTTCAACTTGTAAAAAGCCTTCACGTCCTCGTATGGCGTGACCGCAGCAATAATTCACAAGTATTTGGGTCAACGGACTGAACTAAATTAAAAACAAGATGTCTGAGCAGTTGAGTATTTTGTTGCTGAATTTAATAGAAACATTATAAAAATACACATCAGAATATAGACATAGTTGTTTTCCCCTGCAGAAAGTGCACGCGTCACCAGTTTAGCACCAGTTTATGGAGAAACCATCAGAGAAACCTTGAAACGGTTGAAAACGAAATACAAAACGTGTTCTCTGACGCTGTTTAATCTCCAGCACCTTTAAAGACCTTTTACAAAGTCTTGTTTTCAGGCTCTACTAGAACAGGTTTTCCTGCTGTAATGTTGATTATTTCCTCATATTCTCCATTGTTGCGGCTCCTCTCTTCCCAGTCTGTCAGTAACGCTCTGTTTACTTCCTGTCTCTATGAAGCCCCTCCTCCTGAAAAGCACACTGTGCTCTGATTGGTCGGCTGGAGCAGTGTGTTGTGATTGGTCGAGCGCTTCGAGTGTGTTTGGGAAATGTCCCACTCCTAATTACCATAACCGCCAGTTTAACACACTACTAACTAACTCCACCAGGCCCCGCCCCTTTATTCTGCGTATGAATTATTATGAGGAATATTGTGATGTGTTCGTTCCCGGAAGAAACTCAAGACTACAATGGAGGCGTTTCAAACACAGAGAGTTTTCATGCTCAAACAGCAACATTACACACTAAAGAAATATTAAAAAAGCAGAATAGGTGCGGTTTAATATATGAATCATGTCACATGTAAGGGAGTCGTCAGTGTCCTAATCTGTAGAATATTGAGATGGTCAAATTCATGTTGAGAATGATTCACTGATCACAGGGAACGAGGGAAGAGAAAGGGTTTAGAGTTAAAAGTCCTGCTCATTGTTAATCCACAGGCTGCTCAGCAGCTCAAATCAAACACTGTACAAGTCTTTATGCCTTTCAAGGCAAGTGTTGTGATGCGTATCATAATTTCTCCAAAATGAGGTGAGAGACAACAGCAGAGTGTTCAATTGAAAAGCTAAACCCAGCGAGCAATATCCGTCATTTCACCATCTAGGTTAACTATAGACCCGATATAGTCTGGCTATGAGAAACACACTTCTAGACAAAATAACCTTGAATTTGGTTACATGTCGTTTTGCCAAAATAACTTGCGAGATGTATAATATTCCATCATGTACGCAAAGTAAACAGTTTGGTAAAGGTGTTTGGTTTAATATCTTCACTCTTTGTTATCTAATTGATGACTAGTCTATTCTTGGGCGATGATTTAGACGTCTATTAAATTTTCAGCCCAAATTTTGCCTTGTTTTAGCCTAGACGTGTTGGCTGTGTCTGGGCCGCTATTATACGCCTTTTAAACGCTTGCTAAGAAGGTTCACACACACACACACACACACACACACACACACACACACAAACATCCTCTAGATCTCGACTGCGATTCCTCCCCCTAGACTTTGGGAGCCACCAGATATCCGTTGAATGTGATGTAGACGTCCACGTCGTCGCTGTAAATGGCGTTGTCGCGCTCGCGCTTGTAGAGCCGCACCCACACCTCGTCGTTGAGCTCGAGTGCTAGCATGACGCTCTGGCTCTGCATGATGGACCGTTCGCTGGGCTGCGCGTACAGGATCACCTGCTGGCGATCGTTCAGCATCAGATGCAAGTACGTCTCCTTGAAGTTCCAGGTGTGAATGTTGACGTTAAAGAAATAGACTCCCGGGACGAAGCAGTAGAACTTCCCTTTGAACATGTTGAAGTGTTCGTCCAGGTTCACGAAGACGGTGTCGAAGATCAAGGCCTGGTAGTAGTCGGCGCTGTGCAGAGCTTTGCGTCGGCCCACGGAGAAGGACGACTGCTGGGTTTTGCAGGGGTCTCCGGGGGTCCCGGTGTCTCCTTTACTGCCTTTGGGCCCCGAAACACCCGTGAATCCTGGGGGTCCGTCCACTCCGGCTTTACCAGGCGTCCCTCGGTCTCCACGATCCCCCTTTTCACCTGTCAACCACCAATCAACAAGCACATTTACATACAGTCAGTGTTTCCGACCGGGAAGGAAAGGAATAGTTGAATAAAGTAGATATTTTAGGTTTTTTTTGCGCACAAAAAGTATTCTCGTCGCTTAATAAACTAAAGATTGAGCCACTGTAGTCACTTGGACTATTTTAACGATGTCTTTAATAACTTTTCGGGAGAACAAGTTTCAGTCCCTCAGAAGCCTATGGAGGAGTGATCCAGCTCTCAGATTTAATCACAAATATCTTAATTCGTGTTCCGAAGATGAACGAAAGTCTTACGGGGTTGGAACAACATGAGGGAGAGTAATTACTGACAGAATCTTAATTTTTGGGTGAACTAAACCTTTAAAGTAATAGTGTATATCTAATGTTATGGATTCCCCATTGAATTAACCCGTTGTCCCGTTACAAGCTTCTGCTTTTGTCTTCATTTTAGAGTATCTGCACGCTTGGTTTGGTCACACACAACAGCTGTGGTTTGTGCTCGTCAACAGATGTTAAATTACCCCTTATTCAGCTCAAAGGAAATAAACCGTGATCACATGACCTCACAGCGACCAATAGAAACAGGCCTCTTGTGGTTGTTTTCAGGAATCTCTGTGAATGGAAATGGATTGACCACTACCAATCTGTGACCACTGCGAGTGAAGAGTGAACATTACCCAAAGAACAAGTAAACAATTGTCGTGTTTATTCTCTTTTGGCTTCTTAGTTTTGTTCTGCTTTAGAGGAACCAACAGAGTCAGAGCAGGGAAAAACAAATACCAAGAATAAACTGAATAAACTAAATGATAAAAATCATTAGGTATAATTAGGACAGGAAAATAGACAAATGGAGAAATCTCTTCCCATATGTTAATCTGCCAAGTGACCATCAAACTCTACAGTTTTCCAGCACAAATTCATCTGTACTTTGTAGAATCCTCAAAATCTATAATGTTAATACAATATTTGTTTGAAAAATACATCGATTCACCAGTGAAAATCTCCATCTAAGCTAACCCTGCTGAAGATTCGCAGTAATTATTGGTCACATTCATATCTAACCTGACGTTTGCCATTATTTAAAACAATAATATCTTAGTTAATAAGTAATATTGACAAACTATCAATTATTTGAAATCTTACATCTTTTACATCTTAATCTCTATCTTTTCATATTTGGTGACTTTTTAAAAATGAATCACAGAGGAGCAGTAATTTATCAATTTGCAACAATAATATTTGCGTGTTCAGGCCTTTATTTTGAAACAGCAATGAAAGATTGGTAGAAACCTCAGTTTGTTTTCATGAGTTCAAAAGATAACACCAAAGCCCCTTTCACACAGCGCGTTGATCCCGGGAAATTGTCCGGAAATGGCCAGAACGCCTTCTGTGTGAACGCAAACACGACCCAGGACTGATGCCTAGTAACATTGCCGTGTTCAGTCCCGGGACGTGCGCTGTGTGAACAAAAAACGTAATCAATGCCGTGTCGTGATGACGACGCTGAAGCCGGGATCGTTCGCCAGCGAGTGACACGATACGTAAAAAAATGCACAAGCATGGTTTCTTAGACTTAAACTTAAGACGCTGCTGAGACAATACATGTCACATCGATGTCAGGTCGCGTGCCTTTACGGGATTTTTTCGGGTTGTGTGTGAACACACTCTCTGATTCCGGAAAATCACTGGCAGTGTGAATGAACCAAAATCAAACGAACCCGGGTCACTTTATCCGTGTATTTTCCGGAATCTCTGTGTGAAAGGAACTCAATTAAATTTCATGAGAAAAAAAGCATTTCTTGTTGAGTTTAACTTTGCTGCATCTGAAATCACATAAAGTATCCTGATGACCTACTACTCCCAGTGTGATCGGAAGTGTGCATACGATTAACACTATCCCATGCAACTGACGCTGTAAGTCACATGATCATGAAAACATTGGCGAATGTAGTGTGGATTCCAATAGGTGTGTTCGGCTCTTACCTTTAAGAATGGTCATGTTAATGATGGTGCGGATCTCCGGCGTCTGATTGGCTGTGGGGTTGAGGGGCGGGTCTAAGTGATCGCAGCAGCGGCGGCAGTATCTGGGCGTCGGCCTGGAGGGGGGGGGCACCGACGCCACGAGGGGCAGGAGCAGAAACACACCCAACATCACGACTCCTGCAAGGGAAGGGCACTGCTCAGTGTTGCCAGACGATAATTATCGTATTTGTACGATAACTTTAACCTATGTATGATGTGCGATCAATAATGAAAAAAATCCCATAATGTACGATAAATTCAGAATTTTGTGACACTTCAAATGATGGTTGTTGTAATCATAGGGCTTCTTCTTTGATTTTAAAGGATTAGTTCACTTTAAAAAAAACTTTTGCTGATAATTTACTCACCCCCATGTCATCCAAGATGTCCATGTCTTTCTTTCTTCAGTCGAAAAAAAAATTTAGGTTTTTGATGAAAAGATTCCAGGATTTTTCTCCATGTAATGGACCTCTCCTGACACAAATGTTCTTTTAGCCTTTTTAATATTAAAACACCCAGGATATGCACACGAAATGGGCATTTAAACGATAAACTGACACAAAGACATTTGAATATGTGTATATGGTCCTCCTTCCTCACATTCGTAAACACTGACTCGGTACTTCCGCCGACGCGTGACCTTTTCAACGTAATTGCGTATTACGTGAGTCACGAACGCGCATCCCAGAACAGAGCAAGGCCAGCATTTGTGCTTATAAAACTGAAACTTTATTATTTATTTGTGAAATGCCGATGGTTTGTCTCGATAAGACCCTTATTCATCGTCTGGTGTCGTTTAAAGCCCTTTGAAGCTGCACTGAAACTGTCATTTGGACCTTGAACCGTTTGGGTCCTGTTGAAGTCCATTATATGGAGAAAAATCCTGGAATGTTTTCATCAAAAACCTTCATTTCTTTTCGACTGAAGAAAGAAAGACATGGACATCTTGGATGACATGAGGGTGAGTAAATTATCAGCAAAAGTTTTTTTTAAAGTGAACTAATCCTTTAAGTGCTATATATGTAAACAAACGTGACGTGACTTTACTAGAGTGCCGAATTGTAAACATATCCACGTTGCTTTGATAAACAGATGCTTTTCTTATTCCTTATTAAAAAATGCTTGCTGTTTTCTCAATTTTTCTCAATGATTATTTTGTTATTGAGAGGAAAGCGTGCTGCTAATATTTGCCGTGGCGTCAGATGTTCGATAACAGTTTATCGTTGCTCAACTATTAAGAACTATGTTTTACCCCTAAACGAAGAACAAAAAGATCTTTGTTGGAAGTATATCGGGCCTACACGACGACGGTGTACTAAAAACAGCAGATTAGCAACAATTAGCAGCAATCAGCGTTCTCACGGATCTGCAAATACGACTAAAAACGCTGTATTCTGCTGCCAGGCCAGTAGATGGCGATGTCACTTTGTAAAGAGAAACCCCAGGCCTATAGACTGAGCAGTTACAATATGCATGTGCAAATTTATGTTTTTGTTCTTTACACAGAGACGGTAAATGTATCGGTTTCAATACATTTTCCATTTTTAGTTGAAACTGGTGTCGTGTACACACACCCTAAACTGCAGTCTGTGCACAGAATAACATAAATATGCCCAGTCTAATCATTATTTATGATCCCTTTTATATCATGACATATAAAAAAAAACATATGTGAGTGATGTTCCCATCATGCAACAGGAGCCTGAGGTTGAATGTGTGTCGGTAATAAACAAGCTTATAAAAGTGACATTTACGGATCTCGTCTCTCTCTCTCTCTCTCTCTCTCTCTCTCTCTCTCTCTCTCTGTTCTGCAAGTTCAACATCATCTCACTCAAGCATAATTTCTGTTGTTCTCTCTTCAGAACATCTATCCTTTACGCTTCATTGCTTCTTTCATTCTCTATAACATCGCCTTTAAAGAACATTCATTCTGCAGAAAACTTGAATGATTCATTGAGACTCAGTTTCAGCTGTGTGTTCGACTTATGAAAACCAGATGAGAGGAAACACAGAAAGAGAGAGAGAGCCACGTCCTCAGAAATTTTGAATCTCGTCAAACAATCTCTTTCCAAATGAATGACATGAAAAACGTTCCCTAAAGCTCCCAGAGTCTCTGCTGAGAGATTGAAGGCCTCGAGCAGAAACATGATAAATCTCATGAATGTAATGTTGTAACTCACCGCTGTGTCCTCGAGCACCTTCAGCGACTCCGACCGGCTCTCAATCCTCAATCCTCGTCTCTCTCTCGCTCTCTCTCTCTCTCTCTCTCTCTCTCTCTCTCTCTCTCTCTCTCTCTCTCTCTCTCTCTCTCTCTCTCTCTCAGCCTTCACAAGGAGGAGTTTCCTTAGCAAACACTATTCTCTCGCCCGCCTCTCTCTCCTCATGTCTGTCACTCATCCAGAGTCGCAGATGCTGTTCTGCTTCTCACACTCAACAGGAATCAGCATGTCTGTATTATGCTGGTAAACGTGTGCCAATGAATGCATCAGTTGGATGCCATGGTTATAAATCCTGCTGATTATATTTACTGTGTTTAAGATATTAGATCATTGTGGGTAAACTGGTTCACTGGTGAGATGCCATGCCGAGATCAAACTGAAGCCAGTGTTTCTCTTTTGAAAGACACATTGTACATTTAAAGGTGGGGTATGTGATTCTCTTTTTTCTGTTCAAAATCACTTGAAATCCTATTTATTCATAACCCACTTACAGCCGCTGAGTTAGAAGCACTGAAATGAAAATTAATCAATTTAATCATCTGTGGAACGGGCAGGACTCGAAAAACTCCAGCCAATCATTTCCAAGACCACCTAGAATCATTGGACAGTAAGTCCGTCAATCAATACCGAAATTCGTGAAAAGGTCACGCGTTGGCGAAAGTACCGAGTCAGTGTTTACGAATGTGAGGAAGGAGGACCATATACACATTCAAATGTCTTTGTGTCAGTTTATCTTTTAAAATGCCCATTTCGTGTGCGTATCCTGGGTGTTTTAATTTTAAAAAGACTAAAAGAAAATATTCAGTCCCTCCAGGATTTCGCAGGCCTTTTTTGTGATTGTTGCGGCCTAAAATGTTGTGGCAGCTTTTCTAAAAAGTTGCGATGAAAGTTGCGATCTTCTTCTGTTTGTTTTTATAGGTTAAAACGGCAAAGGTAGATAGATTTTTACTTAAAGTGCTCATATTATGCTTTTTGGCTTTTCCCCTTTCCTTTATTGTGTTGTTCTGCCCTTTATCTCAAACGCCTTGCTTGAGTATGCAGTCAGATAACGCCTCCCAAAGACAACAGACACAGGGATTGTTTCCACTATTTACTGCTGTCCAAAGAATAACATAAAACGAAAGTGCCTTCAAAACAACTTACATAAAGGAGCAATAGTAGCCATGGCCGCATGCTCTTCCTTGCTGCTGGGCTCACATTAGTGATGTCATCATATAAAGACTTTAACAATATTGTATGCAATACCCAACTTTGAACACAAGGGGACACTTTACTACAACTTTTATATCAAATAAATGCTGAATGTTCATATAGAACAGCACACTCCCCGTCTGGTATTCAAGGGAATACCAAACCTTCTTTCTTGAGTTTAAACCTGAACGGTCTATTCCGAATCTTCATGTAGGAGGAGTACTATCTCATTAATAGGTCTCAGAAACAGTTTGGGTCCATCTCTCCCAATGATTTTTACTTGAACTTTTTCGAACTCGCCCGTCTTGGCTGGGGTAAGTTTCCGTTATGATGCCTAGGGGCCAATCGTTTCGTTTTGACTGAGAGTCCTTGAGTAGAACTATACATCCTTTGGAAACGTTGGGCTGTTGGTGTTGCCACTTCCGGCGATGCTGCAGGGTTGAAAGGTATTGTTTACGCCATCTGTCCCAGAAAGTGTTTGCAAGGCTTTGCACAGTACGCCACTGTTGTTTGTACAGGTCAGGCTTTCCAAAGTCCCCAGGTGGAACTGAGCTAGTACCAGTCTTTTGGGTAAGTAATGTGGCAGGCGTTAGGATGAAGGGATCTGTTGGATCAGTAGACACAGGTATCAGTGGTCTGTTGTTTATAATGGCAGTAACTTCAGCCATGAAGGTGGAGAGTACCTCATGCGTGAGTTTAAAGGATGCCATCTGAAGAAGCAGTCCAATATCCTGCGAGCAATGCCAATCATCCTTTCCCATGCACCGCCCATGTGCGACGAATGCGCATTTGCCTGGAGCTATTGGTCGTGTTGCAACATCAGCTGGATTCTTCTCTGAGCTCACATAATGCCATTGTTCTGGATTAGTGCTTGTCCGGATTCTCTGCACACGATTGCTTACATAGACATGAAATCTACGTTTCTCGTTATAGATATAGCCAAGGACCACTCTACTATCTGTGTAGAAGGTGATCTCATCGAATTTGACAGCAATCTCTGCGATGATGGTTTCCATCATGTTCACAGCCAAGACGGCCGCACAGAGTTCCAGGCGAGGTATAGTGTGCTCTGGTTGTGGCGCTAGCCTTGCTTTGCCAGTGATGAACCCCGTATGGCAGCTACCATCGGAATCAACTGTTTTGAGGTAAGCAACTGCTGCGATTACTTTCTCCGAAGCATCTGAAAAAACACAGAGCTCCTTAAACTTGGCGCCTGACGACGATGTGGTCCCATAGCTTTTTGGGACTTGTACATGTTGCAGTTCTTGCAGAGAATCTCTCCATTCCTCCCACAGTTTTTGTTTGTTCACAGGTAAGGATGCATCCCAGTCAACAGCATTCTCAGTCAGCTCCCTCAGCAGTACTTTGCCTTGCACTGTGATGGGAGCCACAAATCCTAGCGGGTCATACAAACTGTTTATAACAGATAGCAATCCACGCCTAGTGTAGGGCCTTCTATCCTTTTGGACGTGGAAGTTGAAGCAGTCTGTCTCCAGATTCCAAAGCAAGCCAAGACTGCGTTGCGTAGGAAGTGCGCTAGCACCTAAATCCAGTTCTTTCATTGAGTTGGCATAATCCTCAGATAGGAACGCTCCCATAACTTCCTTGCTGTTTGAAGCCAGTTTATGCAACTTCAAATTAGATCCAGCCAGCATGTCCTCTGTCCTTTTTAACAGGTCGATTGCCATCTCTGCGGAAGGTAAGGACTTTAATCCATCATCCATATAAAAGTCTTGCTCCACAAACTGTAGGGCGTCTTGACCGAATTCCTCTTGTCCCTCTTGAGCTGCATGACGAAGACAGTAAATGGCCACTGCCGGAGAGGGACTGTTCCCAAATACGTGTACTTTCATACGGTATTCCGTGACCTTGTTCTCTGGGTTATTTTCATGAAACCAGAGGAACCTGAGGTGGTTCCTGTCTGCAGATCGAACTTTAAAGCAGTGGAACATTTGCTGTATATCTACCATGAAGGCGACAGGCTCTTTGCGAAACCGCATGAGGACACCGAGGAGACTGGTGTTGAGGTCAGGACAAGTCAAGAGAACCTTGTTCAGTGATGCACCTTTGTATTGAGCGCTCGAGTCAAAGACCACTCGGATCTGGGATGGCTTTTTCGGATGGTACACGCCAAAAGAAGGTAGATACCAACACTGTTCATTGGGACCAACTGAAGGAGCTATTTCTGCATGATCATTTTAGAATAGCTTCTCCAAAAAGGCTACAAAGTCTTTTTCCATCTCAGGCTTCTTCCTGAAAGATCTTAGAAGTGAATTGAGGCGTTCCACTGCATGTGGACGATTGTTTGGAAGATATTGTCTTGGCTGCTTGAATGGGACTGGGGCAACCCATGAATTTTCCTTGTCTTTATAGACTTCTCTGTCCATGATCTGCAGAAAGAGTCTGTCCTCGATAGACGGAGCTGTTCTCTCGTCATCTTTTGTTCTCTGAAATACATCCCATTCTGCTAGTCTTTGAGGCCGATCTTTGATAAGGGACTTGGTGAACGACTCTCTTTGGGGTCTATCCTTCACAGTGTAGTTGTTAGGGCATGGGTGATTTCCATTACACGAGAGTAGATGTTAAAACTTCATGCTGATTTGTACTCGGCTTTCGCCAAGATAAGCAACACTAAGACGTAGCTTTACAGTAAACTATGCTTCTCCATCCATTTACGCTTCTTTCCATATGAGGGTGTGACTCCCCTTCTGTCTGGCGTTAACGGCTGCAGTGTACTTGGCGCGTCAGCACACACGACGGCTGCAACTACAGTGTGGTCTCCCTAGTGGACCAACACGACAACCGTCTGGATTGAGCCGAGTAGGGGACATCTCTAGGGTCTTCAAGTGGGCACCTTCCGTCCTCAGTGTTTCGTCGACTAGCCCACGACACCTCAAGAGGGCTCGACAGTGACTCTGGCGTCCCAGAGTCACCCCCCTCCGTCCCCCACTCAACTCAGCCCAGCTTACTGACCTCTACATCCCTCCTGCTGCTGAGACCTAACCACAATCTCACTATCTCTCCGCAACCCAACCATACGCGCCAACCCGATTGATTAAGGCTGTCGAGCCCCACTGGTGCGTTAAAGCAGTTACAGTGGCAACGGTTCCGTATGGCATACCACCTAACGCAAAACACAATATCTACCCAACCACCCGTCATTCTATACTATACAACCTATACAAATTGTATAGTATACTATACAACCTATACTATACAACCTATACAAATAAACCAACAGACTCTTCAAGTTTTTCAAGAATTCTACGAAACCGTAGCGTGGCGGCCTGTACCTTGCCAGCTAGAATCTTTCCGTCTCAACCACAGCCAGTTGCTGCTCCTTTCTGCTGCTTCAGATAAGTTCTTTACTGTGCGACGCAACTCTTGGCCGCTGAATCCGACGTCCCTGAGGAACCGGGTTGTAGAGTGTGCCACAAAACCTCGACAACCCACTTCCACTGGATAAACCTGGACTCTCCATCCTCGCTGTTCTGCTTCAGTGGCCAAATGAGCATACCGCAGTTTCTTCCTCTCATATGCCTCATCTACAGCATCCTCCCATGGCACTGTCAACTCTATCAGTTGAACAATGCGTGCTGATCCAGACCACAAAACAATGTCTGGTCGTAGGTTAGTGGTGGCAATCTCAGGTGGAAAAATAAGCCGTTGATCAAGATCAGCCAGCATCTTCCAGTCCCTAGCAGCTTCCAGTTGTCCTGGCCGAGAATTGGTGTTAACACCTTTTCTTGGTGGTTGCTCGCCTGGGCGGAGGAATGTTGTCTTCTGCGTGTAATGTTTTGCTAGAACATGCGGCAACTTATTGGTCATACTACGCTTGCCTTCCAATGCTAAAGCCAAACATCTCAGTACTTGGTCATGGCGCCAAGTAAACCGACCTTGGCTAAGAGCCACCTTACATCCTGTCAAAATGTGCCTTAATGTGGCAGGTGATGAACACAAAGGACAAGAGGGATCCTCTCCTACCCAGAGGTTTAGGTTCTGCGGTGATGGGAGAACATCATATGTTGACCTAATAAGGAAACTGATCCTACTCTCTTCCATTGACCAAAGGTCTTGCCAGCCCATTTTGCGTTGTTCCACACTCTCCCATCTCATCCACTCTCCCTGCTTGGCCTGGGAAATGGCCTTTATACTCCTCATCCTCTCCTCCTGCTTTCGCACCTCGTTGACTACCAGCTTCCTCCTTTGAGCTGGGCCTGCCTTGTGCCATTTAGGAGGAGCTAACCTGAGCCCAAAACCCCCTCTTCCATGCTGTACCTGTCCCACGATATCCCCTATTTGAAGGTCAGCCTTTGCCTCTACTACAGATTTCTTTGCTGACCACTTTCTACCAGTTTTTAACACAGGGGCTGCCTCCCTTACACATTTGTCACGTGACTCTACTAATGTCATTTCCAGTCTGACCTTGGCACACTTAAACTCCTCGGTTAAAGCAGAGACTGGCAGCTGCAATATTCCTTTACTATAAAGTCCCACTCTGCTGAGGCAGCGTGGAACTCCCAACCATTTCCTGATGTATGAACTTATTAACGCTTCCAGCTTATCCACTGTTGTCAAAGAAACCTCGTACACAGTCAGTGGCCACAGCAACCTCGGCAGTAGACCAAACTGAAAGCACCAGAGTTTTAGTTTGCCTGGTAGAGCACAGCTGTTTATGCTCTTCAACCCTTCCACTGCTTGTTGTCTAACTTCTCCCACTCGAACTGTGTCCTTTAGATCTCCATCGTACCATCTCCCAAGACTTTTCACTGGCTTCTCAGAAACTGTTGGTATTGCCTCACCATTAATGAAGAATGTTTTATCTACTACCTTTCCTTTAACTATGGAGATGCTCCTTGATTTAGAGGGCTTAAATTGCATTCGTGCCCATTCAATATTATCTGTTAACTTCCCCAATAACCGATTAGTGCAGGCTACTGAAAGTAGGTAGACTGACCGTTCTCCATAATGTTGGTGTGGTAAGTTTGGATGAAAGTCGGTTTATGAACTTTCCCGAGGCACATGTCTCCGATGATTACCCACCCAAAGTCCAACTTTTGCGCAAAGGGGGCATTTGGTGGCCCATTCACTTGCTTATGAGCTTTGTGGACTCTGATCATATATCTGCCTAACAGGAGAAGAATGGGAACATAATGATCGGGCTCTGGAATGTACCTTGCAAGATGTTATAGGTGCCTGTGGTTGCTTACTACTTCTGGAGTGGGGATTTCAGAGCGATTATCTGGAATTTCGTTACACTCAAGTAGCACTGGTAAGGGTAAGACTAAGCTTCCATCAAAGGATTCCACTTGAAAGCCCCGTGCTAGCCTGCCTTCTGTTTCAACTGTGCCTGCGCATGTTTTGAGAGTGTAGGCTACGTTACGCTCCATAATCCCAAACAGATCGAAGAATTATGATCTTGCAAGCGATCTGTTGCTTTGATCATCTAGTATCACATACGTTTTGACTGCCTTTTCTGGGTGGCCTTCAGGAAATACTTTCACGAGACATACTTTAGAGCATGAGCGTGGAAGTTGACTGTCTCCACATACCTCTGTACAAGCTGAGGAAACCTCCGATTCCACATGTACGTCCTCACTCACTTTGTGATCCTCCGATGTCTGGAATTGTGGTTCTTTCATCCATGGTGCTGGGCCAGGATGGAGCGCTGCCATGTGGGTAACGCTGCCACATTCCGAACACTTCACATCCTGATCACAGTTCTTTGCCATGTGGAATATGGAGCTGCAACATTTAAAGCATATGCCTTGTTGTTTGAGCAATGACTTTCTCTCTTCCATAGGTTTCATCCTGAATCCTCTACATCTGGACAGAGGGTGAGGCTTATTGTGTAGAAAGCACTGTTTTGCTGGATTTACCTTATTTCTGAGTTCGCTGGCAGCTGATGAATTCTCGGAGGAGACCTGTATCTTGTGTGTGATAACAGCTCTGGGAAAAACAGGTTTGTTTAACTGTCTGTTTGACAGCTTCTGGGAAAAGTCTGGTCTGAGAGTTTCTTCCTGTACAGCTGTGAGAAAGAAACTTGGATCATTGCGCATTTAGCTTGCTGACACACAAAGTCTACTAAGAACTTGAAGGGTGGAAAGGAAACTCTGCAGTCCTCTTTGTACTTAGATCCCACCGTGAGCCACTTCTCTTGTAAGCTGAATGGCAATTTCTGAATTATCGGATTTACTCCCCGTGGAGTGTCTAGATAGGAAAGACCCTTTAGATCACCATCCTGCTTAGCTGCTTGGATCTCTATGAGCAAATCTCCCTACTTGCGCAGTCTGTGACTGTCTCTGTTGGCTATTTTCGGGAAGTTCTCCAGTTTAGCAAATAGAGCACTTTCTACCATTTCCGGCGAGCCATATGTTTCATAAAGTCTGTCCCAAATCAAACTGAGCCCTTGTAACGGATGGTTAATGTGCACAGCTCTGATCCGTTTTGCATGCTCAGCTGACTCACACCCAAGCCATTTTACTAGCAAGTCCATCTCCTCGCTAGGTGAGAGGTTAAGGTCTTTAGTGGCGTTCATGAAGGATGCCCTCCATGCTCTAAAAGTCTCTGGATGATCGTTGAACTGTGTTAGACCGGTGGATACTAATTCACGACTTGCAATAAACTTGACGACATCAGACATTTGATTATTTGCATACAGATTACCTTGATACTGTCCAGCTTGTAAAGGTGTAGCTGACTGAGTCTGATTATAGTCGAGCGGCACCCTTCTGTCTCCGCTCCTTTTCTCACTGCCTGGAAATGGCGCAGATTGTGGATGATGCACATCTTGAGGTGACCTGAAGAATGCATCATGCTGAGCCGGGCGTGTAAACTGTACACCCTTGCATTGCGAAACAGTATGGTACTGCACACACTCTGCATCGACAGGCTGAGACTTGGGTAGTACGGCATGAAAACCACGCTGACCACCCTGCTGCAAATAGGATGCAGTAGTCTGTGGTTGTTGCACTTTTGAAACGTTTATCCCTCCGTTATCATAAAACGGCCCATCCAGTACTGGCATTTGTGAATCTATGGCATTATTCGCTTGTTCTGATAAGTAAGCTTGTGTGCGTTCTGTTGTATCCTCTATAGGTAGGTCTATTACACTCGAATTCCCTCGACTTTCTTGCTCTGCAGCTGATTCTAAAGCCTCTGCCTTCGCTTGTATGGGTGCAGCTCTTTTTTCAAGCCTTAAAGTCGCTAATGATGCCTCAAGCTGAGCTTGTTGTATTTTAAGTTCACTTTCTTTCTTAGCAAATGCAATTTCCGCTTTAGCCGCTTCAGCCTCTGCTCTAGCCATTGCAGCGGCTGTAATTACGGCCGATGAGCCTTGTGAGTGCCGTGACGAACATGATACATTAGATGCTTGCCTCTGTGATCCAGATTTGGAGCTTGACTTAGACATTGTAGGTGGAAGATCACCTTATGGGCTAGCTTGCTCCCCGCCGTGGAGTTAGAAACTAGAAGTTGGTCACCAAAGAGCTTTTCGTTTTACTGTTCTGCCCTTTATCTCAAACGCCTTGCTTGAGTATGCAGTCAGATAACGCCTCCCAAAGACAACAGACACAGGGATTGTTTCCACTATTTACTGCTGTCCAAAGAATAACGTAAAACGAAAATGCCTTCAAAACAACTTAAATAAAGGAGCAATAGTAGCCATGGCCGCATGCTCTTCCTTGCTGCTGGGCTCACATTAGTGATGTCATCATATAAAGACTTTAACAATATTGTATGCAATACCCAACTTTGAACACAAGGGGACACTTTACTACAACTTTTATATCAAATAAATGCTGAATGTTCACATAGAACAGCACATGTGTTATATATATTTTTTTTGTGCATGTTATAAGTTTACTAAGTGAAAAAAGCCCAAAGTCCACCCCAAAGGGACTTATTATGTCCCACAGAAAACACTGTTCACCATCTGCTCTATTGTAGTCCAGAATTTACTTCAGAGACAAACGTGCTCACTTTGTAACACACATTAATGAGAACAAAACCACTAACTAACCTGAACTGAATTGAGAGAGTTCGAGAACTGGGTGAACTAATCTAATTCACTGTGATAGTGAGTATTACAAGTGATAAACACAAGAAAAAAAAGGAAAATAACATGGTCAAACTCAAATCTTTAAATATAAAACAAAAGAGAAGCAGATAAGTGATAAGTCCGTGGAAACAACACTGCTCATTCGTCTGTCAGCGGCCGCTGCTGCTCCTCTTAGCCGTTCACTGAAGAGAGAGTCACGGCAGGGAGAAGGCAAACCTCACGCTCGCAGGATTGTGCTGGCAACATTTGGTTACTGAGGTTTGTCCAAAAAGTCACTAGATTTGTCTCTAGTCGCTTTTTTTTTTTTTTTAAAGGTGCAAAACGCAAGTCTCTGAGTTTTTGCAGAGCTACGCCCCCTCTGGCGACAAGCAAAACTGCAACCAGAGTGGTGGCACTAGACAAAATTTTTCTTTTCTTTACTTTACGTGGAGTTTGCGTTGGGGTTTGGAATGGACTACAAGCCGGTCTCTTTGAATCCATCTTCTACCTTTGACGCACGAGTTGTCTTCGCTGATGCGGAGAATGGCGGCTTATACACAAACCTGCGAGACATGGCCTGGTGAGCGTGAACGCGCATGACGTCACGCCCAGTCTCAAATTCGAGCCCGAATCCCTCTTATATATTTTACTGTACAGGATTATAGAGGCAATCTCAGTGAGCAGAGAAGGACTCATTCAGCCCATCAGGCAGTTCTTTAAGCATGTATAGGATAGAAAAACAGGTATTTTTAACATGAAAAGTTGCGCAATGCACCTTTAATGTCATTAAAGGGGTCTGCAAAGTCGCTAAAAATAGCGACAAAGGCGCTAAGTTGGCAACACTGACCTTTTCTGTTATTTTTGTAGGTAGCCTAAATGTGAGACGTTGGCAGTCCACATCTATTGCGTCTTCTGAACAAAACAAGTGAGTTTGCTGACGTATGACGACGCTTTGCAGGAGACCGTGGCGCGATGATTGGTCAAAGTTGCAGAAAAGTTGCAGTGATTTTTCAAAATTGCAAGGCGCACTGAATTCACATGGATTCGTTGAAGTTGCGTTAATAGTTGCGATCGCGACATCGCGAAATCCTGGATGGACTGAATATTAATCAGGACAGAAGCGTGACCTTTTCAACGTAATTGCGTATTACGTGAGTCACGAACGCGCATCACAGAACAGAGCAAGGCGAGCATTTGTGCTTTTAAAACTGAAACTTTTTTATTTATTTATGAAATGCCGATGGTTTGTCTAGATAAGACCCTTATTCATCGTCTGGTGTCGTTTAAAGCCCTTTTAAGCTGCACTGAAACTGTCATTTGGACCTTGAACCGTTTGGGTCCTGTTGAAGTCCATTATATGGAGAAAAATCCTGGAATGTTTTCATCAAAAACCTTCATTTCTTTTCGACTGAAGAAAGAAAGACATGGACATCTTGGATTCTGATTTCGAGGCTTCTGGTCATTCCTAGGATATCCAGATCCACCAAAGGAGGGAGAGCATTTTCACATTTAGCTCCGAAGCTCTGGAATAGCCTTCCTGATATTGTTCGTTGCTCAGACTCGCTCTCCCAGTTTAAAACTAGACTAAAGACGCATCTCTTCAGCCAGGCATTCATATACATTTTTTTCATCTTACAGTTACTGTAAATCCGGCCTCTAGTTCATAAACGCCAGAGGAGAACTGGCCCCCGACTGAGCCTGGGTTCTCCCAAGGTTTTCCCAAGTTTTAGGACACCATTGGGCAGAGAGCTGCACGGGTCCGATTTTTAAAATCCGCACCCGCCCGTACCCGCAGTGCTTAAAACCGCATCCGACCCGTTTTCCGACAGCAGCACTAATTAAAATCCGCAACCCGACCCGACCCGATAAAAATAGAACCGAGACCCGACCCGCACCCGAAATAAAATCAGTTTAGCCAATCACATTATACACTTTTTTATTTCCTTTGGCGGCTTGCCTTAAGACAAGGACAACAGCCGAAGCTGTCAAAAAGCCGATAGCCTATACAGAACATGGCTAACAACAAAACAACGCAATTTTGTCTAGCACATCAAACAATTTCAATTCACAGTTCACAGCACAGGCCTACTTAACAGTTTTAAATTAGACAATAACAACAGTGTAGGCTATATGATCATTTTAAATGAAAGAAAAGTAGTTGTAGGCCTATGCGAAAAACGCTACATAGCCTACACCGGTGCATAATTACTAGCCTACTTAAACTAGGTATAAGCCTTACGATTAGGGCTGAGATGTGAAACTGTCTCGTTTATAAATCCAGTGCGAGCCTGCGAGGTGATTAGATAGATCCTATTTGTGGTGTTTTAAATTGCTGTGTAAAAAAAGCACATCGTCCACTGTTGACGGTTTAAGCTGACTTCTCCGCTCTTGGATAACGTATCCAGCACAAGAGAAGTCTCGCTCACTTGCAGCGCTGGAAGCAGGGATGGCGAGGATAGACCTCGCAATCTGGGCAATATTAGGGAAAAGGTGAGCATGGCCTTGCCACCATGACAAAATGTCAAAATGGTCATCTTTTGGCGCTTTGTGATCGATGTAAGCAGCCACTTCGTCCTGATACTGCGGGCCCTCATCACTGGAATCTTCCACGTCAGATAAAGTGTCCGCCGACACTCGGACTCGCTTCTCCGGTGGAGGATGGTGGCACTGCTCCTCCTCAGGACTCCCACGCTTATCCTTAAGGTCTATATAATAAATGTAAATAAATATTGTAGAGCAAAAATTTTATGGACGTGACATTTGCAGTCAAAACTGCATTTTATAAATGAAAATGCATTTAATACCATATGGAAACGTCTGTTTATATATCCATCCATACTCCCTTAATAAAGGAAAAATATCAGTCTACACATGCGTTTTATATTTAATATGAGGGAAATACACAATGCCTACGTGTGAAAAAAAAAAAATCTGCAACTTTTAGGTGGCAAATCATTTTTCTTTCGTTCAAATCCCACTCCGACATAGAAATTATATAGGGCTAGCCCTGTAGGCTAAGCCTACGTGTGGTGGGCGATAGGCATTAAAGAAAACATTTAGTTTCACAATTTTATATATATTTATATATTATTTCATCAATGTTGATTATATGAGAAGTGAAAAGCATATTAGCCTAAGATCATAACTTGTGCGATATGTCGGGACGGGAGACAGAGTGGGGCGGGCAGACGTTATTGACCACTTCATTAAGTTTCTTATTGTATAAAGCATTTCTTTAAAGTGAAATTAATTTCGTTTTGTATTAATTTTAATCAATGTTTTATAACCAATTGTCTGAATTTAATACATTTTAATAGCAGGCATCAGGACACGGAGTGGAGGCAACGGCGCATGAATTGGAAATTAACGAAACTCCGCGTATAAGCTACATGCATCACACACCTGATAAATATAGAAAGCTTGAAATGTGTACTTTTAAACATTACAATTCAAAACGAAAGAAAACAGACTGCTGTCTCCTGGTTATATTTGACATATAGGCATTAGGCCTATTCAATAATCATTAGGCTACTTTTGCCGTTACATTTTGGCTACATTTTTCATGAACCTCTCAATAGTTAATATTGTTATTTGGTGTTCAAATGTTATTTAATAAAAATAAAATAAAAATTCCCTGTGGCTGTGTTGCATTAATACTGACCTTTCACAAGGCGCCGCATCTCACTGTGCACGCTTGCCACTTCACTGTCAGCAGCAAGTAGCTTCATACTTTTTAGTTTAGGATGCAGGAACATTGCAAGTCTGTGCAAACGATGAATTTCGAACTTGTCCTGGAGGATACGGAGGCATTTCTCCTTCAGTGAGGAAATGGTCATGCTGTCATTTGAAGAAGCTTGCAAGTGGCGTCTGATGCGCTCATACCAAACAATGGTTAGATGGAGGGTCGGAGTTTTCGATGCCTCTAACGCTTTGGTGGCTTCCTTAAATCGCACCAGGAATGCAACAAAGTCGGAGAGGACCTCTTCATCCAAATTTGTGAGGCGGTCAACTTCCCCTCGCTCTTCCAGAAGTGTGCGGATGTCTTGATATTGACTGCTGATAGACTCTAGCATTGTATGCAGGGAATTCCAACGTGTCTCTACAGAGTTTTTAAGAGTCTTTTTCAGCCGAGCCTGGAGGTTGGTCTGCTTGAAATAAGTCACCAGTGACTTGGCTGAGTCAATCATTGCAGTTACTTCTTCCCCATACATATCCTCCTGGGACGGTTTGAATGTAGTGTACAGGACAGTATTAAAAATATGGGCAGCGCAGCTCAATCTGGTCACTGTACGCAGAGCTGCAACAATATTTGCGCCCCTATCTGTCACATACACGAGTTTGGAGTAGAATTCATCAATGCCAAATTTACGCAATGCGCTGATGATGGCTGGTTTAATGTTGTCAGCCGTTTTACGTAGTGAACTGTCCCACTCAGAGGTACACAGCACTCGTTCAATAAGCTCCCACTTATTGTTAATGTAGTGCAGAGTAACACAAAGGTAGCCGATTTTTCTGTAATCGTCAGTCCACATGTCCAAAGTAACAGCCCCATTACTCCCCTCCAACTGCATTTTAAGTTCTGGGATTAGTTTTTGGCGAATCTCCTCTGCATATTTGTTGACACCACGAGAAACCGTCGTAGGGTCAGGCAGTAGTTGTTTAACATCCACACGACCAGCACGAGCACCAACGTCTATCAACCCTTGTGCTAATGCAAAAAATCCCTCGCCGTGTACTGCATCAAATGGTCTAATATCATTGCATACAAATTTCACAGACAGCCTGGTTATGGTGTCCTTATCATCTCTACGAGGCACCTTCAGTTCTGTCCCCTTTGAAAGATACTGTTCGATAGAACTGGTGTTCGGTTTGTTACTGCAGGTATCTGCGTGCTTCCTCAGCGACGAAGTTCCATATTTTCGGCTATCGAACACGAAAACTTTAAGGCAGGTTTTGCATGCAGCAAAGCCTTTAACAATGTTGTTTTCTTCATCAGAGATGACTCCAAATTTCTCCCACACACCTGACTTGAGTTTCGATGAAGTATTGTCGACAACTTTATAATCTCCTCTTGCTATTTTTTTTTTCAACTCCTCACTATCCATCTCGACGACTCATGCAGCGCAGCAGTTCGAGTGTTTGTGATTTTTTTTAAAGTGAATGTAACGTTAGGCCTAGAGACTCATGGGAGGGCGCGGGCTCAAATAAACTAAAAACAAATATTTTATCAACTTGAAATACAGGGCAGGCATAGTTTTATTGTTCCTAAAAATATGCATTTATTTTTACATTTGCACGTGACTGTTTTGAACCGTGTTTAGACCCGCGTCTCCCCGTGTCCGACCCGACCCGCATCCGTATCCGACACAGTTGGAAATTTTTCACCCGTTTGAGCAAAATTTGCGGGTCACCCGTCGGAGACCCGCGGGTACCCGAACCCGTGCAGGTCTCTGCCATTGGGTCACTTGATGGAGTTTTAGTACACCATTGGGTCACCTGATGGAGTTTTAGGACACCATTGGATCACTTTATGGAGTTTAAGGACACCATTGGGTCACTTGATGGAGTTTTAGTACACCATTGGGTCACCTGATGGAGTTTTAGGACACCATTGGGTCACCTGATGGAGTTTTAGGACACCATTGGGTCACTTGATGGAGTTTTAGGACACCATTGGGTCACCTGATGGAGTTTTAGGACACCATTGGGTGACCTGATGGAGTTTTAGGACACCTTTGGGTCACTTGATGGAGTTTTAGGACACCATTGGGTCACTTGATGGAGTTTTAGGACACCATTGGGTCACTTGATGGAGTCTTAGGACACCATTGGGTCACCTGATGGAGACACCTGATGGAGGACACCATTGGGTCACCTGATGGAGTTTTAGGACACCATTGGGTCACCTGATGGAGTTTTAGGACACCATTGGGTCACTTGATGGAATTTTAGGACACCATTGGGTCACTTGATGGAGTTTTAGGACACCATTGGGTCACTTGATGGAGTTTTAGGACACCATTGGGTCACTTGATGGAGATTTAGGACACCATTGGGTCACTTTATGGATTTTTAGGACACCATTGGGTCACTTGATGGAGTTTTAGGACACCATTGGGTCACTTGATGGAGTTTTAGGACACCATTGGGTCACTTGATGGAGATTTAGGACACCATTGGGTCACTTTATGGATTTTTAGGACACCATTGGGTCACTTGATGGAGTTTTAGGACACCATTGGGTCACTTGATGGAGTTTTAGGACACCATTGGGTCACTTGATGGAATTTTAGGACACCATTGGGTCACTTGATGGAGATTTAGGACATCATTGGGTCACTTGATGGAGTTTTAGGACACCATTGGGTCACTTTATGGAGTTTTAGGACACCATTGGGTCACTTGATGGCGTTTTAGGACACCATTGGGTCACTTGATGGAGATTTAGGACACCATTGGGTCACTTTATGGAGTTTTAGGACACCATTGGGTCACTTGATGGCGTTTTAG